>VIBL01000045.1:2430000-2920759 GCA_008271625.1 Lutraria rhynchaena | reverse complement strand
CATGTGGTATGCAGTAACAAGATGAGGTCAGTACTTACATGTGGTATGCAGTAACAAGATGAGGTCAGTACTTACATGATTGGCTGCTTCTATAAAAGACTGAAGTGTATTTTCAGGAACACTGGCTACCCTGAAATTGGTATAAATAGATACTGATGTAATATAAAATCAAAAACTTTCTTTCAAATTGTACTCCAAAAACATTAACCATGGAAGAATAGTGCTGTAGGACGATCTATTTTAGATTGTCATTGAAAAGATAAGAATCATATTCAAGTGAGAGGTGGACACAGTCATGGAAGTTAAAGGCAGTGAATTATTAATGAAACAAGGATACTCTTTCACAAAATCTAGCAAAACAAAACAAAAGGGCTATGATGGCCCTGCATCACTCACCAGAATAAATGTTACATTAGTACTTAATAGGTAATTTTTTGGGCTTTTTTAGCTCCAATGAGGCATTAGTTCAAACCAAGAAAACCTAGAAAACTTATTAAAAGAGAGATACTGTAAATGTAATAACGAGATTTACATTCTTAGTCTAAATCCACCATAAAAAAAAGCAATAATGTAACTTGTTACTAAAAATGTAATAAAAGTACACTTATAGGCAGATAAAGGTGAGCAATAAACTTAATAAAGGACCATCAGACGATACCAGAGGAATATTGGTGACAAAAAACAGCCATATGAAGGCCCAAAATCGTAGGATGAAATTATGAGGTTTTACTTACTCCTTGGCACTGAAGCTACTACCCATTCCACGATGGCCAATATCTAGAGGTTTCCTTGAAGTCTTCCAGTAGTTTTGATATGAAACTGACATATCCCATTTATGACCAGACATCGGTTTTATAATAAGGTAAGTAACTGTAAAAAGAAATATGAATTTATCATCAAATTATTATAAAAATGAAAACAAGGAATCTTCTTCCTCAGTTTGTGGCATCTTGGTGTTAATGAAACTTACAAGGCTTTTTAAAGGCATTCATTTGTGATATTTACACCCACAACAATCCCATGAAAATAAATCTAACTTTACTAGATTTCCTGGATTCTGTGCAAGTATTAACCTCATTCTCCACATGTAACATCTCAGTGTGAATTACTGGAATCTACAGAGGAGCACAAATGGTCTCAGATACAATTTCTAAAATGAAATAATCACAGAGACCATGTGCTGAAAACTGGACTCAAACCTACACAATGAGGTCTTCAGACCAAACCTCCTCCTGGATTAACAAAACAGCAGAGACAAGCTATGACTACCCACTTATCAGGGCTCAACAAATCCACTTGTCTGTTCATAATTACACGCAAAAATTGACTCAGGAAAATTTGAAATTGCTGTAGAACAAGTAAATTTCTAAGCAGGTCATCCTGCTAGATGAGTAGCCTGAGGAATATTGTCAAGCCCTGCAAAGTTATAGTTCAATGTTATAAGTGATATTACCACAACAAATACTTACAACTGATCTGTCCAAATGGTTTATGTCTGAGGTTGATAAGAGGAACAGTTCTACTGCCTACACTAGGGTACATATCTAGCGGTAATATAAAAGCGTAACCAAGCTGTTGTGGAGGTGGATGGTTCCCTGATGTACTATCACCTGATTTATTATTATCTACAAACAGTTCCAGCTGAAAACCCTGATAAAACAAACACAGAATTAACAAAAAATAAATGCAATAAAATCCCTGAAAACCAGAATCCCTGAGAACAGGAATTCTCTGAAAATCGGACGATGTTTTGAAGTCCTAATTTTTACTCTTCTATGATAAATAGTTCTCAGAAAATCAGAAATCCAGATTTTTGGCCCAGTCCAGAAGGGGTCTGGTTTTCAGGGTTATACCATATCTACAAACAGAAATAACAGATCTGACAATAATCACAAACAATGTCTTCCTATGACCAACAGTTTAATTTTCCCTCTTAAATTTTCACATATATTTCTCTCCCAGAATAACAACTCACTAGTCACTACATTAACAAATGACCCTTAAATTACCAAACAAGTCCATGGGATTTCCCTTTTTGTTCGATATCAACAAAAGTTGAATCAATTAGAAATTGTCAAGATAATAATTGATTCAGAATTGTTTTTTTCTATTTCTGCTTTTACATGTATCTGCATTAAGTTTTAATAACAAATGATTCCCATTACTACATAAGTCATATTACTGGTAGATTAATTTTACATGAACATTTAATTAGGCTATGGAACAATACACACAGCATTCAATTAGATCTGAATGCTCATCATAATATTAAAATAACCATAGAAACAGTTGAATCAGACTGCTTGAAGAATCAAAAGTAAGCCATGAAATTTGTTTAAATTCACCAAGTGATATTCAGTTATTTCATAACATGTACAGTCAAACCTGTGGCCTTTATTGACAGGTTGCCTTTGTTGGAGGTCAGTTTGTTCTAAAATATCAGTGATGGCTTTTTGAAAGAATGGCCTTTATTCATACGGAGGTCTTTATTCGGAGGTGGCTACAAACACAGGTTTGACTGTAATTTGAAAGGAAAGAGATTCGGACTGTAGATTTAGCCAGTATAAGCACTTACAATGTGTTCAGGTTCCAGCGTTTGAATCATAAATATCATGGAACAATCAGGCGTGAATACAGTACCATAATTCCCTTGTAAACGAGGTTCTGATTGGCCCCTCTCTAACACCTGTAAGAAATCAATAAAATAAATTAAACTTGATCAAACAACCTGTCCATTTTAGGCTCTTGAAGTAAAAATTGATAAACACACTGTTCTTAGAATCAATTAAATGTTGCTGTAACTTTAATATATCAATCAAGCTTTATAATAATATAAAATAATAGTGACGGAAAAAGCCCCTTAACCCTTTGCCTCATAATACCGCATTTACCTGCATCTGAAGCAGACTACTTTTGAAAACATTGTGGCAAAAGAAGCCATTGCTTGTGAATGGCTGGAAAAGGCCCCTGGCTTAAATTAGGAAAAAATATGCGGCATGTTGCTACATTTTGGAAAGTTTGAGTTAAAAAAAAAGTTTAAAAACTAACTTGTTCTGGTATATATGACTTTTATTCATGTGTATGATGTAACAACTAAAACTTTTTTAACAAATTTGGCTCAAAAGTCATAACAGCCCAATTTTACAATAGCAACTTTCTCTGCTTTGCATCTCTAAGGGTGGCAAAATGATTTTATAGTTCAGCATCTTTTTGCATTTGTTTTTTTATTTTTCATAGTTTAGTGCTTACTATCGTGAAAATTTATTCATATTTCACAAAATCTGGTGATATTAGGTTTAGATATAATGAATGGCGATAAAATCCAAGCGTGCCATTACACCAATCAACTTATCAAGGTCATTTTTTAGCAGCTGTTCGGGAATTTATTTTTGAAATTGGGAAAAAATAAGGCCATTAAGGATTTGGAATGGGGCCCCGGTGATAGGGCGAAAATGCCTTAGAAAGGCTTTTCATTCACAGCAACTGGAACAACTTCGTTCATAAATTTAGTTTAGAAATGTCATACTGAGTAAAAGAGGGAATAAAAGAATTTAACAGCATAATATGCAGTTTGTCAATTGAACAAAACAACACTTTGATAAAAGTAATCACTACATTTTCATATCTTGTACTGCATTCATTTGATCAACAGTTGTTTTCTTGAAATTTACAAAACAAGGAGCATAAATCACAAAATAATTATTGTCATATCCTTTCATTGTAATCCAAGTTATTGCCATTAATTGCTTTTCAAGCAATTTCATTGCTAACAAAGTGGTATGTGATTTTCACAGCTGTGCTTTTCTCATGAACCAACAGCATAAAACTTGTCATGCCCAGTTTAACGTAACATGCTCAAATCATCTTCTTATACAGCTAAATGTGATCACATTCCTAACACAGAAGTGATATATGTGAAAAAAAAAACTTTTCCTCAAAATGTATGCTCAGATCCAGGAGGTAAAATATGATGTAAAATTGAAATATCAAATTTTTGTTAGGTTTTCAGATCAAAAGCAGGTTGTATAAATTTTTTCATGTAGCCGGTAAACTCCTAAAAGTAGAAGGGTGGTCTGAGGGTTCCCCTAGATGGGGGGGGGGCAAGGAGTCAGCACCCGCTGTAGGGAAAAAGTAGCTGGCGAGAATACTCAAATAGCCGGTTGATTTTTTAGGCTTCCAGCTCATTTCTAAACCCATGTTCAGACTGGAACTATTACCAACAATTTATTTACATCAATACTATGTACAGTACTGCTACATTACATTAAACTACATACGTACAATGAAAGGCAAACTATCTATTTACCAGTAAAGCCATTAAAAACATACATCAAATAAAATTTCAAACCACGTTCATTATTTAGCTAGAAAACATTAAAGCACTTAAATATCAGACAAGCAATAAGATATCTGAAAACTAGCCCACATGATTGAACACAACACTACTTTTATACACATTCATTTGAATTAAAACATAAGGAAAGCATTGCTTACTCCAGCTGATGCTCCCCCCCAATTAAATTAACCCCCCCCTCCAGTTTCTGAAAACAGCAAATATTTGTTCATAGTTACACTACAATAAACAGTAAAGATGAAACAAAAACGGAATTGAAATTTCAACCAGATACTTCCACAATATGAGTCATATGTATGGGCATTTCCAAGAAAATTGATGTAGTGAAATATTTATGAAGTATTCAATAAGAGGTGTTCATATTTAAATCTAGTTTTATATAGTGTACTGTATCATCATGAAAGTTGGTGAATTTAACTCAACACTGCATGTTAAGGCTACAATTGTGCCAGGAACAAACATTTGCAAAAATTATACAAGGCACTAGCTATAGGAAGCATTAAAAAAAACCCATCTAATTAGCTGACATTTTACAATTAGCTGTTTATATTTATCTTCTAAACACTGATATTTGAAAATCGTATTGTGGTATCATGTCATCTTTAAAAGATATCACGATAATTGATATTTTCGCAACATTGCACATCCCAAACATATTAAGTAATTTCATTCTTAATTTCTTGATAATCCAGTTTTAATGTCTAATGAGGTCCCTTGATAACGACCTTTGTGAGGTCCAAACTCACAATCTCTGGGTTACGTGCCTGACACCTATTTCACTACACCGTGCCAATACATTTAGAAACATCTAAAACAAACTTACAACAATGGAAGTCCTCGTATGGTGGAAATTAATTTTGACCATAAATTTGTAGTAAATATGTTTATAATTTACAGTTGTTCAATAAATAAATAAACTACCTGAATCATTTCAACATTCTGGACAGATTACTGTAAGGTATTATATCCATAACACCGTACTTCTTTTACGTATCTGCTCACTGATCTGATAGTAAATATTTTCAAAAATGACAACCTATAAAAACTATATAGGTTCCAAAAATATGTCCACTCCTTTTTGACATACTAATTCTGTACATAATGAATATAAAACCTTACTTTCTGCAATGGCTGTGCACTCATTCTGTTTCCTTTTCTAGTATATGATATTTACCATGGTTACATGTCTTTTATATTTATCTTCTACTGCCTTATATATCGTCTTCAGACGCCAGCATAGAAGAAAAAAATGTGCAGCCTCTCTAAATAGAGTCATTTCTATAATTCTCTCATTCCAGCCCAGCCACCATGAATTCTTTTTTTTCTACTGGGACTTAATATCGCACCAATAGCCAAGATCAGTTGGCTACTTTTCCAGCATTACAATTGAGTAAAACCCCAGACACACCGGGTAGAACCATCGACCATCTGTAAGCTGGATATACTCACCATCATTAAACTTGTATCATCACTAATCTATCGTTTGCAGTGAGGTGTTAATGTCCAACCTATATTTTGATTTTGCCAAAGAAAGGAAATTTTCATCCACAATGAGTCAATTCTGGGTGAGTTTCATTCAACCACAGGCCATATATTCTCCTAACCTGGTTAACTAGCTAACCATGGGGACATACCATAACAAACGAACCAGTACTTACAGATACTTTTACGGTGGTGTTGTTAGCTTGAGGTAGATCACCTTCTTCATCAAAACGATCCTAAAAACAACACATAAAAAAAAACATTTTATAATTTTACATACAAGTTATACTTAACCCTTTGCCTCATAATAACGCATTTGCCCACATCAGAAGCAGACAACTTTTGAAAACGTGGCAAAAGCCATTGCTTGTACTGAGTAATGGCTTCTTTTGCCATAATGTTTTCCACTCTGTCACAGAGAAATTACTCAATTTTCTTAAATAAATTGGTTTTGTATATTAGCTTTAAATTTGGAAGAGTCCAATATATAGTTATGAGGCAAAGGGTTAACAGCATTCTTTAATAGCACAGCAGGGAATGGATTCTTTCCAGAATAAACCTCTTGTATAAAAATTCCAACATTCCAACAAAACATGAAAAATGTGTTCTAATCTAATGTTAATGCTTCTTTTTTCACTTGAATTTAACCTCGTACATACAGCCATGTTCATTAGGCAACTTTCCATAACAGTGGAGGAAGACCAAAGGTGTACAAACAGAACCAGTGACACCAAACCACAGGGGGCAGTGATTCCTTGTTGGAGACTATATTTTCTCAACCACGGAGGGCCCATTTCAAATGTTAAGTGTACTTTTTGAGAAAATGAGCAAATAAAAAAGTGCTGTAATCATAAACAATGATAAAGAATCTAGTTTTAACAAAAGCTTTCTATAAAAAATTAGCTAAGCATCATTTGACAGTAATAAAGTATGATGAATAATTTGACTAAGATAAATTCAATATTTCTTCTAAAGCTTGCAGGTAATCAAAAGTTAATTGGTGCATGTATAAGGTTACAATAAACAATCAATGATGTTTTTTTCAAGAGGGCCTTTATACATAGGGTGGCCTTATTTGAAGGTGGCTGCAAACACAAGGTTAGACTGTACTATAAATCACTACACTTACGTCTCTATAATGGTCAACAGGAGTACACTTAATACGTATTGTCTGATCTCTGTATTTTGAATCTCGAATTTTAAATGGGTTGCCTTGGATACGTATATTGATCTGTGATTGGTCGATAAGCCAACTTTTGCCCATTTTATTTTTAACACCTATAACATAAAATGGTGTTTTAAAAATAATAATTATCAACAATAATAATCTAATCTTCTAGACTCGATGAAGGAAAATTTGATGGTGTAACACCAGAAATGTCATAACCATGACTTTCAACTACCATCAATTTTCTTGGTAATAATTTAATCTTTTGATGATTCTGAACCTACACAAAATGTTCCAAGGTTTTCATTAGATGTCTAAAATTGAGGGTCAAAAATGACCCTTGACTGATGATAATTTGAAGAGTCAACAAAATTTCCTCCTAATTTTATTGTAAATTTGACCCTTTCGTACAAATTCTCAAGAGTCAAAAGCTTTACTATACTGATATCAGGAATCATAACGCTGTTTTAAGGGTCAAATTAAAGCCCTGTGTTCACAATGGCTTTATAAAACCTTCCCAGAATAAAATAATTGACAGAAAAAAACAACTTTTAATTTCCTAAAGAAGTTACTTAAGGCTAGATTGAACTGAGTCTTACCACATTGTCCAAATTCATCAACAACGTCTGTCTCTCGTAAGGAGTTGGTTCCTGAAATATAGCAACTATCGTATGTATGTCCTTTTTAATTTTTAGGGAGCCTCCTAAATCCCTGATGCATTATTCAGCCATGGGACTTGCATTGAGAGTGACCACCGCATCCTCAGGACCACTTCCGACGCGGAACAATTTTTTTCAACAATTTTTCAGTTTCCGGTATATACGGTGACTGGTTCACCTAACCAATTTTCCTGGACTGTAGACTAACCAGTACTACCTTACCCTTATCCACATATGGAGGAAAATCGACTTGGAAATAATCACAACTTTGGAATAAAAGTGATGCATTCAGTAACATATGTGCTTTACCAGGCAACTTCACATCTAAATGACATCTTGATCAATGTTCATAAAACACTTTAAAATGTCAAAAAAGCATTGCTTTATGAATCTAACATATTTCTGCAAAAGAAATTGACAATAGCTCATTTGGACGCAAATTGCCTGTCTAGTCACGTGTGTCACTACTTCACAATCACACTGTCTATTAATGGATTTAAAATCAGACAAAATCTTATCATTTCACTTGAGTAAGAAGTTGAAATAAACCACTGAGTCATACCTGTATAATAATTCATGGTATGGTAAGTTGCATCATTAACATAATCCAGTGATTTGCTTTAATTATACACAATTTTCCAATTATTTAGAAAATATTACATTCAGACAGGGTGTAAACAAGTAGAAAATTGCTCCACGCAGGATACAGTAAATGCTTTCAATCTAGACATTAAACTTTGACCATCTTTGATTGTACACACATACACAAGATTTCAATTTACAGGTTAAAGACTGCATCATATTCTATAACATTTGTGAAGAGACAAAAGAAAGTTAAATATACCGGTGGTTGAATATATACTCTGGGACTTCATTGATATGTTGGTTTTATAAAAAAAAAACTCATAAATTACTGGCTAAGTAGCAAAGTGATTCTGTATATCAATATCTCGAGTTAATAGAAATACAGTCAAACCTGGGTTTGAGGCCACCTACAAATAAAGACCACCCTTTGAACAAAGACCACCCGTTGAACAAAGACCACCCTTTGAACAAAGGACATTCTTTGAACAAAGACCACCCTTTGAACAAAGGACATTCTTTGAAAAACCTTCACTGACTATGTAGAACAAACTGACTCCTGAATAAAGTTCATCTGTCAATAAAGGCCACATTTCATCTTTCCCAAGGGTGGCCTTTGTTAACAGGTTTGACTGTAGCTTCAATACAAAACTTCATATTTTAACATTTTCAATAAACATCTGTTACAACTACATTGAAATTGATTTATCATCAACATACAAATATTGCACATTTAAAAGCCATGAATCTATAACAGGTTTTATAATTTCAGACTTAAATCAAATTACAAATCTATCAGTATTATTTCAATTCCTGATATGTAATACACATTTTGGCTATATTACACGAAATAAATGTTAAAAACTTGCCACCCCTGTTTATTTGCAGGATTAGTGCACTGAATTTGTAACCCTGAGATCTAGGTTCGAATTTCTGTCGCGGCAGGTCATACTCTCCTATGAAAATTTTACAAAAATGTTGATTTTTTTTCAACAATTTTTCAGTTATATACGGCAAACAGTTCACCTAACTAGTTCTCCTGGACTGTATACTAACCAGTACTAACTCATCCTTCCATAAGGAGCCAGCAACTACTCCACATATGAAGGAAAATCAACATTTTTGTCTAATTTTCATAGAAGGATATGACCTGCCATGACTGGGATTTGAACCCAGATTGCCAGGTTACAAGTCCAGCGTACTAACCACTGGACACTGTCCGCAGCAAATCAATCCAGGCCTTAGTGTTGTGTCATCTGCAAGTTTGTTTCAAGGAAACAAGCCTGGCTTAAGCCATGGGCCTACAATTGCTTCATCAGAAATTCTCAGACGTACAAAGTTTGTTGGATGGACAAATAAGGACACAGGAAGGGTCAATTTTTACATTATGCTTACCATTAATTTTTAATAAACGAGGAATTCTCTGGGACTCCCAGGCTGACACCATAGTACATCGATCAAGATGATCCTCATGGTCTGATATAACTACCTGAGCGATAAAATAACGATATTTGATGACATCTTGTAATGATGTGAACTGGATCTTCTTTGACCATAGGTTCCTAGAAATATACCAGTAGTGGTACTTGATCAACATATCACAGTAAACATATATTAATAAATCTGGAATTAAAAGAACTACAAGTAATAGAGTGCTTACAAGCATACAGCCTTGAATTTTATAGTTAAAATCATACAGCCTTGTATTTCATAGAGTTATAAGCATACACTCCTGTTATTTATAGTTAAAATCGTACAGCCCTGTTTTTCATAGAGTTATAAGCATACAGCCCTGTTTTTCATAGAGTTATAAGCATACAGTCCTGTTATTTATAGCTAAAATCGTACAGCCCTGTTTTTCATAGAGTTGTAAGCATACAGTCCTGTTATTTATAGTTAAAATCATACAGCCCTGTTTTCATAGAGTTATAAGCACACAGTCCTGTTTTTCATAGAGTTACCAGCCTACAACCCTATATTTCACAGAGGAAAGCTTACAAGCCTTGAATCATGATTTAAGCCCTTAGCCCTTAACATCTAGCACATTTTCATCTTGCTATGTTTGATTTAAGGTTCAAAGCAAACAGTCTATTAGTTACGGAGTTTTTTGCTAACTATCTAGTTAATCGGCAAAAAAGCCATTGCTTGTAATGAGTAATAGTTTCGTTGTTTTCAACTCTGTCATAGAGAAATAACCCAATTTGCTGTATCATATTGATATTTTGTGTATTAGCATTGAATTTGATAGAGTCTAAAATATGCTTATGAGGCAAAGGGTTAAAACAAACATGTACATCAAGCCTGATAGTTTCCTGATGAATGTCATGTGTTTTTATTTTGGATGTATGACTGTACACTGATAATATTTCTCACCATTTTTTAAATGTCATGAACTAAAAGTGCACAGACATGTAGTGAAGTATATTTATTGATCATTTATTCTCACTGTATGAGTTTTAATTCAAAGGTATGCTATTGTTTTAACAACCAGACTTTCTGTAGTTCATGCTAATAATTATAAGAATCACTCAAACTGTGCCAAGTGATCTAAAACACAATAACGTACCCCGGTTCCCCGCATCCCAAGAATGCATTGTTTGACAGGTAAATTGTACAGAATACTACCACAAACACAACATAAATTGAAGTTTAGCAAAATTCCCTTTAATTCTTTTAATGCCTATCTACAAAGTGCACAACATAGTGCACAAATAGAATGAAGTATTACATATTTGTTACTCAGTGTGCCCATACCATGAGACATTTTGATAGTACAGCAAGCAAAGTTTATCAACGAACACTTTTGGCCTTAGCCTCTGCTTTATTTGGTCATATTTGATAGAAATGAAGAGCTTACGTGAAGTTTAAGATTTCAAATGAAGCAGTTGTTGATAACTTTGCCTGCTCTATTACCAAAAAATGACGTCAAAGTCACATGGTGTGGACAGAAATCGGGCAGTGAGATGTGACGAAAGGTCAAGGATTGTTCCATTCTTAAAAATAGGGGTAAATAATACAATGATTGAGAACTTTTCTAAACACAACCTTAATCTCAATTAAAACGGACAAATAACTGGTATTTATACATCACAAAAACTACTTTAACATTCCAAAATGCTACTCTCCCTAAAGAATGGACTGAAAGCACATCTTTGACCATTGACCTTTTGGCCGGACTATATGGGCACACTGAGTACTGGTTTTTCAATACATCTTGTTTTTTCAATTTTTTGAAACAGTCAAGCATTAAATTATTTTTCAGTAACAAATATCTATTCAATGGTGTACACTGCTTTTACATATTGAATCTGACATCCCCATCAAAAAACTTGTTTCAATGAAATAAAATACTGGTAAGTCAAATTGTACAAAAACTCAGATGATATTGAAAAAAAAATAAAAATACCCTGACTACTTGATATAAATCATAAGTGTTATATACATTACAAGTAAATGTTTATATTCAATTCAAAATCCAAACATATCACTTTGGGGGCAGGTACTTAGACACACAAGTTTTATTCAATATATATCTATCATTCATTCTTAATTGAAAATTCTCACATATTCATAGCTACTTACAATGTTGAATTCACACACATAAAAAAAATATTTTCTTTTCTCTGTGGGTTTAATGCCGCACCCACAGCCAGAGCCATATGACAATTTCTAGCTTTACAACCTTCCATTAGCTAAGTGGATAGCTTCCTCACATGTGAAATTTCTCTGGTCCTGTTTGGGGTTTAAACTCACAGCAGTGAGGAGTTAGCGATTACTAGTCAGAGACCATAACCACTCAACCACAGAGGCCCCAAAAGATTTTATAGATAACAAATTTAGAAGTTAACATGGCTTTCATTTGACCCTTAAAACAACATTTTGACTCTTGAAATAAGTAAAATAAAGCTGTTGACTCTTGTGAGTTTGTACCAAAGGATCGAAGTTACAATAAATAAGAAGGAAATTTCATTAATTCTTCAAATTATCATCAGCCAAGGGTCATTTTTGACCCTCAATTTTTGATGTGTAGAGAAAACCCTGTTAAAGTTAAAATAAAACTTACTCGGAGTCTTTCTGTAATTTAACAGCCTTGTTAGGATCCCAGTTTCCTAATTCTGAACAATCTCCTGTGACACATACCACCTCAGCCGGCACAGTAGTGGCCTCGACTTTAAACAATACCTCATACATAACAGACATCAACATTCTGAAAGAAAGTCAGTTCTTTTTATAACCTTTTCTAAAGTCAATTCAGAGATATAACACAAGTTTATACCAAAAAGTAATAAAAATACCCACAAGGTCAGCCCTTTTTTATGACTTTGAGGCCCCTGACACACACCTGGGTAGAACCAATGACCTTCCATAAGCTAGCTGGACAGCTTACTCATACAATGAAATTTGTTAGGTCTTTGATGGGATTCAAACTCACAGCACTGTGACAGAGACCACAAACACATGACCATGGAGGGCCATAAGAAAACAGTATATTAATACAATACATGCAACCAGTGATTTTACATCCTATCAATTAATATCTCAAGAAATTTACATAGGTCTGAGGTATATAGTCACATGCTACATTTATAATACAATTAGACATGGGGCATTTATTTGGGAATCTTTGGTATAATTATAGTTACTACTGATAATACTTATGGTAAAACCACAATATTAAGACCAATTCATAAAAATAACCAATTTCATGGCTGGTTATCAATTTATCCTCAATATTTCAATTTGATGCTAGATCACTCCATATCCCTTATGTTCTAAAGGTGGTCCAGGGACTTTTTACCTTATATAATAGGTACCAGTAAATGGCCCCAATCCCAGTCCAAAAAGGGACCATTTTTCCCAATTTCAGGATAAAAATTCCGTAAGTGAAAGATGATTTTGACTGAAATGTTCAAATGTTATGTTCATGATTTTTATCAATTTACAATGTACACCAATTTTTAACTAATTTTCACAACTGAAATAGGTCAGGGAACTTGAAATTTGATTTTTCAGTCCCTTGATCTGCACTGTAAATTCTTCAGCAATGTTAACAAACTGAACGTATTCAATTCTGCAATAGATTTTTGTTGTGTTAAACACTGTTACAAGATGACTGATTTCTACCCTATTGTTACATATTTATAAACTTACGCAATTTTAACAAAGGTTCATTGCAAAACTATATATCTATTAGTATGAGAAATTCACAATTTCAGACAAAATGACACACCTCCTCCCGATTCTATTGATACCTTACCATTCCAAAATGTGGAAAAAATCTCTTTTTTCAACAACACAAGATCCTATAAACATTTCATAAAAATTTTATCAAGTAATGTAAGAAGGTTGTGGACTAATTCAATCATGTAAAAATAAATGATGAAGTTTTTTGTGAATACAATCAAACCTGTGAACAAAGACCATCAAAGTGTGGCCTTTATTGACAGATGGCCTTTATTTGAAGGTTAGTATGTTCTAAATAATCACTGATGGCTTTCAAAGAATTGCTATTATTCACAGGGTGGTCTTTATTCGGAGGTGGCAGCAAACACAGGCTTGACTGTTTATGGAATAAATTCCAATTAAACACCTCTTTCCTTACTGACTCCCTAACCTTTTAATAAAAATATGAATAATTGTGACATACTGTTAATGATTTATTAATCCTTCAAGTTATATATCAAAGGTAACCAAAACATTACAACATCAACTCAGCAAATCACACAAAAGATAAAAATGCACAATGCTCTTGTGCATTCATTAACAAATATTCAGTAGTTTTAATGTTATTACAGTAGAAACTCATTATTTCGGTTTCGCTTTTATCGAATTCCCTCTTATATCGAAATGATTATAAAGTCCCGAATCTTATCGTTCTTTCTACATATAAAAAAATGAACATCAAATTTCTCCAATATTTTATACATTGAAGTTTGTTTATATCTAATAAATTTGCTAAGTCCCTTGAAGATTAATTTAAAGACTTTTGACTGTATTTAATAGCTAGTGTCATTTTCATCATTCATGTTTCATTTTCATATCATCCTGATCACTTTATTTCGAACAATAAAATTTTATGACAGCCTCGCTACATACATCTACTTAATTTTATGGTAAATTAACTGCATTTTAATTTAATAAAAGAATAATGAATAGTATATACCTGTTCTCTAAATCCACAAACGCAAGTTGCACAATAGATATCAATTATTACGTGCAAGTATCGTCACTGATTCTTAAATGAACGCAATGACGAAATGTAATTAACTGCACTTTATATTTACATAGCAAACTCTCAAATCTGTATAAATTTCTTTAATTGTCAACAATATAAATCCTTCAATAAGTAAAAATAGACGAAATGAAGTAAAATTATGTAATATTAACTCTTAAAGCATGCATAATATTAGCACAATCATGACAATCACCAGTATTAGTGTTTAATAATGTGTATATCATTGCTTAACTAGTCAAACCAGACTGACAATGTTTACATTCTTGTAAGTAATATAATGTTTATATGTACAAACTAAATATCTGTCAGACAGTTCATGGTGACAAGTGGTATTTGTCAGCTCAGAGTACATTTAGACCAGGATTTAAAGAATGATGACCCTCAGAACAGTATACAGTCAAACCTGTGAACAAAGGTCACCCATGGGAAAGACAAAATGTGGCCTTTATTGACAGATGGCCTTTATTCAGAGGCCAGTTTGTTCATACATAGAATGGCCTTTATTCACAGGGTGGTCTTTATTCAGAGATGGCCACAGACAACAATTTGACTGTATCCTAAACACGAATTGAATTTGACAAAGGAAAAACAGTTTCTGATGGCAAGAATTGTTCCAATGACAAATTACAGAAAAATGAATTCTTTCATGCCTAAATGTCACTGAAAGGAAAGAGACAAGTTATACATCCATAGTACCAGACTATTTACTAATAAAACAAAGCATTTGAGGTTTGAGCTCAAAAGCAAAGCTCACTTATTTTTAACCTTGACATACATATAGAGAGAAATATTATATTCTGAAGTATGTACGCTTAAACCCTGATTATTTGAAATACTTGGGTCCCGCCCCAAAAAAATCATTCCGATAATCCATGGTATCAAATAATCCATTTCAATATGATGTGCTGGTAAGAAAACAATAATGCGTACTATGTCTGTTCATTACAAGGGAGTTAACTAGATGTTTGTTTGTTTGTTTTTATGTGACCTATTTAACGCTGTTTTTCAATTATTTTTCTGTTATATCAGGTGATCTGTTCACCTAACCCGTTTTCCTGGACTGTACTAACCAGTACTAACTTACCTTTCCACAAGGAGCCAACAACTTCTCCACATATGGAGGAAAATCGACATTTTGTCAAATTTTCATAGAAGGATGTGACCTGCCGCGACCTGGATTCGAACCAGATCTCCAGGTAACAAGTCCGACACACTAACCACTGGACCACAGCAAGTTAATTAGAATAAAGCCGTTATAAATTTGTACAATTAAGCAAGCATTATCCAAACAAATCAATAAACATATGGATATGTAGACACACATTGGCCAAATAATAATTGTTCACATGCCAATTGGTTCTCAAATGGCATTTGTTGTCCATGACGATCTTGGATAATAGGTGTGAAAATATGTGCATATGTGATTTTATGGACCATATTTATGTTTAAATTACACCAGGTATTCATAAAATTTAACTTGTGTTACCAAGGTTCTTCGTACATAATATATATAGGTACAAAATTAGAGCCATGGATGTATGTCAGAAAATACCTGGTACAGTAAAGTTCCACTCTACGGTCGCACTGAAATTACGATCGTCCGCATATTACGGTCACTTTTTCCCACTCTCGAATAGTTTGTTCTATAATTCATTGGCCATATGTCTCGATATTACTGTCAGCCGTTTCCAAAATATGGCAAATTATTACGGTCCTGAATCTTAAAATATCGCTATTTTACGTTCCGTACTACGGGCGGGTACGGGCTTGTTAATCTTTAAACCTTACCTGATGACAAATATCCGAAAAACAGACTTGGACCCTGTGAAAGGTGTGAAAAACATCAACAAACATGCTTTTGATGACAATCAAAAGATGGTCTGTTAAAATTTATCTGTTGCATCCTTTCTGATGTATAACTTTCAAGTACAAAATACACAATAAATATATAATTCATTACAACAATTGTTAAACAGGAACAATCCAAAATATTCCCAAAATGAGGTTACAAACTTTGGACGATATTTTCGTCCGAAAATAAATACAAAACTTAAGGGATGATGGTAAATACCTTTCTGTTTTTTCCTGTTTAAATACTGGTGGTAATAATTAGACGAGCTGGTGGACGAGCTGCATCTAGATTTTAAGCTAAATATTCATTATGACACTTAAAGTTAAGTGCAATATTTTGTGCAATAAATCTATGCTGTTTTGAGCCTTAAAAGAACTGGAAATCATTAGGACAAAAATGACCGTTAAAAATAGGGCACTTACGGCCAGCTGTCTGCATGTTTCACTATTGAGGTTGACTCGCTATTAAGGCCAACTCATGTTGGTCCATAGGGTGACCTTAATAGCGGAACTTTACTGTACTTAGATAATTGGTCGAATTACCAAGGTTTTACAGTATTAATATTTAAACAGAACAAGAAATGAACTATCAGATAAGTGAAATGCACAGGCACACACAATGAAAAAAAAACCCATTAAATCGTCACTGTAAACAGGTTAAGATAGCACACATCTATTATAGTAGGAACAAATGGTCAAAGTCCGATTCATTCGGTAAGAAATATGAATCGTTGAAATTTAATATAAATTGAGATTAAGACACCTAATACATTAATATGGAAATGAATTCATAGCCTTGTTTCATCTATGATAAAAATCATAATCATATCATAAAATATAATCAGTGAGGCATGTAACCCAGAATACAGGATGGATTAAATGATACTTTTTTTATACATTTAAACTTTTTTTTCAATTTTTGTGTACATATTGTGGAACTTTCACATCACAACAAAAATATTAACTTAAAGACAAGGGATACTATGGTTAAGTGCTTCTGGTCTCTGCCTAGTAATTACTAGTCCCTTAACACTGCGAGTCCAAACCAGGACCAGACAAATTTCACATATGAGGAAGCTGTCCATGGTTGAGGTACCCAAGGACAATGTATCCAAGGATGATGTTGCCAAGGACTATTTATGCACAGATGAAGTTTCTAAGGACAAAACATCTATAGATATTTATCAAAAATAATACTGAAGCTAAATGTCCCTTCATTGAACAGGGGTGTAGAAATGAGCCAGAAGCCAGAAAAATCAACCAGCTATTTGTGTAGTCTCGCCGGGGTTTTACCCAGAGGAGGCGCTGACTCCTTAAACTAGGGGAACCCTCAGATCCCCCTTCCACTTTTAGTAGCTTACTGGCTGCATGAAAAATTTCTACACCCCTGATTAAATAAATGAAGCATGTACTCAAAGAAATACATTATACAGACAGACTAAAATCAACCCATACAAGTGACAACGTTAAAATGATTCTTGATGGCGTATTCATGGAGTTTAAAATTATACAAACATGCATCTTTGTACAGCAACCATGTACGTATCATTGGTGATCATTTAATGCGCTGCATATGTTCTAAATAAATGTTGTGTTTACCCAGATCGACCCAAGAATGTAAATATTGCAACAATGTAACACGTCAGAGTACCAAAAAAATATATAAATAGTCATACCTTGTTAAACAAATAGCAAATTACAACAGGCATAAATAATAAGACAGCAGTAACTAATAAGTCCATATCATGTTACCACGGTGACGATAATCCAGGCATCATGTCATCTGATTCTGAGACACGCATGTTTCAACCTGAAAGATAAATGCACAAACATGACTACATTTACAAAACAATCTACTTGAATTTTTGTTTGTTGCATTAATTTGCATTAATATTATATAATTAATATCCTGCACAGTGGTGACATTAATTTATACTAATTTATTTTACCTCGATTGTGAAACAAGCAATTTTGTTTATATCAATCATGCTTGAGTCTGGACACTTCATCAGAACTGTGTCCAAAAAAATGGAATTGTGAAATTCATGAACTGCTCTTGAAGCCAGGATTCGAACTCAGGACCTTCGGATCAGAGGTCAGACGCTCTACCTCTAGACCACGATGCCTCCCTAGAGGGGACATCATGAGATTACATATACAGTTGATTTTCGTTATCTCAAATTCCTAGGCACTCTTGCATTCAATTTGAGATAACCAAAACTTGAGATAACTAGATAATGTGTAATTTGTCATTTTGTGTGTTTTCAAGCATGTGTGTGTGTCTCTCACCTTTATTACAATCTTTACGTTTTGCTTGGATAAAACATATAATTATGTAAGTAGAGAAGAAATGAAATTTGAATCTGTTTATAACAATAATAGCATTTAATGTCCCAAATGTTGATATGTTTTTACACGATTGAGTAAATTAACTCATAAAAAGGATTGTAAAATATATATATTTTTCACGCATAATGATTTTTACTCTGAAATTGATAACACAACATAACTAAATTTACATTTTTCAAATGGGTAGGCTTACCATACATAATTGAAGAACAAATTCATTTGTAGCAACGTGATTACGCTCTCAAAATGAAATTTTTGTCAAGCTAACATCATTTTACTTAAGACTGCAGTTCAACAATATCAGAGGTGCTCACTGCAACCATAATCATATGTGAGGCATATTTGTTTGCCCTACTTCAATACCTACCTTACTTTAATTGACAGTCAAATAACAGTTAAGCTTATCACGATACTTAGAACTTATGGAAACAGTTTGTCACATCGTAATTCTCACAGAGCCTATAGTTAAATCAGTGAAATATCATATAAGGTCTGAAAGCATTATTATCAGCTCCAACGAAAAGATGAACAACTCAAACTGCATGCTAATTTGTGTCAGGGGACAAAATTACCTTATGACATTAACAAAATTATGAGATAAGTGAATCAGAGGTAAACATAGTTCCATCATGTAGAGATTAGAACAAAAAAATCAGGACCACAAGAAAACAGTTTGACATAACCAAAATGTTGATATCAGTGAGTTTGACATAATGAGAACCAACTGAACTTATAATTTACCGTATTAAAGAAACTGCAATACATCATACCACACTGTACTACCCCTCCCCCATCCATGTAAAGAGTTCATGCATTCACAGTAAATATAAGACATCTATATATATAGTGTGGTAGTCAAGTTAATTAATTACACAAAAAACTGGATGTTAAAATCATCTAGAGAACAAAAAATGGCCATGATATTAAGATGGATTCACTGTTTTTTTTTCACAGGTAAGGGAAGGGGCCTTTTTCTTAAATTTGGGTATATTAACAGTATTTTTTGCAAAAACGGAGAAGACAAAGCTTAACATAAACAGAATTTTTGGGGAAAACTGCATGATTTTAAAGATTTATTCCCAAGGGGAAGACACCTATAAATTTATAGAAAAAAAACTTGGTCACTTTATGAAATGAGCTGTACTAGAAAGAAAATATTGGAAATTGGTCCAACGTGATCTAATACAGAAATGGTTGATAAAGTAAGGCGATTTTGTAATGTGCAATCAAATTATAAAATATTCCAGATTTGGTAATTTATGAACTAATAGAAAAATGAAAACACTAAGATTAACTGTATCAGCAAACAATACAGTCAGTCAGGCAGTAGCGGATTGCTAACGAAACTTTCACTGCGTACGTCGTCGATAGAGCGCGTGAATTATTGAAATATATACCGATTAAAAGCAAATTTTGTGACCTTTCTGATGATGTAAATTAAATTTTTCTACTCCTTCATCTTCATGGTTTAAATGCCGAATTTCGTAAGTCACTCATTACGGCAGTAGCGGATTGATTCAGGCAGTATCGGATTACAAACTTTGACACGGTGTGTCAGAGGTCAAACGTCAAATGGGGGCATCTCAAAGCAGGTTAAGTTACCACTAAGTCTTAGACAAGCCACTAACACCATGTTAGTATCATTGAACGCCATTCTTTTGGAAGGCGATGTATCATCGCGTTCCTAGGTCATCGTTTCTATCTGCATGGGCCCAAGAACAACAAATACATGTTATACGCATATCAATATAGTTTAATGAGGCTCAAGTCAGAGACGTAGATACGTCCCTGCTCAAGTAGAGCAGACTAAAATATTCTAGTTTGTATAAGAAAATAAATTGAAACAAAAATCTGCAAAACGTTGATCAGAATAATCAATATTTCGAAAAATATCATTGTTTTGACTTTTCATTTCACTTGTGTTACCACTCATGTGAACCTGTTTTCAGGGGCGATATTCTCTAAAATATCTAAAAGATAATATATATTCCTAATTTAATCAATATGTCTATCCTTCCGGCTCACTGCCTTTTCATGTGTAATGGACATGAGTGGACCAATTTAGGAAATTTTTAACTCAAGGATGTTTCATGAATACCACCCGTGATCTTCAGAACTGCTGATCTAGTCGGCTACTTGGCAGATAAATTTGATAGTGTGATTGTGTATATACAGATTGCAATTTTATTTGACATTTTGTTTTAGTCTATTGCCTGTTCTGTATGGCTTAAACAGTCCATCTTCCTGCTTTGCTTCAGGTCCCTGTCACAATTTGCAACAAATATTGTAATCTAATCAGACCAAGACATATCATCCCGCCCCTGATTGAAATATTAAATACATTGCATCGGATTGTCAGAAGTCATAATGTTCAGTTGATGACATAATAAATTCATCACTGATACAGTTTTTACGATTTCAAAATATACTGAAATAGAATAGAAAAGAATAGTTCGATGGTGAGAAAATGAGCATGCTATCATCTCAATGTGATATGGCATTATAACCAATTTTCCGACAGGTTAGGACATGATCATATGCAGTCAGGCATGAAAATTTAACATTTTTATTACACAGAAATGCGTTTTCCATTCGTCAGCACCAAAACTCGCCCTTTTCTAGAGTGATATTTGATTTTGACACAGTCCCCCAAATCGTCAATCCGCTACTACCCGAATCACCGACCTCGCATTTTTCACTAATATCGGACAGATTAATGAATGACATGCAAAATAATTGTGTTGGACGATGGAATGGGATATTTATACGCAACATAATACCAAATTGATGGTAATTTAAATGTTAAGTTTGATGATATTCGGATTTCAGTTTTAACGACACGTTATTGCACGCATAAAATGCGTAAACATCCGGTGACCTCATTCTGGACTACACGGATTGTAGACTTACCCAGGATCACAACATTTTCAAATATACATGGATTTGTGTGGAATGGAACCAGGTTGATGACTGAATATTTCTTTTATTAATACATCATTAGCGGACCAGCAAGGTTTTAAAAGACCAAACGCGTAATCCGTTACTGCCCGAAATCCGCTACTGCCTGACTGACTGTACTAGAATCAGAAATAAGAGACAGTTATGCGTATAAATTATATTGTATATTTAAACACTTAAGTTAGCCATTTTAATTTTTTGTAGGTGTACGAGTTGACAAAAAAATCAATAAAAATGTGTTCGATAAAAAGTCAATAAAACATTAGTTGACATTATTACGAGTTGACCCATTCGGGTACGAGTTGACTACGGTACGAATTGAATAGCTCCGACGACGCACACACTAGTTAACAAATCATAGCAATTTTTTGTAACCAAATGAATTCCCGTGAAATATTTAGGTCAAAAAATAAAAACATACCACATTTTTTTGGTCTTCAGGAATAAGCACTACTGCCTCACATGTGTATGCGCTAATTCCAATACTTGACGGAAGAACCAGTACTAAATTGACAGGTATAATATACGGCGCCACCCGAAAAATCAGGATTATTATGAAGTTCACACGGTGATCCTCGCTTATTTTTTTTTATTTCTTGTTAAATTATAATGATTCGTGAACGGATAATTACTGAACAATACAGAACAGAATATTTGTCATCAGACTCTTAAAAAGCATAAAGCTCATCGCCATTATGATATACATTATACCAGGGACATACATTATACATTGTAATGTAGAGTCCCTGATTATATCAACATACAATTCTATACGAACACGTGCATTCAACAAATGGCAAAATACAGTAGAGCAGATTTAAGACGGCAAAGCAGAATAAAGTATAGATGAAAAAGTTCATGATAAATTATATGTATATCAAATAAAGTTTAAGTATATGGTGATGAAAGCTGGTACGGTATTGAGTTTCTTTTTTTTGGGGGGGGGGGCGATCAAATATTAGTAAATTTGGAAGTTCAATTTCATGTATATCAAAATAAGTTCATTGCTAAATGTAAAATGTAGGCGTATACTAAATACCTTGACTCAAACTGTTTAATAGTAACGAATCGAATATGCGTCTCTCCATGATTAAAGTATCTACAACATATTTTGCGAAGTTAAAAAGAATATTGGTAGATTTATTTTCGGTACCAAGCAACTGTATAAATTTATACATTGAAGGCCTAACAAAATATAACGTTTTTTTAAATACTTTTTCACGCGAGGTTTCAAATTTAGCACATGTACAGATGAAATGATATATGTCTTCTACGTTTGTCGTATTACAATTAGAACAAACTCTCATATTACGAAGAATAAAAGTTCAAGACGTTCTTCCAGTTTGGGTCATTAATGGGTGAACAGATAATCATAGTCTGCGAAAATAAAACCGTAATTTATGTGGTGAAATGTTGAGAGAACTTTCCCTTCAGAGTGCTGATATAAATGTTTATAATTATTTAAAACAGAAATCCTTTCTACTTAAGAGCACCATTGTTTATGGGTATTTCCATAGAGTGGGTGAAAATATGACGAAATTTCACAGGAATTGTTTGCGGCCTCGTGTGCAATTTCGGTTGAACAATTTGTAACGTCAAACCGTGAAACTTTCTTAGCACTATTTGTTCCACCATTTGTACCATCAAACCTAGACACTTTGTCAGAACTATTTGATACATCACTAGTAACATCAAACCTAGATGACACTTTGTCAGAACTGTTTGATACATCACTTGTAACATCAAACCTAGACGACACTTTGTCAGAACTAATTGATACATCACTTGTAACATCAAACCTAGATGACACTTTGTCAGAACTAATTGATACATCACTTGTACCATCAAACCTAGATGACACTTTGTCAGAACTATTTGATACATCACTTGTAACATCAAACCTTGATGAACTATTTGATACATCACTTGTAACATCAAACCTAGATGACACTTTGTCAGAACTGTTTGATATATCACTTGTAACATCAAACATAGATGACACTTTGTCAGAACCAATTGATACATCACTTGTAACATCAAACCTAGATGACACTTTTTGTCAGAACTGTTAGATACATCACTTTTAACATCAAACCTAGATGACACTTTGTCAGAACTAATTGATACATCACTTGTAACATCAAACCTAGATGACACTTTGTCAGAACTAATTGATACATCACTAGTAACATCAAACCTAGATGACACTTTGTCAGAACTGTTTGATACATCACTTGTAACATCAAACCTAGACGACACTTTGTCAGAACTATTTTGATACATCACTTGTAACATCAAACCTAGATGAAACTTTCTCAAGACTTTTTGCAACATCTGACTCGTTACAATGACCAGACTCATCCACTGAAGATTGAACTTGAAAACACTTCGCTTTCTGACTTCCAGCAGTGTGTATTATATTTGTCCTGCTACATATAACAAACACTGAGGCATCTATTTTAGACATTCACACCGAACAACTTTTGACAGCAGTGTGCTAAAAAAATGTACAAGGGTGTTCTTTTTCACTAACAAAATTCAAAAAGTTGAAAAACATAATTATTGTTTGCTGAATGACGTGGAAATTTTGCATACGATTAGATCTTTTTAATCTTAATGAAATTTTCATTTAAACAAATATTAATGATTAGGTTTTGTATCAAAATAATGTCATAAATTATATGAAAAAAGTGAACATATTTTTAAATCTTGTACACGGCACTAATTTTTTCGGTATCTTAAAATGGCTAAATTCCGCCTAGGCTGATTGGGCATCATGTACAATATACATTCTGCTGTTCTTCATTTTTATCAAAATAACATTGTTTCATTAAATTAGAAATTTTACAATCGTTATGGTAGTGAAGTCAACGTTACGGTAAAGAACGAAATGTTATGGTAGTGAAAATTTAGTAGTTTGGATAACACTTTTCTTTTTCAAACATTTAGTACTCACCCGTATAGCATTCAACATAATGAAACACTCAGCAGATAAATTCTTAACATATGTCATAATGTGAAATGTAATTTAATGGTCAAGTAGTTCTCCAATAGACTATCAAAGCTGTGAATGAATTTGGTAATGGCACGACCACATCCTGGTAGGCGGTGGGGTCAATGTGACGAATTTGTCGAGCGAGTATCGAAAGACATCTTGTATATGAGGCTAGAATAACAGGTTCGCCACTATGTTGTGCATGACATTCACTTCTACATTAGTATTTCTGTATCGTTAATATCCTTTACTATGCCTTGATAAGGTTTCCCGCCATAAACACAGAACTTACGTTTTGGACCTGTTGAAAAATAATAACCATTAACAGTTCATGTTAATCTATAAAAAGACATAAGGCTAACGATATCGTTATCACTAGATGTTGAACATGACTAGACAGACTAAATTTTACGTCACAAAATTAAGGTCCACAATGAATTTACAGACCAAATGTTTATTGACCGTTATGTTAAAATTATAAAACTATTACTGAATATATAGTTTGGTTAATAAAGGATTTTTTTCAGAAAGTAGTCATTGTTATACTAAATCGATATTGAATGTCTCTTGCTGATTCTTGTCGTCATCTGTGACTTCAGAAGCTATGACGCAGTAGTAGTGGAGGGAGATTCCGGCTTCTCTGGAATGCACACATGATGCTTCGGACAGTAGCGCTCGTCCAAGTAGTGACAAAAACAGCTGAGATCCATGGAAAAATGTCCTGGCATAGTAGTAAACATCTATAAATAAATGGATGTACTTGTACATTGTTGGTGCAGTAAAGCTAACAGTTACAGTATAAGTAGTGACAGTAGCAGTATAATTATTAGTAGTAGTAATACCACAATTGTAGTAACAGTTACAGCAGAGCTAATAGTAATAGTAGTTACAGTAGCAGTAGTAGATGTAGTATTAGCAGCAGAAGTAGAATAATTAGTAGTGATGATACTGGTATTAGCAGTAGTAGTGCCACAGCAGCAACAGCAGTAGAAGTAGTAACAGTAGAAGTGGTATCAAATGTAGCAGCATAAAAACAAGATGCATTTTTAGTACAAGGATTTAAAAGACAAAAAAAAACAGTAATTTGAAATAAGTACCATGACATGCTTTCAAATACCAAGGACTGTACAAAAAAGAGCAAGCTCCTCAATATAATAATCCAAGCTCAGTGTTATGCTTTGACCACTTTAACCCTTTGCTCCATAATACCGCATTTGCAGACAACTTTTAAATTTGGGGCAAAATAAGACCTTGCTTATAATGAGCAATGGCTTCTCTTGCCACAATGTTTTCCACTCTGTCAAAGAGAAGTAACACAATTTTCTTAAATAAATTGATGTTTTGTATATTTGCTTTGAATTTGGAAGAGTCCAAAATATCCTTATGAGGCAAAAGGGTAAGGGAATGGACTCCAGATAATGGCTTAATTATTAAAATCTTGATTCTCCTTTCATATTTACAAAGAAATATTTTGTGTTTTCATAAATTTGTACTTAATTTTCAGACCCATACAATGCTAACAGTTCAACCTTTAAGAATGGCACTAAATGTATATACTGACTCAGGTGTGCAGAAATGAGCCGGAAATATGAACTGGCTGTTAGAGCATTCCTGCAGGCTACTTTTTCCAAAACAACGGACACGATACTGCATTGAACCCCCAGATCCCCTTTCTACTTTTAGTAGCTTACTGGCTACATGAAAACATTTCTACACCTCCACTGACTTAAGTTTTCGTTATCTTTTTCTGGCATCAACCTGTTGAATTTTTCTTCAATACTATTAGAACAATAAGGTATCAATAAGTTGTCCCAATAAACAATGTAAAGGGCCACATCTCAGTCAAAATGCATGAAACCAAGATCTGGGTACTCTTTGGACAAGGAGAGAGCTAATACGTAGATGACAAGCCAACATTTAAAACAAACACACATATAATTTAGTAGACTTTATTAGGTGGTATCTTTGTACAACTCGCATTTCTTCACAATCATACAGTCAGTACATAGTCATATGTACATCATATATCAATAAAAGTACATCAACTGTAAAGTATTACATAGAAATATACCATGAACACTGAGACACATACAGACACTATACATAAACTAACTTCTCTGTATGAGTCACTGATCAATACTTCAAACATTCTAATTTTGTTATCAGTGGTCTTGTTTTATCAAGTTGAACAAAAAAAAAATCCATTGCTTTGTTGCTAAGTGAAATTCATCAGAATAGCTGCACATTGTGTAAAGTGTTCAAGTCATTTCAAAGCCTTGATGAAGTATATTCCTACACAACAGTTCACCAGTTACTTTTTAGCTACATAACTTGAATCCATGAAATTAATCAAATAAATTCGGATACAGTCTACATATTAGACTTAATCAAAATATAGTTTAATATACAATTTTGGGGAGTACTGATCTTAAAGAAGAAATTAGAATACACTGAAACACTATTTCATAGAAATATTTTAATAAAACATCATTTCTAGATAGTACTAAAACGCACTGTTCCAATAATTCATTAACAACAAAACAGGGAATTTTTAAAAACCATAGCACATTCGTAACAAATAAGAAAGCACAGGGGGAAATATATAAAACAATGAAGTGAGAGTCTATCACATTTAAATCATACAATTTTATATTTACAAAAATTAAAACTCATCATCAAATCATCCAACATTTTAACAAATGCAAGCAGTTACTATCAATATGCTGATAACTAAACCTAATATTGAAGCCACTACCAAATATTCCCTAATTAACGACCCATATCAGATCAGTTTATATCAACTAACAACTTACTGTTGAAATATTTTTTTAAAAGTACGTAAAAAAATTTGATCATTTCTTTATAGGGGTGGGAGGGGCATTTATTAAGGAACATTCAGTATCTTGGATAGGAATCATGTTAAATTAATGTCCAATATGACTGTTGAAATAATTTTTTAGCCTAGTAAGATCCTTCACTGTAAAATTTCAACTAAATTCCGATTATAAACAAAATCAGGTTTAAATTTTTACAACCCCTGTAATACTACTATGGATGAAATTTGAAAATTTTCAAAAAAAAAAAACACCCCGGAAATCTTAACCTTGGTGCCTTGGAAACAAACCTATTAGGGACCTGGGAAAAAACTGGAGGTTCTGGAAAATTCTGGAAACTTAGCCATGTACAACGTATATCATGATTGAACCAAGGAACACCAAATTACTATCAGTAGATTGATCTTACAAGAAAAACTTGATTATATTTGAATAATATGACCCTAATGATTACTATCCACAAGTTTCATTTACACCTTCACTTATGTATACTCAGTGTTACTAACAGAAAAATTTTGAACACAAAGTCATTAATTAACTCACAACAGAGCAGTTACATATGATATAAAGGTGTATTCCCTTTCATGACAAAGAACACAAATTAATTTTATTTATTAATAAGCAAAAATTCATTTCACGTGACATCTGTATATGCAATTATGACAATATGGCTACAGATCCTTACATGTAAACTTATCAGAAATAATCAATAACAACTAACCCTTTAACCTTTTGCCTCACAATACTGCATATCCCCGCATCTTAAGCAGATGACTTTTGAAAACATTGTGACAAAAGAAGCCATTGCTTGTAATGAGCAATGGCTTCTGTTTTCCACTCTGCCAGGGAGAAATAACCAAACTTTCTTATATAAATTGATGATCTGTACATTTGCTTTGAATTTGGACGAGTCCAAAGTATGCAAATAAATTAAAGAAGAAAAATAAAAAAGCAACAACTTTTGTAGCATGAATTTTTCATATAAAATTGAATCGTAAATAAAAGCTATGTATTAAAACACAAGTGTAAATTACTATATACACATAAATTTCTAAAACAGTCATCTAAGAATGAAATAAGAGTCTGATTATAAAATCAAGCCGTTATAAAGGGTTGAAACATACCATGATTTTCAGTAAAAAAGTTAGCAATCAATCAAATTGGAGACAAGATTTCATTAACAACTTGCATTAACATGAAAGAACATAAATGTTCCTTAAATATCAGAGAACAAACTTGCATTAAGAGACAATGATATGGAAGATCATTATGGCACAAAATGAATTTCTTAAGTTAACAATGCGCAATACATATAACATACTTATGGGTGCAAGTAGAAAATTTCTAAAAACCTGAAAATATCGCTGGGTGCCTTCATACGAGAATGTCTTGCTTTGTGGCAAAAAAGAGTTATTTCTCTTTCATTCTGGTCTCCTTAAAACGATAGATACCTCCTCCTTGACACTTTACTATTTATGTACCACATGAATGCAACAACCCTAACTTCTCAACAGATTTAGAAAATTTGATAAAAATCCTCTGAGCCCTTCAAAAAACGGAAATCTGGTATATATAAACAGGAAAACTTGCACCCCAGCATACTACACACTTAATGTTAACTCCAACCGACATCAAAGTAAGTTGATCCATAGTTTGTCAGAAATATTATACACTACATTTTCATGATGGTCCAATTAACACACACAGGAAAATGTCATTGAATTTCAGCTGAGAAACATTACTGCATAAGAGATCATAATTACATCATTGCACATCAAATTCTGATGAAAATAAGTAGTAATCACTATTCGTATCCTTTGAGACAAAAATAATTGCAGTAAAAATGTAAACCGTAGACCATTCTAGGTTAAATAATTCTCTATGCATAAATATCAGATTATACTTCAAAACTTGAAAATATGAATTTAATCTATTTTGATTCCAGAAAAGACGGTTTTAATATGGTGAAACATTATGACTGTGTCTTAAACACATACCACTACTAAATGACACGCATTAAACATCTATGAAGACTGGTTCATGAAACAATTATAGAAAAGTGACTAAGTCTATGTTTAAAATATTAAAACATAATCAAGATTGAGTTTAATAGAACAGCAAGTTGCCCTGTGATCAGCTGGTATAATGAGCAAATTCTTGTTAAAGACCCTAAAACAGATATCAAACAATTGGAAGATAATTAAAATGAAATCAAATACAAAATGTAATTTGTATTGACACAAAACGAGAAGTGGTCTAATAAAATACAGCACATAGGGGATTAAAAAAACAACAGATAAATTGTATTACAAAAAAAGCAACAATATACTGATCATATTTTAGCACTATTAGTAACAATGTATGGCCAGCATGTGAACGAAGGTCACAAAAGTGGGAGAAAAATGTGACCTTTGAACCCTGTCGACCTTCATTCAGAAAATAATTTGTTCTGTAACATAAATAATTGTATGCAATGAAGTGTCTCTCATTCAAACCTATATTTACAGGTGATTATTAACTTAGGGTTGACTGCAACATGGTATTTGTGTTTTAAATCTAATAACAGTAAAGTGATAATTTTCCACTGCACTGTTAGCTTCACAGGCACTAAAGATGAATGTTTACGTAAGAATTATATAAAATCCTCTTGAATAGATGTACAAGGATTTTTGTACTCTACATATTGGCACAGAACATATAACACTTATGGATTTTATATATTTAAATATAAATGAACATTCTCTAACAATGATTAACCATGTTATATGTACACAATGTGTGAAAAAAATTACTTCATTATCACATTTCAAATTGATTTTAGGGGAAAAAAATAATAACAATTGCAGGTAACAGAATGTCAGAAATCTTATCTAAACTAAATGAATTTAATATCATAACATTACATTATGTTAAAACCAGAGAACAGGTTTAAAAATGCAAAAATTTAAGGGAGACAAATAGCACAGTATTTTACAATAGCACAATGGTATCACAATTCGATTTAAATGATAAATCAGTCATGGTATAAAGAAAATAACAATATATTTTAACAAAGAAAACATAACCAAATACCGACAATGTGAACTTTGGTCAAGTTGTGTTAAATACAAAACTTATCCACTAAGAAAGAAACAAGAGTTAGCTGTGATTGTATCAGTCTTAACGATAAATAACAGAACATGAATGATTTTTTGTATTTTTATCTGCAAAAAGCCTGTCATAATACAGCATTTGTGAACCTATATGATTTTCCTGCTGTATGTTTCAGTGGCTGACAGGCATTAAATTAGTAACACAGAATATCCACAAGTGTTCTAAAAACTAATAGACTCTTCGTATCACTGAATTAATTTTTTTTTTCATGACAAATACAGTGTGCATGTATTAAATCAAACAGGTTTGAAATCGGTCATTCATTTTTTACTGTTAATGATTGGTAAATGATTGCAGCCACACTGTACACTCTAATTTTCTAGTGTATTACAGTGATATAAACTGATGACAGCTGGTCAAGGACATAACAATAGATTATGATAGATAAAGACCTGGTTACATGTCCTGTGATGTTAAAATACCTGCTTTGACAGAAAGTACACAAGGCCTTATTTTTCTTTTTTTTACATAGAATTAAAATTAATGATTGACACAGTTGATTTATACAATCAAGGCAAATAACAAGTTTCAAATTTTTCACAAATGGCAAAATCCAAAATTTTTTACTCCTCAAAAAAATGCATGAAGTGAAATACATGTATGAAGATTATCTCAAAGCTGACAGATAAACAAGTCATTGAACCAGAAATCTAAAATGCTTAACATTTAATTGAACAATCCAACAGCAAAGAATATTGCTATTCTGATATGCACATATTTCCAAAATACATAGTACTATAAGACTGTTTAAAATAGCACATTGGACATAAGAACATATATTATATCAGAAAGCTGTTAACAAAAGAAATTATCATATAAATACAAAGATATTTCCTCTGATGCTTAATTAAATTTGAGACATCTAAAACACAAGACCAAGTTTTGCGTATAAAACTAGAGCTCTGCATAGTGGCACCAATGCTTGTCTGTTTTACAATGCAATGGGGGCCACATTTGAGATTTCAAGTTGAACAAGATAAGGTATAATTTTGACCAAAAGTTAAAAAGGGGCATTACCCCCAAAATATAGCTTTCAGAATTATGCCCCTTGTCTTGCAACTGTGTCTTGTCATGATAATCAAGTATTCTATATGTGGTGTTGATATCTTCAAAAGTGTTTGAGTGATGGGCTACATTAAAGTTTTTGTACGACAATGATGATGACAATACAGTGATCATAATAGCTCGACTTTTTCTTTGAAACAAATGAGCTAAAAATGCTATATGTATTAATAGCTCTTTCTATGTTTTATAAAATATTTTACAAACTATGATTAGCCAAAAAATCTCCAAGCAAATTTTTTGTCTACATATAAGAAATTAAAATTCAATGCAATACATTAGAAGAAATGTTATATCATTCACCATATGAAAGTGGAGTTCAAGGTTTCTGTTGTGACAAAATGAGAAATATCTGTATTCATTGATAATTTCAATTGCCAAGTTTTTAACATGACCAATTAAAGGTACATAACTGAGCTTGGTTAAAAAATAATTATTTTAAAAAAATCTTCACTGACGTGACTAATATCAACCTAAACTTCATATTGTATTTTTTAAAAAAAAAATCAACTACAATTTACAAATACAAATGAAATAATAATATTTCAGTGACATAGAAACATCCATCGAGGCAATATATCGCAGTTCCAATGAAGTAAATACTGTTGATTTAAAAACTAACTGTTGAAATTCAACCACACCCAGTCACATATCTTTATGTTTTAACATGTTACCATCAATTTAGTTAAACTACAAAAATACTTTTTCTGTGAGTAGATAAATCACGAACATGACCATATATGGTCAGCACAGTAAAAACTTTAGCACTATTAAATGTCATTAACCTTCACATGAGTTCTTCCAAGACAGGGATGAGACCACATAAGGTCAAACACCTCTAATTTAATTAACACTACATCATGATCACACACCTATAAATTGAACTATTTCTTCTTAGAGTGTAACATTTCCATTAGCAGAGTCTGCTCAGGAAGTTCCCCAGTTAAATGTTTATTGTAAAGAAAATCTTCACCACAAATACTAGCCAGCCGGATATCAGGTAACCGTAGTAACACCTGGCTAAATTTGTCCTTGACATTTGGGTAAAAATTCACACAATATTCCATAAGAACTGCTTGCACCTTTTCTTGGCAACTCTCAACAAAATCTTGACTTTCCAAATTAGGAACATCTAAAACATAACAACACATTCAATGTTCAGAAAAGTTTCTTAAAATGGAAAATAGATAAAAAATAAATTCCATGGCAACCTGAGAGAAATGTTTTATTAACTAGTCCATAAACGTGATTTATTCAGGTTGTCATGACAAATGTAGCAGGAGTGTAGAAATGTTTTCATATAGCAGGTAAGCTACTAAATGTAGAAGGGGGAGTCTGAGGGTCCCCCCAGTTGGGGGAAAAAGGGGCAGCACCCCCTATGGGAAAAAATAGCCAACAAGAATACTCAAATAGCCAGTTGACTTACAGGTCATTTTTACACCACTATCATAGGATAGTATTTACTAAAATACTGCTCTATTTGATTCTTCAGCATACTTATATTTATAGTTTGTAAATATAGTTCATAAAAACTGGCAACTGAATCATATAGTTAGATATGACTCACATTAGTATGAAAATGTCACCAGGCCAACAACAGTCAGTCTTTATTACACAATGAACAAAAGCACCATGTTTTCCTCTCAAAGCCATTTTTGAGAAGTTTAATTGTATAGGCAAACACAGATATAAAAGAAACCAAACATGTATTTATTTACCCTATTTAAGCGTTAATTTAATGTTGATATTACTTGCATACTAAAATTATTTCAAAAAGTGTGCAAACAGACAGCAGACACCTAAGTTTCATACAATGACAGCAATGTACAAGGGTAAAAGTTGAAAATTTTCCAAAAAAGGAAATATTAACCTTGGTGCCGCGGACACAATAAAAGCCAGTTCAGAAAATTCTGGAAAACTTTTAACCATGCATAAATATTTACCAGGATTTAACAGTATAAGAAACTTGAGGCACGTGTATTCGTTGTCATCTATCTTTAACTCCTTCATTTTGCGTACAATATCTAATATTCTATCTTTCATGTCACCTATACCCAGTTCATCTAAACATTCCAGGTTCAGCTTGTGACCATTTGCCTGTCAAAATATGAAGAATATTTAAGTATACAGCCTGTCAAAATATGAAGAACATTAAAGTATACAGCCTGTTAAAATATGAAGCATATTAAAATATACAGACATTTGTGGAATGAATGGTAATGAGATAAAATATACATTACAAAAGAAAAGCATAAAAATCATGATTCCTGTACACTGCACTTCTATTCATAGAGGCCTATCTACCTAGGAAGTTTCATATTGATACCAGCAATAGTTTTTGAGTAGTGCTCAAGACAAAATTTAAGCATGAAAAATAACAAAGGGCAATAACTTCTGAAATATGTATAAGAGAGTTATGGGTCTTGAACACTGTACTTCATGTTCAGGCCTATCAACTTATAAAGTTTCATATTGATACCAGCGATAGTTTTTGAAAAATACTCCGGACAAAAAATTTAAGTTGACGGATGCTCGCCTGCCAGGGTTTTTCACCAATCTATAAGCCAAATTTTTTGCTGAAAAATGCAGCTAAAAATCCTGTTATATCTCAACAGTTTAGATAGTATCGAAGAGTACTAACCAAGATTAGCTCTCCTGACCAAATTTGTCTAAGAAGACGTTGAGCTAGGTCAAGGATTAATATTTCACTCCAGCAACTCTGTAATAATTTCATCTGATCTTCAACCTGAAATGAAAGTATACAGGAAGATAAACATAACAAATAATAAATAACATAAAGATAAGGCCAAAAAGATTAGTTGTGTTTACGGTTACCAAATAAGCACCAACTTCGGGCTCTGACCCCTAAAGTTTCTATTCACAAGATCCAAAGTGTGAATATATTTGAGGATGAATCATACAACATATTCTTACAAAAGGTGTTGAGAAAACAAGAGCTCCGCAGAGCAGCATCAATGCTCATCTGTTGTACATCATTCTATTCAATAAGCAATTTTGACCAAAATTGTAAGTTAAATAGGAGCATAACTATATAAATATAGCTTTCAGAATAATACCTCTTGTCTTGCAACTGTGCCTAGTCATAATAATAGCTGGACTTTCTTTGAAACAGATGAGCTAAATATAAGAAGTTTTTCAACTAATTTGTTCAGTAATATTACACTGGATGACTTTTTCTAGCTGAATGTTCCTATATAAATATCAAGTCAGACATTTCCTTTAAAATCAAACACAACAGAATCAATTTTTTCACCCAAGAGATTTTTTTTGCAATTTTTGGAAAGGGTCCGGGTCCTGTCTGATTGGAAAAAAAACATGGTGTGATGCCAAAATTGGGATTTTTATGTCAGGAATTGGGAAAAATGTCTTTATTTTCAGTTGGGAAGGGTCTGTTTATCAGACCCAAACAAAGAAGGAAAAATTTCACTGCAATATCATTAATTTTGTTCATCATGTTCCATGAAAACAAATGAAGTCATCATCAATGAATATTGGAAGTTTCAAAGTTATATTCTGTTCATACCAAAAAGCAATTTAAAAAATTGAAGAAGCCACTAATGTATATAATACAGCCAAACCTGGGTTTGTGGCCACCTCTGAATAAAGACCACCCTGTGAATAAAGGCCATTCTTTAAAACACTGTCAATGACTATTTAAAACAAACTATCCTCCAAATAAAGGTCACCTCTCAATAAAGGCTGCAATTTATCTTTCCCAAGGGTAGCTTTTGTTCACAGGTTTGACTGTACATCAATAATATAAAACATCAAATACTCACCTTTAGTTCTCTAAAGAAGACAGATGTTCGAGCCCATTCCACCATCAAGAACAGCAGTTGGTCTGATAGCCTACATAGCAAGCGTAATAATCGGGATTGATAATTACCAACATTGTTATCACTTGTACCAAATTCAGAGTCCACAAATGACAAAAGTTTATTTTTCATTTCTCTCTCGTCTAAAGCACTAGCTTTTAAATCAACAACAAGCTGTGGTAATAAAGGCATACTTGAAGGATGTGGAACAGCATGATAATATGGTTGATATCCGTCGGGCGACGTATTCCCCGATGAAGGGAAAAAATTACCACTATTTGAGTACAGTCCCTGAGAGCTGACAGAACTATGTCCTTGCGAATGTGGTAAAGTAGATGTTGACGCTGATAGTCTTAAATCATGCGGTGAATTGTCAGAAACTGTCGGCGACGGTATGCCAGAGTCTGTAGGTGATGTCGCAGGAGTGTGGGGCTGACTGGTGTTATTAACACCATAACCCAGACTGTTAGCAACAGACATAAGGAAAGCTGGGTCAGGTTTAATATCTGGAGCCTCACTTCCACTCGTAATAGAAAAAGGATCCATGCCATTAGCGAGTCGCATCTGGCATGATGCCAACATTTGTTGTTGTTGTCGAATAGCTTGTTGTTTGAGGGCTCTATCTCGTTTGTACATGGGACCGAATTTATTTCGCCCGCCCCTCATCCTGTCTTGTCTCACCGCTGTACAAAAGATGAACAGTAAATAATTAATAATTGATTAGTATAAAGAATTAACAACAACAAATTAAGAAAATTATTACTAATCATAAGGTAAAAGTACTTACAATGAGATAATTTAGTAACTAAGGACTACTATGAGACCAGACATACCAAATATCAAAGTTCTAGGCCTTGCCGTTTTGGACTTAAAGATTTTTTAAGATTTCGTTATATAACTCTATGTAAAACTAGAGATTCCCGGGGTGGAACCCATTTTGTAACAAAGGGGCATAACTGGAGCAAACTTGATAAAAGGTGATGCTACATACCAAATATCAAAGCTCTAGGCCTTGCGCTTTTTGACAAGCAGAATTTTTAAGATTTCACTATAGAAGTCTATGTAAAACAAGGGATCCCCAGGGCGGGGCCAATTTTGACCCCAGGGGCATAATTTGAGAAAACTTGTATGAAAAGTCATTTTACAGTCTTTGACTCATTCACAAATGTTGCTTCTGGCATTTTATGGAAATGATAATACAGGAAAATTGAACCATATTTATAGGCAACAACAATATCCTACATATCAGACCTAAGCCTAAGCTGTAACAGATGAATGCACCTATAAAATTCATCATATGTCTTGATTTTACACCTTATTATGGTTTATGTGTCATATTAAAGGAATTTTCAGTATTATGAAACAAATCACTAATCTGGAGTCCAATCATATTAAAATCAAAAGCAATTAAAACACTAATTAGTTTGAAATGCTGAAAATAAAATGTCTTTATATTAATTGGGGTTTGGGGTCCCCCAAAAGAGAGAGAGAGCCCTGGTAGGTCTAACCAGGTGTACGTCTGGGGTCTCCTTAAAGCATTAACACTGGAAAGTGACCCCAGCTGTAGATGGGATGTTAAACCTCAAACAAAAACAAGAGCTCCACAGAGTGGTGCCAATGCTCATCTGTTTTACATCATTCAATCTAATCAGCAATTTTGACCAAAATGGTCAAAAAATGGGGCATAAGTCCAAATATATAGCTTTCAGAATGCCTAGTCATTACAATCAAGTAGTTTTGTATTGGTATCTTTAAAAGCGTTTTAGTAATTAGCTACAATAAAGTTTTCCACAACAATGACAACAACGCTGCAGTGATCATAACAACTCAAACCAGACAAGCTAAAAATTACTGCCATTGCCTTCATTCATACACAACACCTACCTTCTAGTTTCATACCAACATTAAGACATTTCTGAAAGCGACAGTAAGGACATCGTTTTCTTTGACTTTTATCAATATGACAACTACGATTGTCTACGCAGGAATACACCTTCTTGTTTTGCACAGTTCGTTTAAAAAATCCTGCAAAATAAAAAACAATACTCCAGAAGGATTGTCATAAATGTTGGAGTCTGACTAGACTTTGAAATAGATACGTGTGATATTTCACAGGCTGCTGAATCCTCCACAGCTGAGACTAAAATAATAAAGGACAAATTCTACCACATAACACACTGAACCAAGCACCAAAAGGGAGATAACTTAAGGTAAATTATAACTCTTGTTTAGTGTAATTCCAATCTTTGACGATGTTAACTAACTTTATCACTTGGTGATTCACTGTTTCCATGGATTAAAATCCCACCAAGCAGTTAATAGATTAAAATAAATGCAACTCTCATCACAAGACATTCTGAGAACAGTAAGATTTAAGCATTTATGATACTATACATAAAACAGCATAAAATCATACATCCAGGAGGAGTATTTGGTCTCTACCAAAATTGCTGTAATATTCTAATTTGTTTTTCATAAATGTGACATTGTCACTGGGTTATTAATGCCAGAAAAATGAAATGTGACCTTTATGGACAGATGTCCTTTATTTGGAGGTCAGTTTGTTCTAAATAATAAATGGTGATTTTTCAAAAAATGGTCTTTATTCACAGGATGGCCTTTATTTGGAGGTGGCCACAAACACAGGTTAGACTGTATAAGAATTTTTTGTGTTGGGGGTGGGGTGGGGGGGGGGTAAGTTTTCAGTTATTCACACTTAAAGACATATAATATAGAACTTGCACTAAATGAACAATATCACAAAAGATTTTTCTCTTACCTTTACAACTCTCACAGGTAAGTAGCCCATAGTGATAACCTGAGACTTTGTCTCCACACACAGGACACAGTTCATCAAATCCATACTTTAAATCTTGAGTTTGTGAATCACCAGCTGAGGAGGAAGCTGAAAATATAAAAAAAAAACATTGTAACCATATTTTACCAGTGTTTTTTTTTTCAATTCTCAAAACTACCTGAAGCTTTCTGAAGTGAAAATATAGCGTGATAAATCAGAAAAGGGAAAATTTGAAAAATTATCACTTATTTATATAGTATTTTTAGCCCATTATTTTAGGGGGAAAATATGATTTTTTTTTGGCTAGGGGGAAACAGTCAATATTTTTCTGTAAACTACATGAAAAAAAATCACTGATTTCATCAAGATTAATTCCCTATCAGTTTATCACAGTCCCTAGGACACTAAACTACAAACATCTACATAAATCTTAAATCAGTAACCAGTATAACAACAATTCAAAACTGGTTTGATGACACATGCACCATTTATTAAACTGACAATCATCACGAAAATCTCTCTCAGATATACAGAAGAGATGTTAGTCTTTCATACAAAACCTAGTCCTTTTTTTTCATCTTTTCAGAGACACATATTTAAAATATCCAAAGTTTCAGACCTAAATCCATTATCTTAAAAGCTCAAAAGATGGCCAGTTCTTGACCAAGGCTGTGCATTATGTATTGTTTCAGTTTGGCATTTATACTGATCCTATATTTTTATCACCTCACACACTGAGAATCAGAGCATGATAGTACAGTATGTGTAAATGAAAGGTAGGGAAAATCTATACTTTAAGATGCGATCAAAATCAATGAGTGACCATGAAAACTGTGAAAAAAAACAAGCACCTTGTGAGACATGGCCATTTTCTCAAGCTGAAGTCTTGTCAGTGCAATGAAAAAAAAAAACAAGAAATTATGTGTCAAACAAACTTTATAAGAAATATATCTATTTTTAAGAAAATATGCTGAAAGATTTTGGAGTTAAGCACTGGACAAAATTTATCTTTGAGTAAAACAAAGGGCAAAAACTCAAAAATAAATAGGTAGACTTATGGTTCCTATGCTTTGCACTTTCATTTGTAGCCATTTATCTGAAGTGTTTCATATAAATATCTTAAATGGTTTTTGTGGTATGCTCTGAGCAAAATTTATGTTTGAAAAAAAACAAAGGGAAATAACTCAAAAAATGATAAGATACAGTTATGGGGATTCAACTCTGAACTTCATCTCATTGTCATGTTCATGTGAAGAGTCAAGTAAATACCTGCACGAGTTTTAGACAGACAGATGGGGACCATTACCATATCCCCATATGCCTGTCAGCTCAGGGATAAAAAAGAAATTCAAGTCTAACCTTTCACACAGTTGTTAAGGTAGAGATTTAACTTCATAATCCGTATGTTGCAGAGAACATTCAATTCAAATAAATCAATGTAAGTGAGCTAACATTAAACCACTGAGGTTCAACAAACGAAACTAAACCCAGGCTTTTACGCGACCATATTTTCCTCTAGTAGAAATCCAGACCAATATTCATAGATCACAATAAATCACAGAATTCATCCATAATTCTTATCACAAGTTTTGTATCCAATAAACATGTGATCCACAGGCAATCGTTAAACCAGCTGAAGCTAATAAGTTTTTTTTTCAGTTTATCTACTGTACTGACGCAAAATTGAGTTATTTTTGTGATAAAAACATTTTTTCCATTGTTGCTGAATAATATCCTACCACAGGTTTTCATAAATCTACATAAAAACATCACATATGTACACAAAATAGTGAGTCATTTGTACATACAGATGTTATGACCTCATATTTTCTTAACTAATTAGACACTATACTTTCAATCTTTTGGGTCACCAAAAATTCACTAGTACAAGCTGAGCCACTAGTGTTAGCATTAAGGTATGTGAGTTATTTACAGTCTTTGTTTGCTCAAATATTCATCAGAAAGTCTCAATTATTGAATCAGCCACACTCCTATTAAGTAAAATCAGAAAAAAAAACAAATTCCTGGAGTAACACTGAGAGATCCATGTTAAAACAACAGTCAATAATAAGTGTGGAACAGACTATTAATATTATCTAAACATAACTACAATAATGACTTGTTATCTTCAACATGAAATAATTCATGTATAAAGAATGAAGAAGAAGGTAAACACAAAGCACATACACTGAGGTCACTAACCAGGTTGGGCCATTACCTCACATCAAAGGTCAATAACCACTAAAACCAAATAATTCACTGAACATTATCAGTAAAGACTAATAAAGACTGTGAAAGTCATCAGTAATAAATCACACATTGGTCTTAATATAGTTTAAATGAAAAGCTAAAGTAGTAAATTACTTCAAGGTAATAATATTGAATTACTGAAAATCAACATATATTCAGTGAACATATTTTCAGCCCTGAAGATACAAACAGAACTATCATTTTATAACCTGATCCAGAATATACAACTGACTTTAATCATTAATTTAATGCTTCAATTTTGTTTTCACTAAAAAGAGATGACACATGTATAATTCTTACTTCTGTTTAAGTATCCCAGACCATGTACATTGTATAATATATTTGGAAAGATATCAACAAAATTTGACAAATAAGAAAAACTTAATTACAGTAAAACCTTGTTAATGAGACCACCTTGGGCCCCCAAAAATCAGTCACTCTGTGGTTTCATTATCACGTTGAATTATAGGGGAGTTATTGGAAGCTGGTCTGAAAATAAGTGATAATTATAACAAGGTGGTCATAAAATTGAGGTGGTTGCTATTTGTGGTTTTACAGAGTATTTCTATGCTGAAGGGGAAAATTGTGACAATACTTTTTGGCCCTCAAAGACCCAGTTGGTTTTCTTTACAAGTAACTAACGTCAAACCTGAGAACATAGGCCACCCTTGGTAAAGACAAAATATTACCTTTATTGACAAGTGACCCTTATTTGGAAGTCAGTTTCCCACTCACGTATAATCTTGCGTAAATCGCGCAACAATATTGGAAATCACGCAACACATTTTTATCTGATGTGAGATCGCACGCATACGAATATGTTTAGGGACGAATCACCGATTTCCTGGAAAAACCTATTTTCGAAACAAAGCCGTGATTGGTGAGTTGTTGTGACATATACGACAAACCAGACTGGTTTCGTTTTTTCTAGTAAGTGGCTATGCTTTTATGTTTAAAATCGATAACTTCACAATTTGATGAGTTTTTTTTGTATGCGTACATACATATTTTTTTAAATGTTCATACCCCCAAAATACTTCTCTTACCCCCAGATTTCAGACCTAGTGGGTAAGCTTACCCCCAATTTCAGAAGTGAGTGGGAAAACTGAGTTTGTTCAAAATAATAAATCACCTTTTTTCAAAGAATGGCTTTCATTCACTGGGTAACCTTTATTCAGCTGTGGCTTCAAACACAGGTTTCACTGTACATAATTATAAGTACCATAAGTTTGTTAATAATAGTAAACCCAGTTGTTCTAGTCAACTCTTCTAAAAAGTAGGGAAAATAGTAGGAACTGTTAACATTAGGTTGTAGATGGACAGACTGGTTTTATACAATACTACCTAGGTATGGTGAGGCAGTTCAGGGCTTTTTTCACAGGTAGGGAAACTAAATCTTAAATTTGGGGGAAATAACACAGCATTTTTGCAAGAAGGGAAGAAAAAACTTGACATAAACTGAACTTAAGGGGAAAGCTGCATGATTTTAAAGATTTCTCCTGAGGGGAAGATGCCTATAAGCTGCCACAGCTAAAGAAAGTAAAACCCTGCAGTCATCTAGAACCATATCTATGTGAATAAAACTCAAAGAAAGATAATGTGATATCATGAAGATAAAAATCAAGCATTTATGAAAACAACAATTCTTTTCCCTTCAAAAAGTGGGAACAATGGGAAGATTTTCTCAAAAGAAAAAGTAGGAAAAGAAGGAAACTCTTACTACAAAGCAATTTCAAACAGATCGTAATGATGTGCCTAATCTACGGATACATCAGCATAATTATGCTAGCCAGGTGTATATTTCTGAAGTATCAATTCAACTACAAAATTGCATTATAAATATAATTATAACTACTATAATATAATAGAGCAAGGTAAACATAATTATCAGGTTTTAATTTTACACTATTGTTTATTATCAATGGTAATTGGCTGACACCTGCACAATTGGAAAGATTTTTTGAATTTTGAAAGTGCAACCCCAGCTATAATATACCTATGTACTCACAACCACACAAACATAATGTCTATCACAAAAGAAACAATAACCAGAAGTTGAAGACCAACATGTCAAATCTACTATCATCAAGGGATGAATAAGTTGTATTATAATGTTATAAACTGTATATATGCAGGGCTTTTTTTCCTTCTATAGCAAAGGCCATTTATAGGCGTCTTCCCCTCAGAAAAAATCCTTATATTCATGCAGATTTCCCCTAAAATTCAGTCTACATGAATTTTTTTCCTTCACTATTTTTGAAAAAATACTGTGTTATTTTTTCCCCAAATTTAAGAAAGGCCCCTTCCCCTACCCGTGAAAAAAGCCCTGTTATAAGATCCATATCCATTGCTAAGACGTTTAAGCGAAATAACAAAGGTAAAAAATTTTCTCAGCACACAATTATAATCCATAACTGCTCATTTTTGTTCTTATCCAGAGTGACCTTGAGCTTTAAGCTACAGACACAGATTTTACACTCAACATATTCTCTCATTATGATGAAAATTTGTGTAAAGTAATTTTGAAATCCTTCCACTAAATCTTAGATCTACTCACAAACTTGGCGAGCTCACTAAAAGTGGGCTAGACAAAAATCACTATTTTTTAATGAACACATCAGGTCAAGTATAAATTTTCTTCAGTAGGAATAAAAGACCAAAGAAAGTCGCTCACTCAGACATAATTAGTAATCTATATTCAATAAAGCAAAAGGCAACACAATCAACCAGTTGTATCATCCATAATGTTTAAAATTATTTTTTCAATTACTAATAGTGTCAATCACTAATGTAGCATATTAGTAATACGCTACATAACAAGTGTGAAATTGATACAAAATGTGACCATCTGAGGTCAGGTTTCTGACAAGAAACCCAATCCTCACTTAGTTATCAGCTGTCATGTAAAACTATAAGACCAGAAGAAAATTAGTCATGTATACTGTAAGTATATATGTTACCTACCCAAGTTTTTGGCCAAGACCACTAAGTTTCTAACACAAAAATCCAACATAAAAAATAGGTAGCGTATTCTCAAGAAAAGAGCTTAGAAAAAAAAATAGAAAAGATTTTTGACCAACATATCCTTATTTTTTGGTAAAGTAATCCTAAACATGATAAGTTTGTTCTTCACCCAAAAAAGCACAACAATGAAAATAATGAAATGGCATTAAAAACTGACCCGGAAGAAAAATTCAAAGCAGTGAAAGTCCGTAAAGACCTTCAAAGGGTGAACAAAATGTGGACCTTATACATGCATGATCCTGTAAAAGAGGATTATTTGACTTATCAATATAATAGTCTTTATTTACAGGTGGCCTTTAACTAGTTTAGTCCTGATAAAACAATGGTACAAGTGATACAATCACCTAAACTAATTCACTGATTAGAAAATTCATAAGGAAATATAGGAAAGTTTTGGTCATCAATAACATAGAAATGTGACTGTTTACAAAACAAGGCCATTTCTCAATGTCACATCAACTGCCAGCATCATTTTGAGACTTTCAAGCTTGTACTGTGGAGAAAGACCCAAGGCTTACACCTGAGTAGAACCACCAACCTTCTGTAAGCAAGATGGACAGTATCCTAAGTGCTGTTTTACTTTAGGCAGAAAAAAGGGCAATTATTTATATCAAGTGAATATATTTATATATATATATATATTGTAATTTGTTAAAATATGCCAAACGATCAACTCATGGTCGCTGATCATCCAAAATACCTTTATTCATTTATTGCCAAACTTTCATTATTTCGTATCACGAATCATCATCACATAAATTTTCTGAGGGTGACATCTTGGAGCATGAAATTATAGTCATTACATCCTGAGAAACATATATTCCTTCTGTAATACATGGTATTTCCTCTGCACTACATTGTGTCTTATTATGCCAATTTAATAATTACATTATGGCTGTATGTGTTTGATCATAATATATTTTGGTGTCATTAGATTGACTTTGGTTGAGAGTAATTTAATTTATTGGGATCAATGTGGAAAATTTAGCAATCAAGCTCAGTCCCTTTACATTTGTAGTAAACAAGTTGCCTCTCTGTTCAAATGACTGCATGCATCATTTGGTCAAATTATTTACATATGCTTAACAGTAATAACTCAGGGTTTCCGCTGCTATTCGCCAGTTTTGCAAATGGTGAAAAAAATCTGCAAGTGGCGAGAAATAAAATCAAATTAAGCATAATTTTTTGTAGGCGTTGACCCTCACCTCAATATATGTGGCTGAAAAAATATAGTGTCCAGTGGAAACCCTGATAACTAATATAATTTAGTTAATCCAAAATAATGGAACTATATAGGACCAATTCAATATATTGTAAAATCATTTTATAGATCCAGTATTGAACATATAAATATTTTCATCATTTGCTAAAAACTGGGTGAGACTAAAGTTCACACATGTCAACTGTCATGTCATTCATGAATGTGACTATTTAATTCTAGGTAAGTTTGTATTAGAATAGTGAATATATAATTAATCTTATGTTGTACACTTACTACACATCAAAATCTGAGATTTAGAAGTGAGCCATAAACATTGTAAAAATTAAAATTTCACAAGAACTGAGTAACATTAAATCGTACTAGTCAATCTAGATTTGTCTCCCTTGCATGATTAGACAATTAAGCACAATATATTTTGCAAAAATGCGTCGAATCGAACGTTCCTAGCCGGATCAAATACAATTCTATCCATAAGTGAACCAATTTCCAGGATGCTAATCATATTGTAAATCATAAAATACGGTAGTAAATGGGTTGACAACCGAGAAATATGCGACCACCCTACCTTCAACAGCAGCGTCCGTATTTTCACCGTTCGCACTGGAAGCTATCGACAGCTCAACAGGGCGGTCCTCTTCGTTCATGGCAAGTAGAATCGGTGATTCTAATTCATTTGGATTCTGGATCATTTTATTCTAAAGTCAAAAGTCTTCTTAAAACTCTGAATAACCCGAACCATCACATTTTCCAAAATGATTATTTGTGTCCGAAACCTACGCCATGTTTATTTTGGGTTGCCTGGTACGCATGCGCGCGTTAAAAAATAAACATAAATCGAAAGGATTTAGAATACTACTTCCGATAATAGTATTTTACATTAAAGCTGTTTTTAAAGTTTGTGTTGCTTGAAAGGCTCTTTCTGTAAGAATTTGGATTGTATTTCATTAATGGAATGGAGATTTACTTACTTTTTTTGTTTACTTTTTATAAATAAATATCCTATATTTAGGCGTAAGACCAATAAATTTGTAAATTACTGAACGTAATAGTCACCAGTACGTTACAAGACATGTGCAGTCACATTAGAAACAAAGTCTAGTAAACTATGCCATTCAACAACTGAAAGTTTTAACTATATTATTAAATGGACATATTCTAAATCGACCATATCCCATGAATAAATATTACAAGACGAGAACATGTGACATCGTTCATATTTCTTCACTTAGATAACTTTTTGTAGATTTAGTCAATAAAATGACTATTTAGACGACGGCGTATCTATGCTATTAAATGTTAAGATCGAGGCTCGATTAAGACGATTTTCCTGCATGCAACCTTACATACATGTTATTACACGCTGTCTATCATTAACTATAATTTTCCAGATAATAGGGTAATTTTTATTTCGTTGTAGTATAAAACAATAATTGATGAAAGTGTTTATTACATCGAACATGCAGGTCTATACTTATAGTTATAAGAAGTTTACAACATGAGGTATACTAATTTTAGCATGACACATCTCTTGAGATTTCACTTTTCCTTTCAAATAAACTTTATTTCAATGAGCAACTATTCATAATTTAAGTACACATGAAATCAACTCCATATAGAGACCGGTAAATTGTTGTGTAACTTTAAATTCAATTAAATAAATATAGAGTCTTACGTGTGTCATTACATCCGGGGTAATTTGGCAATCTGATAAAATGTGACTTGATCCTATCGATCGGGGGTCTGGTTACTACTTTCGATCGATAGAATTATCCATGATTACTCTTCTATATTGGTAGCTATGCTTCAGGCCCATGTCTTGTTGTCAATATACGGTCGATAACATTCATAAACGTATTTTGCAGTCATTCGTTCGTTACCAAAATGACACAACGAAAATTAAGCAATATTTTGTTGTTGTGTGACCCACACAGTGATGCTGCTGCGTATTCTATTTGATTGTGTGTAGTTGTCTTCGTGTTGTTAAGCTGTGGCTATGACAGTTCAATAAAGAGGTCCTAATAAACAAACACAATGTTTTCATTGTCCCAAAAGATATAGATAGAATACATGTACATGTACATCGAACACTGATGTCATGCCTTGACCTTAGATACCAAACTTTCAACGTATATACACAAACGCTTCGTACAGCTTCTTAAAATGGGTCAAGTGAAATAAGTCTACTGCCCAGATTTAAATAATAAAACGCTATTTTCTCTAAGAAGTTGTAACAAATCGGAAACAACATGCAAGGGAATATTTAACGTGTATAATGTTTAAATAAGTTCTCTGATAACATCTCGTAAATTGTCTGATTCAACTGAACGCGCTCAGTTACTCTGTGTCAGCTGACGCATAAATTATGGCGCAAGAAAACATACCTCTTAGAGCCCAAAATGTCAGCCAATCCAACCACGTTATTCATAAGTTAGCTTTTGCTGATTCAATCAAATTAGTTTGAAACTACACGTATATTACTTTAGCTAACTGACCACATTTCGTAGACAATTATTTTACTGCGACCTTATCGTACCGACTTTTCTGTAAGGCGAAAAAATACCATGGTTCCACTAACGTCTCCCCAAAATTGTAGGGTCGGTGGGTCGACAAAACTTTTGGGTTAATAGGGACGGGGAACTTGTAATTTTACGCCTTATAATAAATACAGATGTACTCGATGCTAGATCAGAGATATTCGTTCTGGCAAAGGGATTCAAATGAAAAGCCACCACTCATGAGAACTGAATAGAGAATGTTAACAAGACATTAATGACACAGAAAACAAATTCTTGACCCACCATCGCTCATGGTGATGTATACAGAAGTATTAAGTAATACAACTACTTATTTATATTAATTTGAAACATATGAAATGTGTTCAAGTTGAAAACTATGTCATGCGGAAATGACGTCATATAAAAAGACAATGAGAAAGACTAGTAATTTCCGGATCAACCCTCGTATTTGTTTGAATTACGACATTCAAGATTTAACAGAATATTTATACCGAGGTTTGGGTATTAGTGTAGTAAAATAATTCCTTTGCGAAACCAACTAACACCTTAGTCACAAACACCCAAACACTCAACACATCGGTAAAACCACTATTGACTCCACGGGCTCCTTTCGAAGAGCAACACTTGTGGGTGTCACAAAAAAGTGTTGTTCTTTGGAGGGAGTTGTTGTTCGGAGAGAATTGATACATTCTTTTTATTATGCGTATATGTGGCTTTTACTGTCGTTTCTTGGAGGGAATCGGTCTTTGGAGTTGACGTTACGGGAGGGAGCACTGTATTTAGTTTCAGTAATGTGGATATGATGTTCCATACCTTTAAGAATGTAGTCGACGACCACCGCGTCTTCTTCTCGGCCTGCTATAGCATCCAGTGTTAATGATGTCATAGGACCCAACGGCATACAATCAGGCATACCTGGAATGACAGAGATACATAACCAGTCAGTCATCTTAGTTTGACACTCACCGTCGATGTTCGATGTTTTTCTATCACTGATATTTGATTGTTTGTTTGCTACCACTAATGTTTGTTCTGTTTTAGTATGAATACGTGCGCTGATCAACAACATAACGATAACACAACGATAAAATCGCCATTTACGTAGATGAAATTGCATCATTTTGATCAAAACATGAAGAGAAGGAAAATCACGTCAGCTGATTGTGGAAGTGTTCATCTGCTTATCAAAGAATGGCTTCATCCAAGATGACCAATACAAGGATCTGTCAATTGGCAGGCAGTTTATTGTGCTCGATAGTGAACAAGACATTAGACTCGATGGAGCATAAACAATTCAGTTACAAATGTATTTTAAAATTTATTCATGAACAGACTGAAATTAATTTCTACAGTGTCAGAAATCATGAACGTGTGCCATTCTGCTTAAGAATAGGAAATGTCGGTTGAAAAGCGTGAAAGGACATGTGCTTACTTCATGCTAGCATGAGAAACCGACATATTCGACTGTTCACAGAAATACTTCCACGAGGCTATTTTGAACTGCCACTTTTACGAAAAATGATATAATAACCTATTTACAAGATTTCTCAGATGGTGAAGTAATGCTCTGTGTGATTTTGCTTACAATCACGTGGCTAACTTAAGTTCGTAGCGAAGAACGGTGATTGGTTATGTCATTATTGTTGTATATCCACAACTAACACTGTAACTAACTTGTAAATCTGCTGAAATACAGAACTTTTATCTGTGCATGCATGCCGACTGTTGTGGAAACTAGCTGATATTTAACAAAAATGTGACAAAAACTAATCAATGAGAAACGCCATATCTGTCATTAAAAATGGACAATCTAAGGCGACTTGTAAAACCTTCACACATCGTCCCTCATCGGCACTTCGTGCCTCACTGTGCGTATTACATTTCATTCCTGCCTACGCCTATGAGAACTAGGTACTAGTATGGCCAAACAATATTTGGTCAGTGCCGTTAAAAATAGATATTAGCCATGTAGACCCCGGTTTCTTTAATTCGGTGTGGTTTGTACTGGCACGTGATCTTGACGTCAGATACAATTTTTCACACGCATGCGGCAATAAAGAGGCGTTGGAAGGAGTTTCGGAGGTGACGCTGACAGAGGTTGTACGGAAATTTAAAACAACTGAATGTCGGTTTCCGCGTCTCATTGTGTAGAAAGAGGAGTACGCATGGAAGATCTTTGGATCTAGTGACCTCAAAGACGTGGAGGTAGAATTTATATTGTTTAAATTATGTTCCTGCGTATTTTTATCGTTGTTTAATCCATAATAGGTGGGAACGCTAAACATACCTACAAAATGGTTAGCCCTAATAATTATACAGCCAAACCTGTGTTTGAGACCACCCCGAATAAAGACCACCCTGTGGATAAAGGCAATCATTTGAAAAAACACCATTGATTGTTTAGAACAACCTGACCACCGAATGGCGGTCATCTGTCATTGTAGACAACCTTTTGGGTTTCCCAAGGGTGGCCTTTGTTCACAGGTTTGATTGTATTATTGTAAAATAATACAAAATGTATTACATTTGAAATGTCAAGATATGGGGTCTTGTCCAATACTCTTACAGAGTATGTAAAATTATACAATAAATCTGTGACAAGGTTATTATAGCCAACAGTTGCTGATCATGTATTGTTTCTTGTTACACGTAAATACGTGCTTACTCTACTTAAGTGCATGTGTTTACCACTGTTGACATTGACAAAATTGTTTTGTCAGCTGTGTGCCTTGATAACGATCCATATAGGTTTGACAAAGAAGACTTCACAGACCCTTTAACGCGAGTAATGTCTGGTAAAAATGAAATAATACGAAATTTTACCACAGTAAGGACTTTTGATTTCAGCTAGGATACTGACATCTTTTTTTAGTTAATTCTCAGATAACAAAGCATAACATTGTTATGTTCCTATGGTTTATGTTGAACAGTACAAGAGAAAAATTAAACGCTTCTGGTGCATTTTTTTCCACTCGGATTTTACGTCGCATCAACAGCCTGTTGGGTCATTTGGTGATTTTTACGTTAAGAGGACGTCCCAAGGAATTACACCTTGGTAGACACACTAACGTTCCGTGAGCCAGCTGGACCTTTTTCTCATTTTTTTCAGGTCCCAAACTCTAGTCAGGGACCATAATCACTCGACCAGGGAGCCCCCTTCCGGTTATGAAGCCCTCACACATTTACATTTTTTGTATTACTAATAGTTAACATACTTGAAACAATCAACCAGAGGTATGATGTAACTATCAAACCAATAAACCAGCATTGACAGTAAATACAGCAAGTAACAAATGATAAATAAACATATATATTCAAGTATATGTACATGTACTATGCTGGTACAATCGTTCTATAGTTGTATCAATATATATATATATATACAGTGAAGTTCTGCACAACGGCCTGTCCAATAATACAACCAACTCGATATTACGACTGCTTCCTAAAAGAACCGATATTTTCCCTACATACATTGTATATAGTACATTATATATTAACATTGTTGAATATATATACACAACTCAAAGACACTGAAACAACATACTACATATATATATATATATAACATGATGATTCAATATCTTTAAATAGTATACGAAATTCATTGATTAAACAAAAGTGTCTACATTCCCCAATGGATCCTTGGAATCATAGCTCGTTCTCATGACAATGATTCAGGAATAGATAAGACACAGACATTAGAGCAAAACTTACCATAAAATAACACGACAGAATTAAAGGACACAAAATCCAGAATTTACTCAAAGCAACACCATCCTCGTATAAGTATAATGTAGTTCATATTATAAATTAGAAAAAAAACTTAAAAAGCGGCAAACTTTAAATTCTGCAATGACTACAAACAACATTACATCGTTATATGTTCGAATAAAAATGTGTCTTTATATTTTTCATTAGTGACTAATTATCAATGACTTACACTGAAGCTTTATTGAGAGTTTTGAATGAAAAAATACCAATACTCACTCTAGCTGTGTCCGAGAGTTCACGATAAATAATGATTTTCTACACATCCATTAGCATGTAAAATATGTATTCATCAAAGACACCAAGTTTTTTACGAGTTTTAATGTAAGATTATTACAGTCTTATTGTGTATGTTTTTTAAGTTATATTTCTCTAAATGTTCATCAAGTTTCCTTACACAACACTCTACAATACTGGGATTATATCTGTAAAATATTCTTCTACTTGTGAATATAACACAACCATACTTGTCCCTTTGAAGTCTTTATGCTTTTTTACGTTTATGTTTTATCATGCAAGATAAAGAAAACTTGGATGATACTCTCGCTTAAAATTATGTAAATAACACAGTATTTGACTAGTTTTTGAAGCACATTAAATTTAGATTGAGTTACTCGGAAAGGCGGTAGCTACTTATGAGATTTATACAAGCCAAAGTTTACTTCTTCAATTATTTTTCAAACATTTTTTTGTGTGACCAATGAATCGCTAGGAATGCGACAACCCCTATAATTATGCTTGTCACTAAATAATAATGACACTATCTTTCGTTTGTATCAAATGAATAAAACACTATGTTGATAGATATGTATGAGGCAGGATTAAAGTCGTGATCGGGTAATTGAACGTATTGTAGAGAGGGGGTACTAATTTGGTGTCTGAAAATGATACTCTTATACACGCCGTTATTGTTAACGAGTAAATATGTTTCAAATAACGGCTGACAACTTCACCGGTAACATTCTGCTCACTTAAGTCACATATTAACAATTTTTCGTATTTGTTTTCTCTTTCCACAAACCTTACAAATATCTCAACCCTTCAAAAAATGAAACTTTACTCCACTGTAAAACATCAAATCTAAGTATTTAAGGGTAATCGAATTTCATTTTATTACAAGTTTCAAATTGAATACTAGAAAATGCTTATAAGATCTTTATATATGGTAACCACGTTTGTACAAGTTCTAATTATTTTAGGAATAAATAAATAAATAAATAAATAAATAAATAAATAAATAAATAAATAAATAAATAAATAAATAAATAAATAAATAAATAAACGAACGAACGCAAAAGCTAATAGTGCATAATGACCCCGTAGTTTATTTCACATTGCTCTGAAAACTATTCCGGATGTGATTTGCACCCATTGGTACCAAGTATGTGCATTAAATTAAGCATGTACAGACAAACTTGTGTTTTGCGACCATCTTCGAATAAAGATCACCCTGTGAATAAAGGTTATTCTTCGAAAAAACCGTCACTTATTATTTAGAACAAAGTGACCTCCGAATGAAGTCCATCTGTCAATAAAGTCCACCCTTTGTCGTTCCCAAGAATGGCCTTTTTTCACAGGTTTGACTGTATTAAACGACGATATTTTCTCGTTTTGTGAATTTTAACGCAATATCCACCGATCAAACCAAAAATACTTCTAAATTGGCGTCGAACGCATGACCTCAATGCCAGGAGCCAGGAGTCCTGTGTCCTACCACGATGCTTCATCTTAGATTACGGTTTGTAAGTTAAATCAAATCTACATAAATGTACTTACATCAGAAAGAATGAAGAAAATGAACAATCACAGTCTTAAAAATAGCTGACTGACCAATCCAATCACAATCATAATCTTCTAATAGTTGACTAACCAATCATAATCTTCTAATAGTTGACTAACCAATCATAATCTTCTAATAGATGACTAACTAATCATAATCTTCTAATAGATGACTAACTAATCATAATCTTCTAATAGTTGACTAACCAGTCCTAATCTTCTAATAGTTGACTAACTAATCATAATCTTCTAAAAGTTGACTAACCAGTCATAATCTTATAATAGTTGACTAACCAATCATAATCTTCTAATAGTTGACTAACCAATCATAATCTTCTAATAGTTGACTAACCAATCATAATCTTCTAATAGTTGACTAACTAATCATAATCTTCTAATAGTTGACTAACTAATCATAATTTTCTTATAGTTGACTAACCAATCATAATCTCCTAATAGTTCACTAACCAGTCATAATATCAAAATATTTGATCTACTTAATACAATCCTCAGAATCATGATTTTACTAACAAATCGAACAAAACTGATGTTGGAAGGAATCGGTTCTGAACCTTGTCAGCTGTATATCATTAGCAAGAATTATGTGGAATGAGGTTTTAAACATTGCCTGTTTTATTTATGATTGATAGAGAAATTGATTGGTACGCATGGTTATTGTGTTTAGTGTCTTACGATTGAAAGTTTTGAATTATGCATAAAAATGCAATTTTGTATTTGAAATACCTAATAATTAGTAACATTGTGCAGTGCAACCGCTCCAAAGCAACAACATTTGGGAGAAGCAAAATTTTGTTGTTGTTTTTGAGAGATTGTTGACCTAAAGAGGTTCAATTAATAGTTAAATCGTACAGTGGGAAAAGTAATGCTGTTGTTGAAGGGAGGTTGTTGCTCAAGGGAGGGTCGCTCTAGAGAGGTTGTGCTGTAGTTTGTACACGTCAGTGGCTCCTGATGTCATCATAAATTATCATAATATAGTGACATATCACATCTGGAAATGATCACACATGCTACAGTGATAATATTTATTAACAGCGACCGTGGTCAAGTGGTTAGTCCGCTGGACTTGTAACCCGGAGATCCGGTTCGAATCCCGGTCGCGGCAGGTCGTACCCTTCTATGAAAATTTGACAAAAATGTCGATTTCCTCCATATGTGGAGAAGTTGCCGGCTCCTTGTGGAAGGGTAAGTTAGTACCGGTTAGTATACAGTCCAGGAAAACTGGTTAGGTGAAACGGTCGCCGTGTATAACTGAAAAAAAAAATGAAAAACGGCGTTAAACCCCAGTGACAATTAGTCACATAAAAACAATAAAAAACGATAATACTTAAAAAACAATAAAAAACGATAATATTTATTAGATTAGAATGATATTAAATTTAAGCATATTCTCCAATTCGCAACAATATATAAAACATAATTCATTCCAATGATTACCAATCAATTAAATTCGTATTAAGAAATAACGAGGGTCTTATGGGGACAACCACAGCTCGTCCTTTCAAGATAATTCTTATTGATTTTTCGTACCAATTAAAATATCATGAAGACTTCCTCCTATCACCTAACGAGGCAAAAACCTTCATTTGTACCCTGTCAACCAACTCTGTTTGACTTTCGATATCTACTTTACCCCCCGAAAACCGGGGATAGGAATGATTAAGTATTAAATTTCCTACAGTTTTTCAAACATGCTTGTTTAATCTCGCTATAATGCGGACTCTTAATGATGTAAATCGATACATTTAAAAACATATATCGCAATATTATTTTCTGACGTTGTGTGATAGGCTAAAGGTTGCGCGAACAATTAACTGTTAAAATTTAAGTTCTTTGATTGAGCCGCGATTTATGACATTTACAACTTAATACATATAGTTGTCAACTCTCACCAGACACTTAGATTTTGATGTCAGGTAAGTCCCGGCCGTCCCGACTGATAGAGCAACTCGTACCTTACAAGCGTATGATACAACTAGTGGTCGCGGCCGTAGTCCAGTGGTAAGTGTGCTGGACTTGTAACCTGGCGATCCGGGTTCAAATCCTGGTCGCGGCAGGTCATACCCTTCCATGAAAATTTGACAAAATGTAGATTTTCTTCCATACATGGAGAAGTTGCCGGCTCCTGGTGGAAGGTTAAGTTAGTACTAGTTAGTATACAGTCCAGGAAAACTGGTTAGGTGAACCGATCGAGTGAAACATTGTTGCGAAAATGGCGTTAAACCTAGTGAAAAATGGTCGTCATTATTCCCTGACGATAATAGGGGAATCTAAACATTTCTTAGCATACAAAAGCGACAAACTGTTTTTTAATACACAATGTACTACTGTGAATAAGAACCATATTCCGGATATGACCATCATAATTTCTGTTTGTGCTTCTGTTTGTAGCATTGACAAAACCTAAATCTAGCAAATCATGCAAATGCAATGTGTCAAATGAAAGTGAAGTAAGTTGTAAAATACTGATTGTTGTTCATAACCCGGAAGCAATATTTACTACAAACGATGTAAAATGTCAAATATTAATGACAAAGTGAAAATGGTTGTAATATTATTTGTGGTCAACCACTTCCGACATGTGGTATGTCTATCATGGATGTTTCCGAGTGCTTTGATAAAATGATAATAAGTTGTTCAGTCTGTATACATGTCCATTTTTGATGTACTGTATACATATGCATTTCTTATATTTTCAATTATCCTGTGAAACAATTTTTACGAAAATAGCATCACACGTACCCGCTTTATACATTAAATGCCCTTCTAAAAAGGCATAAATTACTTAAATTCAAAAGACACAGACAATAAAATGCGAAATAAACTCTATGTTTGTAAGTTAAATTAATTAATCTTTGTAAACAAATCCTGGTCACGGCAGGTCATACCCTTTTATGAAAATTTGACGAAAATGTCGATTTTATCTCCATATATGGAGAAGTTGCCGACTCCTTGTGGAAGGGTAAGGTAGTACTGGTTAGTATGCAGTCCAGGAAAACTAGCCAGGTAGACCGGTCGCCGTATATAGCGGAAATTGTTGAAAAACGGCGTTAAACCCGAAGAAAAAACTTCTGGAAACGACTTATTAGGGCAGTTTGACAGTCGATTGCATCCCCAACAAAATGTTACTTTGTATTTCACATTTACATCAATATTATAAATAAATCTGCGTTTCTAGTGTGATATTATTTTTTTGCAATTTCTTTGACAAAAATAACAAGAAGACATTTCCTATGGATATTATAATACCTTTCTTTTAAAGCATAAATCAACATAATTCAGCAGACGACTTCAAACACAAACGCAAGCGGTAATTAAAGAAGATATTGAATAACATCACACAAAGTACGAAACACTACAAAACAGATATGGGGGCACAAAGGGTCACCTTCAAACACGGAGAACCCTTTTATTGACTGTTTGTTGCACTCTTCAGTCTCCGGAGGAGATTTTTTACCGTTAATTGCACTAAAATTATCGAATGTTTATTATGCGGTAAAAAGAGACCAATGTGCATATAGTGTACATAACGACACCCATCAATTTTCTGCGGGTATTATTAATAGATCATTAAACACACACAGACAGAGGTCTCGTATAGCCTTAATGTGTTTAAATGAATTTTTTTCCATAAATGTATTTTACTTTTATCTTTCCTTCAATCATTTTATGACAAGTTTGCGGTGATTATAGCTGAATGCAAACACAATTTTGAATATCTCTGAATTCTGATCTCACACATTGTAATAAGTCAATATATAGTCCATTGACAACAGTTTGTTTCTCTGACCCGTTCTTTTTATTTCGTTGGATGTTAGGAAGCACATATTAAATGCATATTCATATATAAGCCGTATGATAGATCAGCCGACGGCTGTAGCAGAATGACAATCTGCAAGTTATTTGCACCCGGGTTCTTTATTTATATACAGAACAAATCTAATCAAATTCTAAACATAATTTAAAACTATGAAAAAAAAAACGAAAACTCAAAACTCAAGAAAAACTAGAATACTGAAAAAAAAACTGGAAAAAAACTGAAACTACCCCCAGAGTGCGTCGATTTAAATTACGAATCATGGTCTAGTGATCAATTAAAACATGAATATTTAACTGTTTACTCCAAATTACAAAAACTGACCAATAACTGCAAAATTTAAAAAGGGCTAAGGTCAAAAGAATAAATTATTTAGAATAAAGCTCTCTGCCCGGGGAGTCGAAAAATTCGCTAGTTTTTCAGTCTTCTATGAAACTTATCCTAATTGAAAAAAACATGTCACACCTAAGGAAACAATTTAAGACTAAACTAATTTAGAAACATAACCATTGAATTGAAATCGCCTTTCATAACCCTGGAGTAATTAATATGTTAAATAAAAGATACTAAGAAAATTCTAACTTCACAACTTACAAAAATAATAGTAATACAGAATATAAAATTACATAAACTATATATCATAATGTAATACTACATCATTATGTAATACCAACTATGTTACACGACACATACTCAACAAAGAACATTGCAGTGGTCATTCTGTATATTTACACTGCTGTTTTATTAAAAGTTGGCTGAAAAGTTGAAAAAGTGTCGTAAAGATTGTGAACAGAAAACGCAAATAAATAATATTCAATATCAATCAACAGTGAGTCTACTAAAATGTATCAATTCAAGTCTTAGATTTCAGGGACGGATAAAGGATTTTTAAGTGTAAAGTTTCTTAAGTCTAGATGTTTATGTAGAATATGGACACAATCAGTACATAACTGACGATTGTTTTGCTTCTTGCTTATGCTTGCCAGATTTTGAAGGGGGCGCACGCCACTCCGCCCCCTCAATCCGCGCATGGATTTCTACGATTTGTGATGCTTTTAAAGTCTCTATCATCACCATATCCCCGTCACCGTAACGCACAACGGACCGGCAGTGTAGACACTTCTCAATGATAATAATTGTGACGCATGCGCAATGTTTCATATAGGTAAAAAAATAGGACACGCAAAGTCTATGAGAGACCACGATGTAATGTTTACCGGAAAAGGCAACAAGAAGCCCTTATCAATGCTATTCTTTAACTTTGGTTTACATTTCCATGGAAACCACCCTTTAAACTTTAACCCACTAACATAAACTCGAACAGCATGCACTAAGTCCAGTCTCGTTTATCGAAAAGATACCTCCCAAAAATACACAGGTACAACTTTGTATTCCTTCTAACATACATTGGATAATATTACCATAATTCAATACTTATGATCGTCTAAGGAGTAATGCACTGAACGTTTGTGTCTAATGTTAACACATGTTAACACCTGTGAACGGCAAAACGCATTATTGTAGTTTTCAAAATTACTACAGTTTCAAGTGACAAAAATTAGCTAAATTATGAGTACATTAAAAGGCAAAAAATGCACAGAAGTGTCAATGTATCCGTTTGAGATTTAGTAACAATTCCATTCAATACCAAAAAGATAATACTTCTAACTAACAACAAATCAAAGATTTTGTTTACTTTTTGTGTGCTTTAATTTTTTTGTCCGGACTTGCTAGAGAACGAACACATAAAATGTGATAACGATACACAAAATTTGAAATCAATCCTTCCCTCTGCATATTAGTTACATGTAATAACTAGACTCAGGCAATATATCTTCATTAAAATAAATAATAGAAAGCAATAGAATTGATGAAATTTTCATTGTTAGTCATTTCCTGCCCACTGGGTTTCCATTGTTGTTAAAAGACCGGCCGCAAGATTTAATTGTAGACTAAATGTACCACCGTCTCGTTCTTACAATTCAAATGTGCCGCCAACAAAGGCGAGAACATATCAACAAATTGTTCATTTGCACGCGTACAAATCGCTCTGTCTGTATGATATGGTTTTGGTATTGTTAAATTTCATGCTCTGGTCACGTGATGAGATTTTTAGTGTAATTACTAACCCAATAAAACGATTAGAGCCAATTATACTTAGATGTTGATGGCTTGATCATTTTAATTTATCTTCCTCAATCACTACCCCCCATTTTCGGCGCCATGAGGAACTTTTACGTTTGTTGGCCAGTGGGGACGGAGAAAAAAGATGTACAATCAAACCTGTGTTTGCGGTCACCTCCGAATAAAGACCATCCTGTAAATACAGGTCATCCTTTGAAAACTGTCATTGATTTTTCAGAACAAACTGACCTCCCAGTAAAAGACATCTGTCAATAAAGGTTACAGTTTGTCTTACCCAAGAGTGGCCTTAGTTCACAGGTTTGACTGTATTCATATATGAATATGATTAGAAGGTAGTTTATGGTGTTTTTTTCAAGAGTATTTTTACAATCACTGGCCATAATTTGTTGTTACATTCGTAACAGTCAATGTCATTTGACAATTTTCCTGCTGTAACGGTGGATGAAGGCCCTGGCGTACATCTGGGTAGAACCACCGAACTTCTGTAAGATGTCTAGGCAATTTTCTTACATGCGAATTCTGTCTGGTCCCGGGTGGAACTTACAGCGATGAGGGGATAATGATTATTAATCAGAGATCCCACCCTAAGAATGTATAATAAAGATGCTACCTCAAAAAAAAGAACAAAACAGATATGTATAGGAGTGAAGTGTTAAACAATTAGTCTGTTTATATTGAAATCATTTTTTTTTCTCCTTCCGAATGTGATGGAATAACTTTTCAAGTTACTTTTAGCATTTTCATGTTTTCCCTATCAATTTATTATATGATTACATATACTTGTTAAATGTGTAAGATTTTCATATCATCTGAAAATTTCAATATTAGACTGCAGGTTAGCCAAACACATATATCTTCAGTTATCCTATTTATGTAAAATATGATAATTATTATTGTTACTTGTGTTACAATATTGATGATAATGATAAAAGGATCTCACAGTAGCACGGGTGAATCAGACTTTGTTCAAAGCATTAATCATATTACTTGTTTTTTTATGTGAAAATTATTTTCGTGAGCTTGAAGAAGTACAGTATAATCCCTGAAAACCGGACTCTCTGAAAACGGAATTCTTTGAAAATCAGACGATTATTCAAGTCCCGTTTTTTTCTCTTCCATAATCAAGAGTTCTCTGAAAACCGGAATTCTCAGAGAAAAACCGGACTTTTGTCTCAGTCCGGAAGGGGTCCAGTTTTCAGGGGTTATTTTGTACATTTATTTTATTCGAATAAGAATTTTTCAAATAACGAATGCGTCTTGACTTGTTTACTCTCGCGTGAACTTTAAGCCATTGATAAAAGGCCGAAAAGAGAGAAAAGGTAAAAAAAGTAACTCTACGCTTTGGTTTTATTTCAACACGTTATCGCATTATTAGATTTTATTGTAAATCATACTATTTTTTTTCTATCATATTTTCATCACAATAAGCTACAAACATTTATTACGGGTATAACAAAGCTAAGCACTCATCGACCCTTTACTCAATAGCATATAAGGCGCTCATTTTCTATTGTGGTTCGGATACAATTTTTTTTGTCAAATAATATCTATACTACTATCAGTTTCAGTTACACAAGTAACATCAAGTTATTCCTTTGTTAAATTTATCAGCTGACAAGTAGAAAGTTATAAATACAATTTTGTTCTAACAACAAAAGCTATTTTTTAAAAATAAAATGACGAAAATTGTTTGGGGATCATCTGATTGTGTTTAATTATACATCAAAACAAGTGCGAAAAAATTGAGAGCGTTGACAAAGATCGCAGTTAACAAAAAGGCATCTTATTACATTGTATTTTTTTGAGTATATGATTTTTTTCAGATTTCGCGATATATGAATTTTATTTATACAAGATGTTTTGATTTGTGAATCGCATTGGTTCTTATTTATATCGCATTTTTAGAAAATTTCGCAACTTTTCAATATTTTGTGCGGCGATATATTTTTTTCAAGACAAGATTAATGTAAATCGCGAATACTGATGATTTTATGAATCTGTTAATTATAGGGGAGGGGACATTAAACAAAACCGAAACTAGTCTTATCTCAATGATGTTATCTTAAATCTAGACACACTATGACACGGATAATTATAAAGTGAAGCGCTTTGATTAAAAATTAACCTTTTTGTGGAACATGACCATATATGGCAAAGGGGTTTTTAATTATGTCGTTTTTTGGCCCAAACCTCCACCGGTGTGTTATCTTAACCCGTGTCAACTTCTAAAGGTGTTAAAATCGTTTTCTTATCATTTTGAAAAATAACTGTGGATATTTAACAAATATAAACCCTTTATTGATATTTAATTGCCGCTTATTCGCGTTTATAAACTTTTCATTGAAGAAAAAACAGCGTTTAAATACATTTGAATGAGGAAAAAATGGAACAATCAGTGCATTGGTAGGAAGCGGTCGCGACATATATGTACATAAATATCATCTTTCTAACGTCTAACACTCAGACGCACTTAATATTATTTAAACGTGGACAGTCATGCCGCAGTCATGTAAAATGCAAAAAAACGACTTCGTTCGTAATGACCCAATGGCTGACTTTTTGCTCGCCAGTGTCTAGTCTGGACTGATACCGCAGGAAACATCAGTTTACATAATCTCGTATGCTGATTAGTGACAGCGACAACCTGAACTCACACCCGGATCACTTACATCGCCAATCAACCTGTTTACTATTACGTCATTGCCTCACTACATCACTCATAATGTATACATGTATTCCATATGGTCACAATAAAAATCTCTCTTCACAGTCCCAGGACCATAGTTTGACGAGTCCAGGTAAAAACGCAAATGTTGCCAAAAAAAAAAAACATTATTTTTACAAAAAAAAATCAATTTCTCAGTGTGAACTAGAAAGTTAAAACACGGTGTTTACGAGTAATGAGTCAACCAACTAGCGTACTCTTCTTGTAGCATGTTTTCTTCGTGTTTCACGAAGGCCTGACAGTTGCGAGGTTAACATGTTTTTCCTTAATTGCCTAATTCAAGCATGTCTTTTCTTTCTGAGCAATGCTTTAAGATATAGGTACCACAGACACGTACTGAAATGAAACTTTGCTGTGTCACGTGACATCATCTTCCCATGCAGTGGGTTCAATATTTTTCTGCTAACACTGCGATTGTCACACCGAAAGATTACAGTCAAACCAGCAAACAAAGACCACTCTTGGGAAAGACCAAATGTGGCCTTTCTTGACAGACGACCTTTATTCGGAGACCAGTTGGTTCTAAATAATCAGTGACTGGTTTTTTCAAAGAATTGCCTTTATTCACGCGGTGGCTTTTGTTCGGAGGTGGCCGCAATTACAGGTTTTACTTTACCTCAATAGCACATGATCACAAATATAATTACACACGTAAAACAAAAGTATAATCAATACAGGCTTTTACGTGAAAACACCGACAACTTCATGCATGAGAATTCAATTATATGGTATCTTTGTTTGGAAATAAAATTTAAATTTTCACTCCAAGCTATGTCGTAGCTACTTTAAATACAGTACAAAGTGCCGTTAATTGATTTTGTTACTGTTATGAATGAAAAGAACTCTTATCTATCGCTGATCAGTTCAAGTGCAAAACTGTTGTAATATTATTTCACAATGTTGATTTATTACATATGTAACTGATCTAGTTGATTCAATGGTGGTTGAAGTAAAGCAAACAAAAAATATAAAGAGGGAATTTAACACAACACGCCTGCTACAATGATTATACCGCATTACATCATGTCGTATGTTTTAATCGGATTTTAATTGATGTGCCATTGGCGCCCGTCTACCTCACGAACTCAGTATGGCGATCGTCTGTCCGTCTCTCTCACTTCATGTCTTAAAAAGGGTTATTTATTATGCTTTGGTTATAAGACCCCTCACACAAGATGTTCGTAAGATGAAATATCTCTACTATGCAGCTATTATAACGTACTTCCACTTTATGAATCTATATGAATGTTGCTGATGATTGAGTCCGGTTAGGCATCTTTTAGACATTAAACAATGACTTGAGGGTCTCTGTTCGCAAAGACTAATTTATGAAGACGAGAGTTCAATACAGGCCATGAGACACTGAATAAAGTCATCAAGTCACGATTTAGTTAAGTTTGATGTTTTAGATAAAAATCTGCTCATGGTATGTTGCATTGTCGTTCCAGCTGGTGTTCGAATGTTGGATAAGATGTTTTGAAGAAAACAAGAATATGAAATAGAACTAGACAGCAAGACTACTTTTTTCTTGCCTAATGGCTACCTGCATAAAACGACCACATTTCTCCCTCTGTGGTAGCCTTTGTTCACATGTTATATGTTGTATACCGGGCTGAAAGAACGTTCCTGTTCACTAATTATTCAGTTACTGTACAATATTTTATTAAGAAAATAACCGACGATTTCAACTTCTTTAAGTACATTATCAAATCTTATTTCATGATAGTAATCTTAAATTAAACCTCAGCTTTCTTCTAACGTTTCAATACCTTCTACAGTACTCGCATGCCACTAATCGTTCAAGTTAGATTTTTGACAATTTTAATTACGTGTCAATTTTACGGTACGCTGGTGGAATTTTTTTTCACAGCGAAGTAAATAAAACGATAATCATCAGCGCGGTAATATAATGAAAATAAGCTGTTAAAATGACTTGGCATGCTAATTGTAACTGACACAGTGTTTGAAGATTCTTATGACATCGCATGATGTTTGTGCGGGGAGTACTAGGCGATAATGAAATTGAAATAAAAAAGTTGATGCCATAATTAAGACGGGAAAAGAAATCCACGCTGGATAAGATAAGCCCACTCGTACACCGGTACTTGGGTGTTATTGTCACATAGAAAAAAAATTTAGTCTTATATCAACATTCAATACACGCAATTTTTCAAATCGCTTCTACGGGTCGGTCCACAATCATGGTAAATTCGCAGAATCATTAATCTAGCTTCTTAAAAGAAGTATTTAACTCAACAGTACAGAATTAATGAGCTCGTAATATCAGGAATGTGGTAGAAAACATAAAGATAATTATAAGGCTGTATTCTGTTCTGTTCTGTTCAATTACATACCGTTCTACCAATATTTTGTCTTCGCAAACTGCTTACAACTGTACTTCCCGTATATGACAACACAACGGATACACGCTGAATAGAACAGAACCATTCTGAACCGTTTTCTGAAAAAAAACAGCATCAAGACCAAAACAGAACGGAATAGCAGTGCAAAATATACCAAAGCATACAATACCACGATTGATTCAATATACAGTATAACCCCTGAAAATCGGACACCTTTTGGAATGGGTCAAAACTCTGGTTTTCTGAGGATTCCGGTTTTCAGAAAACTATTGAAAACTATTATAGAAGAGAAAAAGATGGGACTTGAAAAAATTGTCCAATTTTCAAAGAATTCCGGTTTTCAGGAAATCCGGTTTTGAGGGGTTTTACTGTATAACATATTTAGAAACACTAAATGAAGATTAATTGGACAGAATTATAGTCGTTAGTCGAAGAAATTAAAATGCAAAATTAAAGACATCTGACTAGTGTTGTATATATATATCCCACAGTTTACAAACTACAGACTTGAATTAAAATAAAATTTACATTGATATTCGCAACGCAGATCAAACAATGACGAGCGTAGATTGTCACAGAGTGAACAAACTGATCTAGATACGGCCAAACCTGTGTTTGCGGCTACCACCGAATAAAGGCCACCCTGTGAATAAAGGCCATTCTTTGAAAAAAAAAACCGTTACTGATTATTTAGAACAAACTGACGTCCGAATATAGGCCATCTGTCGATGAAGGCAACATTTTGTCTTTCCCAAACGTGACCTGTGTTCACAGGTTTGACTGTAGCTACAGATACACGGTAAATACAGTTTACTATTTCTATATCTGTAACTTTGACGTTTTCTGTACATAGCTAGACTCTTAAAGTCATATACAGTGTTCCTCTCCAAAACAACAACCTTTGGGTGACGCAAAAGTATATTGTTGTTGAGAGGTTGTTGTTCTAGAGAGGTCAAATTAATAATATATCGTACAGCGGGAAAAATCATGCTGTTGTTGAAGGGAGGTTGTTGCTCAAGGGAGGGCCGGTCTGGTGGGTTGCACTGTAATTAGCTTAACCTAATTCATTTGTCCCTATTTGTAAATTCTGGAACTACGGCTTCACTTCAAGGATTGACATTTATTTTACTTTCTATATTAGGAATCAAGTACTTGATTCATTTGTTTTTTTATGTTTCTTCTGTTTGGTATGTGTTCATTTCATTACTACATGGAACACCAATTTCAAAACCCTCTCGGTCTGAAGGCTCGATATTTCATATACAGTCAAACCTGTGTTTGCAACCACCTCAGAATAAAGGTGGTCATCCTGTGAATAAAAGCCGTTCTTTGAAAAACCGTCACTAATTATCTAGAACAAACTGACCTCCGAATAAAGGTCATCTGTCAATAATGTTCACCTTTTGTCTTTCCCAAGAGTGGCATTTGTTCACTGTTCTACTGAAAATATTGAACCACTTAATTAATATAAGATCATATAAGATGATATGAGAACTTGATCTGACATTATTTTAGTGGTATATTATTTTTAAGTAGTACATGGAATACCATGTTGGTCATGAAACTGGTTTACGATATAGTACCAGCCCCATGTAGATAATACCAAAAAAATCCTCTCCCTCCGTATGTAGTTGTTACATTATAATTGATACTGTCGTTTCAGAATATTTTGATGTTTTGTCCCGTAAATAAATTATGATTCAGTTTATTGATTGATTGATTGATTGATTGATTGACTGACTGACGAACTGACTGGCTGACTGGCTGACTGATTGATTGATTGATCTATTGATTGATTGATTGATTGATTGATTGATTGATTGACTGACTGACTGACTGACTGACTGATTGATCTATTTATTTATTTATTTATTTACAATGTCTAGATGTTTATTGTAAGCTGGAAATATTGAACAATCTTCGAGGTGTCTTGTCGTAATCATGAGGTAATCCCCCCCAAAAAAAGGCTGATAAATCCACTTTCAGATCATCTGATCATTCAACAATTTCTGATGATTTAATCGTAATTATTTCTAAGTATACCTAGTTTGCATTCTTAATATATTCAGTTGACAAGTCACAGATAGTCGTACAAACAGAGAGTGCATTAATGAAGCCTAAGTTTGATAATAATTTGCAAATAGTTTTTTACCAAATTTGATTTAATCGAATTTCCAATAATAAATCAAATTATCAGACATAATCTTGCATAACTATGATATACAACTCCATATTGGCTTGATAATAAGACCAACTTTCTTTCAATAATGCTATAATGGGAGTCATTTATTATAATTTGTGTTCAATAAAGGGTTAGAAGTTACGGCGGGTCTCCCTGGAGTAGTTTTCGAGGTATCATACCGTGAAATTCACCGTTCATAAATTGATCATTGCTTTGTACGGTTATCTTTTTGTATTTTTCGTAAATGATATAAAATACTAACCCTAATGATCTTTGATAACAATAATTGTAGAAAAATATTATAATTTATTGACACATTGTCGAGTCAGTGTGCTGAAATAATTGTAACTACATTAATCCATTATGATGATACATTTTAAAATAAAATTGTCTCAAAATAACAATCTCCTGTCCCGTTTGTATTCTTTAAACTAAAAATGTTATAATGACAAAATTACATTTCCTGACAATACGTTCTTTTTTCTCCCCGTCAGTGTATACATTGTCCCCTCAACAAAGGGGACCATCACTTAAATCTCACTATACCACAATGCTATGGTATATGATGCGTTCTTTTGTGTGTAGAGTTATAATGAAGTATTAATCATGAAATCTTATAATTGCTAAGCTTCTAAGTCATTTATTTCACCTCCTAATGAGGCTTAATTCACCGGTAGCTAATTATCAAATCAAAATCTACCATGTATATACAGTCAACTTGTTGTATTATCATGAGATATTGTTGAATATCAGAAATTAGGTTTTACAGATAAATAAGCGAACTACGCTGGGTCATTGCCTTATTAAAATTCCAAATATTTTGTGATTATGCGTACATTTGATTTGTAATAGGCTGTGAGACAGTACTAGACAGCGAAACGACCAGATTAGCTAACTAGGCTTTGGTTTAAAATACGGAAATCCTGTTCCTGGTGTACAGTACATATACCGGTATACAGTAAAACATTCATATTTAAGGTATTGCATCCATAATACTGTATTTATTTTATGCATCTGCTCAATTTTGGATATTATGGGTATAAAACCTTAAGACCACGTTTGGATCAAAGAAAAATGGTCTAAATACTGTAAAGGTCTCTTAATGAAATTGAAATACTAGAGAAATTTAGAAAACCAGTCTAATAATAAGTGGTCCGTATAAAGAGGTGGTCTTTAAACTGATGTGGTCTTTATGTGAGGTTTTACTGTACCTTCTAAATTTTATTTATCAAAGTGGAGTTTTTTCTTCAGAATCTAACAGTCCTAACGAGTATTATTCATTTTAAAATACACATGTAACGTTATTCCCTTGAATTTTAATTGACACCTATCTACCGAAGACCAAAGCATTTCAGTTCCTCCCTGCTGCCTTTCAGGACACCTGTCACGGGTTTGACAGACTGTGAACAGGAGTAACCACCTTAAAATATATTAATATCGCCGGAACCTCCGAAAAAAAATCGAACTTTTACTCTTTTATAACCTAGGCACCTTTTTGTTGGTGAGAAAAAGTAACGGAGAATGAAGATAACATATTGAGAAAACTACATCCGGTGAGGCATATTTTCTACACGTTTATGATGTTTATAAATTTATATACAATAGTTATACTGGTTTTAATTTTAACTTTCTACGTTGCACCTATAACTATTTTACGTTATATTAATGAATACATATACAATCAACTAATACTTAAATACGAAGTACTATCTAAAAGTTCGTGGACAACCTTAGTAATTTCTAAATTTGACGTTTAAAGGTGCATTTCTTAATTATTGTTCTACTCGTGTCATTAAAGTTATTAACCGATATCTTTCTAAGGCGCTTGCGCTTAAGCGACCAGGTCGGGATCGGATATTTCACCAGGATTACGCACCAACTCATGCGTCCAGTGATGTGCAGACAACAATACAGACTCAGATGGACGCTGGGATTCTTCAACACACCCCCCATACTCGCCGGATCTTGTTCTGAGTGATTTCGCCTTATTTCCAAAGTTGAAATCTGAACTTAAGGGTCGGCGTTTCGACAGTTTGGACGAGTTACGTAAAACATCTTAGAATACTTGCATCCCAGTGAGAAAGACTTATTTGAATGAGTTTTCGCTCAGCGGGTAGAGTGCCACCGCAAATGCATTGCCAGAAGTAGTTTAACGTTTACTGACGTAATGGAATTGTGGACTGTTGCGGGTCAGCAGACATCGTGTTCTTTGTTTATACCATGGCTACTTTTGATTTTATCTGTATGAGACTGTGTATTCCAGTTTATATTGAACTAAATTTTGCCTGTATTAAATTTCAGAATTATCTGTTGCGAAATGTTTACTATATAATTACAGTCAAACCTGTGAACAAAGGCCACCCTTGGGAAAGACAAAATGTAGCTTTATTGACAGGTGGCCTTTATTTGGAAGTCAGTCTGTTCTAAATAAACAGTGACCGTTTTTCAAAAATGGCCTTTTTTTCACAGGGTGGCCGATATTCGGAGGTTGCCGCAAACACAGGTTTGCCTGTATTGTCCACGAACGTTTGGATAGCCACTCGTACATAATTAATATGTGCAATATTAAAGCAACGATTCATTTATATATCAATTTAACACAACAATGACGTTCTTGTTATAATCACAGCAAGTTAGCGGTGTTTTGACATGTTTGAAACATCTGGTATTAACAACTTTACCAATCATTAAAATAAGCAATTTGCCATTCCCAGTAATATTAGAACATACCATGGTATTATTTCTCTCTTTTGAACGTTTGCCGGCGTGACAATCAACCTTTTTTCACTTGTACCGTTTTGTCAGGAAGTATTTTATAAAATTGTCCTGTCTCATCGGCGTTATATACCATCAGGACGGTCGTGTTTAATAATGGCCTGTAATTTACTGAACCATTCTTGTGTATACAAACACATGTTCAAACTTATGAGTTTTTTAACCAAATTATTTCTTTTTTATATGTTGTTTAACATGTTATGAGTTATTATGTATGTAATTTGGACTAGAAACCGTTCTGGTTTATTTCCTAAATAAAATCTATGTTCTGCTCTGTTCTGTTTAACAGCCCATTCGACAGCTATGGTCATTTCAGAGCCGCCCCAGAGAGAGAGAGAGAGAGAGAGAGAGAGAGAGAGAGATAGAGGGGGGGAGAGACAGGAGGACCGGGCATATATATTTTCCTACTCTTTTCGAATAGACCTGTTTTTATCGTGGCCAGTGTAAAACACTGATACACGCTTCATCCGTTTCCTGGGATTTTCTAGACACTGTTCTGGGCTCGGAAGTGGTGTAGGGGTCTCTGAAAGCGTCCCTGAAATATCGGAACCAGCGATTCCTTGTTTACAATGGCGCGTGTCAAAATGTGATGATATTATGAGTGCGTGTGTACTAAAAAGCTATTATAAATCATTCAATTAAAGTTTTAGCCAAAAGTTAAGAATATGTAGTAGGTAATTGCCTTCGACGAGCTTCTTAGCTCTTCGTTCAAATTTTGCAAGAAAAATCACGAACACTTCAGTGTAAAGATCTCCAAATATCTCATATGATTTTCTACACCTTGATTAAACCACACGTGATAAAAACTAGTTGGTTTTAACAGTTATTTGAATTTAATCGTCTCAATTTTTTTTTTTGGAAACCCATTAATATCACTGACAATTGGATTGCGTGTCGGTCCAGTATATTTTCTATCATTCAAAACACCCCCAAAACAAAACCAAATCATGCCTTCTAGCCGGGTTGTGTTTGAGGGTACATTATCAAAGTCTCCAGGTATAATAGTTATTTTAAGTTTTTTTGTCATAGTAATAGTTTGTATACATGTGAACGAATGTGAATGTTACCAACTTATTAATGTCACAAACCCCATACCAATGATCCTTAGTTAAAGTTGTTCAAATTATATTACGAATATACATGTATGTCTCAAGCTACTAACTTTATAATCATTGAATACTATGCTTAGATTTGTGTATCACTTTGTTTGAATTCACGTGGCAATCATTTCTTACTTGTTTCTTTCCAAACATGTATATACTCTCCAGTACTGGAGGTAGATAAAGCTTTATATACAATAAGACTTTGATAATGAGACCACCTTCGTAACCCGAAAAATCGGTCATAATAATGAGGTGGTCTCATTATCAAATTGTATTATAGGGGGCTCGTTATTGAAAGCCTGTCTGAATATAAGTGGTCGTCATAACAAGGTGGTCGTAAGATTGAGGTAGCCAACTACGAGTAACTAATGTACCACACGACTATAGACTTTCTGCAATTAGTTTAATACTAAACAAACCTTTGAATTGCCAATAATACACCACATATGACGCGGTCGTGGTCCAGTGGTTAGTGCTCTGGACTTATAATCCGGAGATCCGGTTTGAATCCCGGTCGCGGCAGGTCATACCCTTCTATGAAAATTTGACAAAAAATGTCGATTTTCCTCCATAAGTGGAGAAGTTGCCGGCTCCTTGTGGAAGGGTAGATTAGTACTGGTTAGTATACAGCCCAGGAAAACTGGTTAGGTGAACCGGTCGCCGTATATAAATGAAAAATTGTTGAAAAACGGCGTTAAACCCTAGTGACAATAAGTCACATAAAAACAATAAAAAAAAAACACAAAACAATCATAGCATGAATCATTGTTCACGGCAACTGACTATGCATCGCTGTGCAAGTTAAAGATTTGTTCTATAAAAAACGGACTCATGCACAACTGGTTTCTTCATTCCAAAGACCTTAATTTTAACATACGGCATGATACCGTTTTATTTAAAGACATAATGTAAATATTACGGATGCTTCTAGGCATACAGATTCGTATATTCATTGATAAGTATAATTGCTAATAAATGTAAATACATTAATAAGTGTATCATTATTATTACAACTTTTGTCATTTATTTTTCAATTTCAAAAATGGGATACTAGTTCATTTAAACACGAATCACTTTAAGAAAGGGGTGAATCGGGAACGTCGAAAGGAAGGGAGACAAATCATAAAATAACAAATTAAGAATGTGTTCAAACACGAAGAGTTGTCTCCCTGCTGAATGTATATCCGACAGAATTTATCTTAGTACAGTCTTGGTGGAACAGATATTAAGCTTATTTACTAGTTGATCATCGGTTATTCTCGGTTGATCATTCAGATATCACCAGACATTTGTTTTATATTACATCATTCTAACACTGACGACGACTTTTCAATGTAAACGTGCTTAAACTTAAATGTGTGCTTCTCAGTGAATAGAATGACTTTCTCTTCAATGATATTGGTACATAAAAATAGGGCTTTTAAAACTTTTAGTTGAATTATTTGAACGAATTTTGTTCATATTAAATGAACCACGTTCGAGGTAAGTCGATTGTTGGCGCGACAATACTAAATATTTTTGAAAAGGTCAGTGGATGTTCTATTGAATTAGAAATGAAACTTGCTGCAGATTTATTTATTTTTGAGAGTATGATAGAAATGAAAGAAGAAAATGCAGGTTCTTACTTTAAATACAACGTTACATATGCTATGTTGTTTACAGTTTGAGAGGGGACTAGGGGGAAGGGACTAGAGGCCCAGCGGGAGATGGAGACTGGTCTGTTTTTTTACTGTTGAATCAAATTATTATTATATGAGTGTTTTACAACTGTAACATATAATAATAAAAATCATATAAGAAATTGACTAAATGTGTAAGCTGGAACGTCGGATCCAAACAAAATTATATCTCAACACGGGCCAGTTATGAAGCAACTGCGCATTCAGTCAAAATGAATATGTTTGTTTTCGCTTACTTTGTCCGAAGTTTGATTTTTAAATCTGTATGGTGCTGATATTTGATAAAACAAATTAATTTAAGTAATATTGAACACACAAAAAACATTATATGCATGTTTAGGTCTTTATCACTGACAAAATATAAAAGCTGAGATACCTTGTTCCACTAATAAGACAAAAGTAGATCGGGTGGCCTAAATTCTAGAGTTTCGATTGAGCTAAGGTCTATGAGATTTTAAGAAAATACAATGTGATATATATAATAAATTCCCCTGCCTATTAACCCCTTCCCTTTAGATTAAAACAAAATAGTTACAAATGAAAAAATATTGTTATACCTTCTTTAATATTATTGTAACCGGTCGTCTGTAGACACACATACAAACATTCATCAAAATAGCCTACCCTTGTAATGTCATTTTTTTCTTATACTCGTAAAACAGGCAATAATACTATTCAAGTTTATTGTTAAAGGTGGATGCTCGCCCGGATGGGATTATCCCGGAGACGAGGATAAATAAACTAGCAAGTTGTCTGTTCGAAAAGCACAATTTCTTAATTTATTTTCTGTGTGATTGAAAAACTATGTAGATGATACATAAGTTTTAGTTGGCTTTCATTTGTAGACAAATTATCTATTTCTGTCTGTGACACAAAATCCAGGAGAAGTTTTAGTACAAAGATTAAATTATATCCCATATCATATCTTAATCAATAACAAGTTTTGATATTTCTGAATTGACTTTATCAGTGCACAATTTGTAACTTTGTGTTCGTCATCTAACTTTAAATTTATTATTTCAACTTACGATAAATTCCTAAAAGATCCAAAATTTCTGAATAATGGTTGCCAAATACTACGCTGCATTTACTATAAACATTAAGAGATAAACAAATACATTGTAATAAATACGGTTGGAAAGCTGCATTAGTTGAAACCATTATGTCTTTATTCCAGGTCTGAAACTATTATGTATGTATACAGTCAATTTCCACATCAGGTTTTATACAATAAACAGAAAACTTAGGAACAAACAGAAAATGACAATAACAAACGGTCATTCGGAAACATTTTAACACTTAAAATCTGTCACATCAACAATAAACTGTGGATATAGATTCTAGATATAAAACATAAATGGTATCGCTGTATCATTTATCTGAGAGCTGGATATATTGATCGTGTTTTATTACCCTGATAAGAATAGCCTGGGGTCATAAATCCCTATTCAACTATCGGTAGAATTCGGAAAACAGTCGATCACTCCCGATTGTTGCCGATTCGAACTTCAATGTCAATGTATCACTTCCTAACATAAATCGATGATCTGCTAGGATGAAAATCTGATTTATCACATAACCTGCGGTCCAGGAGTGCCGTAAACCCGTGACGGAAATATCTGCATATTTTGTATTACTACGCTGCTACGATATTTGTAAACATGGTCAACTGTCGATTTCGTCATGATTTTATCAATGAATAAAGTGATGTTTGTGTACATAAAATAACGACTTTATGTCTTTTATCTTGTATTTTATCGCCAAACGGTCAATACAGACATGCACTACTTTTTTGCGCTCAGTAGTGAACAGTCTACACTAGATGTCTTGTATATAGGTCATCCTACTGTTCCATTTTCTGTGGTCGTTTTTACGAATATGTGATAAATAGAATCTTACATTCGTGCTCATCCTTAACCATTTTATTGAATTCGTTGACAAAACAATATGACACTCGGCAGAGCCTCGTGTTATATTATTTAGTCAACTCGTTTAATAAAAATGGTAAGGAATAAACACTCATTCAAGATCTTCTATAAGCGTATGTAAACCATAATGTACTGTTTACCGTTACGTGACGTCACCGTGTGAACAAGTAACACACCGGTGTTTATTCACTCAATTGCATGTTAATGACGTGTTAGTTGGAAATATACCATAACGCTTTGTGCACTATTGTTTCATATAGCACGATTTTTCGTTCAAGTGCATGCAATTAATCACTCAGGCCTATTGGCCATCGTGATTAGATTACAACGCGCCCAAACTAAAAATTGCAAATATTTTGTAGTTTTTTTATGTGACTTATTGTCACTGGGGTTTAACGCCGTTTTTCAACAACGTTGCAGTTATATGCGGCGACCGGTTCACCTAACCAGTTTTCCAGGACTGAATACTAACCAGTACTAGCTTACCCTTCCACAAGGAGCAGGCAACTTCCCCACATATGGAGGAAAATCAACATTTTTGTCTAATTTACACAAAAGGGTATGACCTGCCGCGACCTGGATGCGAACCCGGATCTCCCGGTTACAAGTCCAGCGCACTAACCACTGGACCACGGTCGTGGCAAATATTTTGTTGACAGCTTGAAATAAAAACAACAAGATACCAATAACATTGGTGAATTAAATCTTCGAACAAATTAAATTCTGTTCAAAACGACCGTAAACCATAATACTACAAAAACATGAATGTATTCATATAAAGCCGGTATACATCTTGACAGAACAGCGAACATAGAACAATATACCACACCGACTTTCTCAGGTACGCTACTTCTGTCACGTAAATTGTCAACTACTAGTCAGGGGACAGTCGCTCCCAACACCTCCGTTGTCAAATTCAAAACTTAGTGATATTGGGTTACATAATTAAATTTTGTGTATTCGCAATTTTATATTTAGCCTTGCTAAACGCCACATCATTTGCAAATACTCCATTATAGTCAACAGTAAACATTTTTATCTGATTTAACAATTTCATGTTAATTTGTGTTCATGCATCAGTAGACATGTATTTTTATCCTATTAATATCACCAACTTTTTATTGGACAGTTTTGCAATAACAGAAAACCGCTTATGAAATTCAACAGACTTAACTTTAAATTGTGATTGCGTTTAAGTTCATTTCCTTAATTTTAAAAAGTGAATGAAATCAATTATTGAACTTCTGCATACTATGTTACTTTGCGTATATCTTTTTATATATAGTCGAACCTGTGTTTGCGGCCACCCTGTGAATACAGGTCATTCTTGGAAAACTGTCACTGATTATTTAGAACAAATTGTCCACGGAATAAAGGCCATCTGTCAATAAAGGCCACATTTTGTCTTTCCCAAGGGTGGTCTTTGTTCTCAAGTTTGACTGTAATTGTAATTTGCTCAGTGGATTGCTAAGGATTTTAAATTATCAAAAGCGATTTTAGCCAGTCTATTATAATTGAAGTGAAAATGAAAAACATCGCGCCGGCCGTACCCGACATTTACCAAGTCGCCAGAGGCTTCGTCTACCCGGAAGTTGAATGTTTGGTTTTAGTATGGTATAAAAGCCCGGACAGGCCGGTTCTCATCACTTCAGATCTGTGCAAGTCAATAAACAGTAAGTGAATAGAAATTTAGTATTTATGTTGATTATTGAAGAAGATATGTTTTTAACTTGGAGTTTGAGATAAAAATTCGCGATCGGGAGTCTAAATTTGTTGTTCTTCAATAAAATGTTTTGGAAATATTTATATATTTAATTCCGTTAAAAATAAGTGATTACTTAAACGTACTTTTTTCTGGCTAATTTACATTAACTTGTGTTAAATGAATATATTATCAATTCATTTACAAACAGAAAATGTTCTAAGAATTTTGTCACACTTACTCAAAAAGAAATATAAAAAACGTTCGCACGTAAGTTTCACCAAACACGATTTCTCACTTTCACGCATTGAATAGCGGTTGATTTATAATGGTTTTATGACATAATTTAACTATGACTAAACAAAATATTTATATCTGATTTTCGACATCTTTGGACAGGTCATCTATTTGAAAACAGTAGATGATATTTGATTTTTGATGCACTATTGAGCAGCTTTCTGATAATAAATTTAGTTACTTGATTGTTACTTATTTGATAATTATTTTCAGCAAACTTCTCACAATGAAGGTCTCAATCGTTGCATTCCTTGCTTTCGCCTGCGTCATCAGTGTATCAATGGCTCAGTTCAACTTTGGTTTACAGAATTCCAGCAGCGCTCTCTCATCAAGTAAGTAAATTTACTTTATTTACACATAGACTGGGACCATTCTAATCTCAACCCCTTTATTCTCAGCTCACTTGTCTCGTCACATGAAAGTTTGTCAATGTTTATAGCTCACTAGTTAAAATGAGTGACAAATTGAGTGTTATAATACAGGGGACTTCAGATCCGAAAAATAATTATGTTCAGTAAATTGGTTTCGTAATTTTATTTGATATCAGTTATTTCCATTTAGTCTTTGTATAAGTTACTACATTAAACATACAAATATTATTAAAGTTATTATTTTTATTTTTTATTATTTTCTGTTTCAGTTCTACCATTGTTGTTGTTGTTGATTATCTTCCCACTCTTCTCAAGCTCTTCATCAACTGACAGTGGTGACACCACCATCATCTTCGGCAACTTTTCTGGACCGTAAGTATTCATTGGTTAATACAACCGGAAGTAGTGATTAATTATTATTATTATCCAATGAAATATCACGTTGCAACAGATAGTCAAACCAATGATAATCATAAAATTTGAATAATGGCGTACAGTTAACACAATTTGTTAACGTTTTTGTGACTTAATAGATTTAATGGAAAGAATGTTTTTATGAAATGTGGTTAAATACAACTGCTGAAGACTGAATGATCATAGCAAAACCTCGACATTAATACCATCATTTAGACCCGAAAGAAGCGGTCTCGGTATTGATGTGGTCTGCTTATAAAGTTCAAGTATAGAAATCTGGTCCAAAATTGACAGGTTGTTGTAAAGAGTTTTGAGATTTTCGGTACGGACCGGCTCCTAGAAATGACATAACTCGTATGATAAAACATTTGAAATAAAAAATAAAGAAAACATATATCGAAATAAATAAGATTATACATAAAACCATTTACAGAAACAAATTATACATTATAAACGTTTAATCATACAAATCTTTAATTTTACAGAACTGGTGGCAAGTAAGCGTTGAAGTTTACATATCTCGAGGAAGTTATCAAATTTACGTCAGAATTACGTCATCAAACCTTGGGAGTTCATTGGACAAGTCGAGTCACGTGGACTTTTTCACCACCGGCACATAACTTTAACAACATGCACTTTATTATTTGTTGTTAGTGTTCTATTTATTGAAATAAATTATTAAGTTTGACTCAAAAAATATTTTTTTGTTATATTAAAAAAATAATTCTCTGGAAAAACATGAACGAAATACCCCGCCACACATTGTACATATAAAGTGCAGCCTCTCTAAAGGAACACCCTATGGGAGAAGAAAATTAATTTTGAGAGGTTGTTGCTCTAGAGAGATTAAATTAGTAGTTAAACCTTACAGTGGGAAAAATATCATGCTGTTGTTGAAGGGAGATTGCTGATACGAGAGGGCCTCTCTGGAGAGGTTGCACTGTATATACATGTCTTTCAAACAATGTTTTTCACTGAGGTTTGACATCATACCAAGTACAGGGTCATTTGACGACTTTTCCTGATTTGACGGTGGAGGAAGACACCATGGGTAGAACCACTTACGACAGCTTCCTCACACGCGAAATTTGTCTGGCCCTAGGGGTGATTCGAAGTGGTGAGAGGTTAAAAATTATTCATCGGAGACCATAACCACACGACCACGGATGTCCTTTCAAATCGTAATTTAACCCTGATGTCACATATCAACACAAGCACACACAACTTTATGAAAATCAAACAAAGAATATTTTAACGTGTATTCACTACCCTTGTAACACGAATAATTCTAAAATACGCTCTTAAAAAGACAAAGAAAACGTTGAGGGGTGTTCAAAAGTCAGCCGAATTCTTTATCAGACATAGCTTGTCAACTAAAATGTTTGTCCATTGTAAGCCTTGAAATCATCGTACGCATTTGATACCATAAGCCTGTTGTCATAAAAATACAGTCTTACCCCTCTCAACCGGAATTTTCAGAAAACCGGACTTTTAGCCCAGTACGGAGTGTCTGGTTTTCAGGTGTTTTACTGTAGTAAGCTGATATGTCAATAAAAATGGTGAACAAATTCTTTTAACAATATCAGATTACCAGTTGTTGTGATTGACAAACAGTTACATAAGGCAAACATATAATTGCAAATATTGAACATCACAAAATGTCACTCAAATGAACCATCCCTTTATCTTAGGTGGCAAAAACTTGGTGCTCAGTATATTTTAAAACTTAAATCAAACCTTTTCAATCCCATACATCAAATTGCTTTTAACCATTTGTTTAAAAATCTGTTTGAACGGAAACCAAACGTAATTCCGCCCCTCAGTATCCGAATGCCTCAATTCAAGATCTCCACATTTATATGGAGTCCATTGCACAAAGTACAAAGTTCCAGATATTCCATCCAGGACTTTTGAAACGGCAGAGTTTCGTTTCGACCTCAGCAGTTTATGAAGAAAGACGAACTGTAATAAGGAATCACTATGCTCATTAGAGGAATTTCAGGACGCACTTTGATATAGTAGTTAGAATAAATGTATCACTTACTGAAAATATATTGTTAACTGAGTAATTATTTTTATTTTATGCTTAATTAATGCGCACGACGGATACGTGTCCCAGGACCGTTATTTAGGAAATATACAACAATCACATCAATAAAGTCCATGAATGAAACCATGGTAACCAGACGCAGAATTTGTATTCATACGCGTTCATGAATAATAATAGACGTCAGAGCTGTACTTATTTTTCGTGCGTAAAAAGTTTCGATGTATGTTAGCAGGTCATTGCACGTCATCGAATATCTGGTTAAACCATTGTGAACAAACAGGTCCACAAAATGAACCAAGTGTCTCATCATGCAGGACATGAGAGATCAGTCCCAATGAACAACGTGTTCAGTATATGCGTCTTGAATCAGAATGTGGTAGTTTTACTCATCAGCACTGCTTATTTTATTTACAGTAAACCTCGATGTTGAGATCAGATTTAGGACCTGAAAAATAGGTCGTAATAATGAGGTGGTCTCATTATCAAGTTGAATTATAAGGGAGTTATTGAAAGCCGGACAAAAAAGTGGCCAGCAAAGTAGCAAGGTGATAGTAATATTGAGGTGTTCTCAATGTAAGGTTTAACTGTAGTTATCATAATTTTGTAAATCTGTAACAGGATGTTAAACAAATAAATGCTGACATGTAGAGGTAGCTGTGTGTTAAACCACCTCTCAGATCCGATATTGTTTGTTTGTCTACGTTAGTTGACGACAGAAACATTTGTTATAAGAATCGATGTTCCAAGAGGGTTTATAAATATTAAACATGTTTAGTGTGGATTATTAAAATCAAAGTCATTGACAACAGAAACACTACCATAGCATATCTAAAACAAACCAAAGTCATTTACAACAGGGACACGACTGTATCATACTTGAAACAAACCATATACGCTCTTAATACGGTCACAGAACTTGAATTCACCCGAGGTCATTGTGAAGTTATAATATATTATCGCATCTGTCATGAATACACAATTTTATTTCACCATTACGATCACAGGGTGATAACTTTGACGGCCGCACCTATCACCCAGTGATTAAATAATTACGTGAATTGAATGTAATATCTGTCAGGGTCTTATGAATAAGAGAAATGATAAAAAAGACTGACATGATGTTAAAGATTAAGTTTGTCTAATCCTGGTTCTGTGAAATCCCTGAAAAACCGAACTCTCTGAAAACCGGAATTTTCAGAAAATCGAAGGATTTTTTTAAGTCCATTTTTTCTCTTTTATAATCAATTGCTCTTTTTGTCCCAGTCCAGAGAGGGCCCGGTTTTCAAGAACATTTTGAGCTCGATGTAGCGTAAACACTCACATAGCGACCACCGCAGTATTAAGGCCACTTAATCGTAATGACCAATTAATTTGGACCTAATTTCTTCCACATTTCAACTTTATAATGAAACCACCTCAATTTTAAGACCGAATTTATCGGTTTCATAAGTTTTTGTTTTTATTTATTAATTTGCCGGATTGACTTGGCTCTTAGGTTATAAAACTTGAGAACAAACTCCGAGCAGCTCGAATCTAATTTTTTTCTCAAAGTATTACGGTTGAAAAGATAGAGATGATTAATGTTTAAATATATATTCAGGTCAATTATGCTGTCTGAGTAATGTATTAATAATACCATTATTGTCCGGTCATAATTAACAGTGAAATATTAAAAGACAAGATATGAGATTTGAGCTCGGATACCAATCTCAAGTTTTATAACCTCGGACATAGGTCTTTTGTAAGCATCTGGATTACAACGATCACTGAAATACGTCTGTCTACTCTGACACAAGTACTCCGTATCTCTATACCTGCCTTTTATTTTTTATTTGTTTACATTCTTCCCGAAGTCAAGTTAGTATTGGTTAGTATACAGTACATGAAAACTGGTTAGGTGAACCGGTCGCCGTATTTAACTGAAAAAATGTTGAAAAACGGCGTTAAACCCCACTGACAATAAGTCACATTAAACCCCAGTGACAACAAGTCACATGAAAACAAAACAAAGCAAACATTTATCCTGAACTGAGATGAAAACACCAACTACTGTCATTTGCTTATTTAGTTTATATATTTGAAAAATGAGGACAGACACATAATTGAATGATTTTCTAAATCTCGGCTAGATTAACATGCATGTTTTAATAAGAATCTATTTTCACTACATTATCATATTTTTTCATATTGCTAATGTTTTCATTTACACACGCTATTCAACAAGCATTCACAACATGATCCAAACCACTGACATATATATCCAAACCACTGACATATATATCCAAACCACTGACATATATACATGTATTTCATGATGGACTTTTATATTTTCCCTCAGTTTTATGTCAAACTAGCAATTTGATCAGTTCATTGTTCACGCTCCACCTTTGACAGAATTCTACAATAAAGTATTCTTTCATTGAAAATCTACTGTCTTGTTTGAACAAAAATACATGTAATTTAATGCAAATTAGTCTTAACTGGAAGTATACTTGCTCCACAACATAATGCTAATTGTTTCTTAAATCAAATTTGTGTGTGCTGGAGTCACACCTATGTTATCATATTTTCAAAACGTAGACACTATCGTGCTCAAACAAAAAATAAGACTGGTCGGTTTTATGATGAAGCCAAGAGATCTGACGACATAAAAGAATAGTTGCCGAAATAAAAAGATACGTAATAATGGGGTACAATTTTCATGCATTGTTGAATTATTTTTTTTCGCCTAACACTAAACACTTTGCGACTGAAAACACCAAGTTTCCGTTCGTAAACAGCGGTGAAAATCGTTATGTAGTTCAGTCAACTCGCGACATTTTCCGAGTCGCCAGAGGGTTCGTCTACCCGGAAGTTGAAAGACTGGTTAGGTATGGTATAAAAACCCGGTTGGACCGGTCTTCGTCACTTCTGTTCTTGCCAAGTCAACAAACAGTAAGTGGATTTACTAGTATTAAAATATTCAAATATTTATATGAAAAAAAACAAGGAAATATGCATGGAGTGTTAAATAAACATTTGAGATTTTATGCTCAAATGACATTTCACATCATTTCGAATTTAAATACTATTGTATTCACTTAATAGTTATATAAAATTTTAACAACTACCTGAAAACTTAAAGATACAGTGTTGGCGAGAACTTTTTTGCATTTTCACATTTTGGTTTACTTTAGTCACAAAAAGAGTTAATAAAAAATTACATGTACTTATGAATAAAAATAGAAAAAAAACATGTTTCCTCTTAAGGTGTCTTAAATTTCTTATAATCATCACACCTTGTAATAATATGATACAATTAAGAGCAAGCATTACTGAAATAAATTGTTATATTGTACTTAATTGTTTCAATTTATTTTTAGCAACAAAAATGAAGACCACAATTGTAGCGTTCCTTGCTTTCGCCTGTGTCATCAGTATCTCAATGGCTCAGTTCAACTTTGGTTTACAGAATTCCGGCAGCGCTTTCTCATCAAGTAAGTACTATACACCGTCTATATACATGTTCGGATTAATATTCCTCTCTTTTCTATGGGATTTAACGTCGAACCAATAACCAGAGTCAGTTCTAGCTTTAACGCTGGAGGAAGACCCCGGGCACACATCTGGGTAGATAGCCGGATAGCTTCCCCACATGTGAATTTGGTCTGGTCCCGAATAGAATTCGAACTTACAGCGTTCCGGGCTAGTGATTACTAGTCAAAGACCATGGACCATGGTACTCGACCACGGAAGCCTAATATTCATTGGTCTATCATTAATATACGTATATATGTTCCACAAGGTGCCAATGATAAAGTACAAAATAATTACAGTTTTGATGCCTGCATTTGACGATTTTTGTGTACATACGCTTCGAAAAGTTCGGTCCAATTTCTAAAAATTAGGCATTTAACAAAATTCAATAGTTATGTCGAGTTTTTCGATATGTTAAACATTATGATTATGTACGGCCATCATTGTACATTATTGTACACTGTATATAATTTATTTGGCGATAAAGTATATACAAGTAGTTGAAAGCCAATAAAATATTTGATTTGACTGGGACTTAGTTATTAATATTATATGCTTATTTGTGAAAATCACTCAACTTGCGTTCTAATGAGTTCGGAATCGATTTCCTTTAGAATCAGATCTTTATAAATTTGCTAAATATAATTAATCTGTATCTGAAGTATAAGAGTACGTTCTGTTAGTGCTACATGTATTCTGTAATAAGAGAAAACGAAGTTTAATTAATAGTCCACCTTAGCTGAACGTTCTACGCTTCTGTTCTTGTTTTGATAATTCTGTCACTAGGGTTTAAGGCCATTTTTCAACAATTTTTCAATTATATACGGCGACCAGTTCATCTAACCAGTTTTCCTGGACTATATTCTAACCAGTGCTAACTTACCCTTCCATAAAGAGCCGACAACTTCTCCACATATGGAGGAAAATTGACATTTTTGTCATTTTTTTAGAAGGGTATGACCTGCCGCAACCGGGTTACAAGTCCGGTGCACTAACCACTGGACCACGGCCGCAACTCTTGATAAGTCTGGTAACAGTTTGGTTTTATTTGGCGGTTGCAATTTGTAGTTAAAGTGTTGATAAAGACGAAATCCAGAGTAGATTCAACATTTTCCATGCTCCTGAATAAGTGTTCATTTTAACATATTGTATTATTTTCTGTTTCAGTTCTACCATTGTTGTTGTTGTTGATTATCTTCCCACTCTTCTCAAGCTCTTCATCAACTGACAGTGGTGACACCACCATCATCTTCGGCAACTTTTCTGGACCGTAAGTATTCATTGTTTAATACAACCGGAAGAAGAATGCAATACGCTGTTTCGTCCAATAGAAAGCATTGTTTCACAAATACTTTTGACTGCAATGCTCTGTTCGATAAACACACGAACGTTTCGCAAATACGTTTATTTGTGATCAAAATAATATGATAATAATTATTTTGCTAAAATCAGTTGGGTGCCAATAGAACAGCAACTAATTAACCAGAGAGTCATTCCTAATACATTTGAATTTGAATCACTTTAACAATGTAACGCAAGCAGATCTTTGTTACATTTGTTATTCAGTGAAGGTGAATGACAAAATCACACATTACTATGCCTTCATTGTTAAATAAATTGTTTTTCATTTTCAGAACTGGAGGAAAGTAAAAAAGTGACAACAACCAATTCCAAGGGATCTTTCAAATCTGCATCACAATCGTGCTGTCATTCCTTGGTATTTTATTGGATAAGTCGAGTCACGTGGTTATTTCCACTGGTTAGTCTCTATCAATTGCTGTTACAACATGTATTCTATTTATTGAGAATAAATTATTAAGTTTGAATGAAAAACATGTTTTCGTATTATATAGCCAGTATTTTTAAATGTGATTCGTACTATATAAGGGTGACAAAGGCATACATTAAACAACAAAATCACAGAAGAAAACACCGCCTCACTTAAAAGCTAATGTAGTCAAACTTGTGAACAAAGGCCATCCTCGGGGAAGACAAAATGTGGTCTTTATTGACAGGTGGCCCTTATTCGGAGGTCAATTTGTACTACAATTATTATCTTTATTTGGAGGCGGCCTCAAGTTTGACAGTATACACAAATATCTGTAAAACCAATGAGAGACTGGCATACGGCGTTGTTTTAATTCAAACAAATGAAACTTTAAACACGAAGTTTATTGTGTATATAAAATTCCATTTGCCTTTGCTTTGTACTGTTCAGACTAGCAAAAACAACAATAGTGGTTATGGCCTCTGACTAGTAATCACTAGCCCTCACCTCAGTGTTCGAATCCCACTCGAGATCAGTCACATTTCACACATGGGAAAGGCGCAGATGTACCCAACCACTGGTTCATGAAAAGAAGTCATTTTAAAGTATTTCTATGTTTAGCTCTAGCGGCCCCTAATTGAGGCCAACCATTTTTTTATTGCAAATCTGATAGAACACTATCTAAAGATGCTAAAACCAAGTATGGTAATAATCCATCCATAGAAACATGAGAAAAAGTCATTTTAAGGTATTTCTATTTTTAGCTCTAGCGGCCCCTAAATGGAGCCAACCATATTTATTTGAGCAAACTTGAGAAAGGACCATCTAAGGATGCTACATACCAAGTTTGGTGATGATCCATCCATTGGTTCATGAAAAGAAGACGATTAAAGGTATTTCTATTTTTAGCTCTAGCGGCCCCTAATTGAGGCCAACCAATTTTTTATCGCAAATCTGACAGAACACTATCTAAAGATGCTAAAAACCAAGTTTGGTAATAATCCATCCGTACAAACATTAGAAAAAGTCATATTAAGGTATTTCTATTTTTAGCTATAGCGGCCCCAAGAAGGGGCCGACCAAATTTATTTGTGCAAGCTTGAGAAAGGACCATCTAAGGATGCTACAGACCAAGTTTGATGATCATCCATCCATTGGTTCATGAAAAGAAGATGATTAAAGGTTTTCCTATTTTTAGCTCTAGCGGCCCCTAAAAGGGGCCGACCCAATCTTTTTTAGCAAATCTGATAAAAGTCTATATAAGGATGCTACAGACCACATTTGGTAATAATCCATCCATTGGTTCATGAGAAGATGATTAAAGGTTTTCCTATTTTTAGCTCTAGTGACCCCAAAAAGCGGTCAACCGGAACGATATGAGCAAATTGCAGTTAGAACGTCAAAAGGCTTCTGCACAGCAAATTTGAAGTAAATCCGACTGGTAGTTTCTGAGGAGAAGACCATTGTTGACGCCAGACGACGGACGACGGACGCCGGAGCATCCACCTACCCATCCTAGCAGTTCACCCTGAACCTTCGGTTCTGGTGAGCTAATAAAGCCACAAACGGTATAGAATTTACAACTGAGCGACACAATTTATTTTGCACAATACATTCGAGAAAAAGATATTATAATTCACCTGAAACTATTTGTTTACTTTTGGTAATTAGGTCACAAGGTTACACCACTTAAATGAAATGAAATGCAGAAGTCGAAGGTAATCGTGTAACAAATGTACATTAGAAAAACAAAAGTGTAATTCTGTGTATCAGATGGAAGGTAAAGGAGACCCGGACACGTGTTTTTGAACTACTTTCCCGACGTTGACCGAGATGTATGTGATGGAACGAAAACTCTGGATAGGATTGGTCTTGCATAATTAAAGCATACGCGTAAGTATTCATAATTATGATAATAAAGTTCATGATTATGATAATTACTATTAATATTCCAACTTCAGATACTATTCACACAAAAGAGTAAATTAAGTTACAAGTAGGGTTGCAATATTAATGCATTTTTTCACGCATAATGATATTAATCATAAATATGAAAACACCACGCATCTAGCTGAACATATTTTCGGATGGGTACGCGTTCCGTTACACAATGTAAGACAAAATGGGTTTGATGTAATGTCAGACATGCCTTCTGAATGTTTTTTCATCAAGCTAACATCATTTTATTAAGATTGCAATCAAACAATATCGAAGATTGAGAGTATTCGTACTCGATTTTAATGTTGAGCCCACAAGTATCCTCGTATTCGGATAGTAACAACAGCAGAATTCATATGTGATGTTTATTTGTATGCACTATTAACCAACTTATTTACCATCAATTTAATTGACTGTCTAATACATGTAATAACTATTATGATACTCTAAACTTATGGTTACTGCTTGTCACACAATTGTTAATTTCACGGAACCTTTAGTTCAATTAGTGAAATGTCATGATAGGTGTGAAAGTGTTCATTCATCGCCGATCAGCTTATTGTTTGACATTCAACAACACAATAAAACACCCGTCAGTATGGTTTATTTATTTACTTATTTATTTATTGATTTAAGTCTCATTCAAGTACATATAATATTTACAAGTCATGTGACATCTACAAACTAGTACATGACCATTCAAGCATTGAATTATAAGAGACTATCTATTACTACATAGTTACATAATCACATATACAACTAAAACAAGAATGGAACAATCACTACACTAAAGTAAAATATATATATAAGAAATTGAAACTTGGCGTAGATAAAATACAAGGAAAAAAAGATAAGAAAAAGGCATATCTATCACTTACACAGATAAAATTGATGACGTTGGGTAATACTAAAACAGGCTTTGGCACATTGTCTGATTAATGGTTGTCTAGTGAAAAATATGGATTATTCTTATACTCAAATTCATGAAGGTAGGTTCGAACAATACAACTTTAGAAAATAAGTCTTTTCTAATGTCTCCATACACTGGACAGTCCAATAAGACATGCATCTCATTCTCAAGTACAAAAAGGACAGTGCGTTCAGGAGGAATCTCATGGCACGATTGTGGACTGCGTTTATGCAATAAAATGACTTTTGACACTAACAGAAAATCCATAAGCAATTACTGGCCACACAACTGATTCATACAGTTTAGTAAAGACGTTATGAGGTACCCAACTTACGTCTACTCTTTCAAAATCCGCAATACTGTATAAAATAAGTATATTGCTTCTTTTTCTTACATGTTTATTCGGCGTAGCTGTCTAATATCAGTTTTGAGGTATATTTCCTGGCATGACGTATTAATGATTCAATAGAAAATCCTCATTCTGTAGGATAGTTTTCATTAGCGCAGAAAATGACCTGTTAATGATTCAGATTCTTACCTTCTACTGGGTGAAATCTACAAGCGTGGAATAAATAGAGCCATGCCAACTTACAATAGGTCTGCCGTTGTTTAACGTGTACTTTTTGTGTTTGTAAGTTTGTACAATAAAAAATGTACCAAACTGTATTCTTAGGCGGTCGAAATAAAGTGATGCATTCGTTTTTGACAATATTAAACATTAGACCTTTGGTATGATTTCAGTTTCTCATTGTGTGACGTGAACTTATTTGATATTCGTTTACAGAATAAAATAATTATTTAGTACAAATTGGAAGCCTCGATGTCGTGAATGTGTATGCCCGGGCCCCGGCTGTTACACATTTTTTAAGAATTATATAGAATTATATAATTAATTAATACGCATTACAATACATATGTAATTGTAGATTATTCAGAATATTTTAGTACATTAACCATTCATTATTGGTGAGTTATTTGTCAAACCAATATATACAACATGTGGTTAGGATATGAAGAACTAGTTTTTGTGAAGTATCTTTAAAGATGCGCCATTCATTGTACTGCAGTTGATTTTAAATAACAACGCGTTTTTGTGGCTTAGTTATGCATATCATCAGGAATTCCATAAGATAAGAAAGTAGAACAACATTGATCGTACTTTTGATTTTAACAGTGGAAATAACATCAAAGAACAAACTTATTTCATTTCTAACGCCGTTTGTCTTTTTAAAAGACATTAAATATTTACAATCATCTTAGCTTAGCCTAGCATAAACGATGTGTGCGAGTAATAAATGGCGATTTAGAACCACCAGAGAACTTAAGGATTGGCTCTCAACCAAAGGGTCTGAAATATTCATAATTTGGTTTCCATGTAACGATTGATCAAAACGACAAAGGACATTGAAAACTTGTTATTGTGTTGTTTTAGTTGCGACTATTATTATGGAGGAATTCTGGAATACTTTTGACTTCCATGTAAGGGACTTGTGCGCAACTCAGTGGTTGAGCACGATGTCTCCGTATAAGCTGTACATTTATATTTCTGTATTGAATATTCTTGTTACTGAAATATATATGTTACCAAAAATGAACCATGGAGTTTGTCTTGGAAACGATGAAAAAATAATGAATTTTATTGTCGGAAAATCTCTTAAAACATGTATTCAGGAATGTGGAGCAAGGGCAACTTGTTTGTCTCTGAATTATAGACGCCAGTATAAACTTTGTGAACTTTTAGCAGTTGCTGACGGAACATTCGTTACTAACAATGGAAGAACCGGACCCTGTGTCCATATTCTACGATCTGACATCACGGAATCAAAGGTAAGACAGAAACAGTTGAAATAAATGATTTAATTAATATTAATTGATTTTATCTCCACTATTAATAGTATGTTTGAATGATGACGCAAATTATCTGCATGTATTTCAATTTTACATTTTATTTTCAAGGATGTCGGGTACATATTTAGCCAGCAGATATGTTTTCCAGCTGCATGCATTTAATACAGGCTAACATATACTTTCCGTTGTCCTTCTTCAAAAAAAACAACAACATAAAAACATATTTTCCCCCATTTTGAGAAAATCGCATTTGAAGTTTGGAACTGCAATAAACTTCAGCGAGTTACGGATTTGTGGAATTGGGATTAACCCTATTTAGGATAGATCTACAAGCAGTAAGTATGATTATTGTAAAGAGCTAATTGAGACAATAAAATGATACCAAAATCTCAATATTGCCAAAAATAGAGTTACGGGGTTGTAGAATTAAGCCGACGATTTTTACAATGCAACCAATCTATCGGGAAATTGAGGAATTTAGCGGACGATTTTCTATTTCAGTACACAGACAACTTACACACATGTCCCCAGGAGAATGCTACTTGTGTCGCAAAAGGTATATTTTATAGAATTTGAATCAATGCGCTTGTACATATATCTTTATGAGTCCAATATATTAACGTTAGATTTCACCCTGGTCGATGATGATGATAGGACAATAATGTTGATAGAAAACTATTCGTACCGTGAAACGAGTAAAAATGATGGTTCATCATGACTGAAGAACAGTTTAACTCCATTGATATCCGTATTTTAAGTGAATTAGCAGAATAATTTACAAGCTATGTCTCCGCTTCAAAGAAAGCATAAACTGTGCTGACTGTTTGTTGTCCATGATGGAACTTTTGAATTGTGTTAAATTATTACTTCAAACTTGAGTATAATTTGTTATAAGATGTAGCAAGAATCTTCTTGCAAGAGATCGATTTACCATTTTCTTCAAACTTTATCACCAATTTCCATTATAGGTCAGAGTAGTAGAAAGATGTTCTAAAAGCCTGTGATTTTCGACATCAAATTTATGCATAAAGCTCAATTTATTACCATTGAGTTTCCCTCAGTGATTCTTTTGGAATTTTCAAAAGTATCTGTGGCTTTCTGAAGAGGAAAACATAGCGCGATAAATCAGAGAGAGGGGAAATCTGAAAAACTACCCCTTATTTATATAGTACTTTTATGGGAAAATATAAATATTGCCTACTGCCCCTTTATCTTAAAATACAAAATTATACGACAGATTGCCCAATTTTGGAAATCCTACATGGTGTGCTTATTGGAAACATGAGAGAAATTGGATCTAGTGTACTGGTCAAATGTGTCAGTGTTTTGTACTTGGAGGAAACTCGTAGAACAAGCGTCAATTGTCAGACAGATGGAACATGGGATTATGAACCTAACTGTGCCAGTGGTAATTATTGATTTCGACTATCTTAGTACCATACATTTGATTAGAACTGGGTTTTGCTAAAAATATGTATGATTCTATCTACAGTATTTCTGTTATATACAACAGTTTATCTAAAGTCTTTGTATATTATTCTGTCCCTACCACTAGCACTTGTCACTTTTTTTAAAAAATGTAGGAATAAGAGCTGGGAGACAAAAGTCATTGGATGATCATTTTTGTCGTCGACCAGTCAAGGAAACATACCCCTGGGGTTTTTTTTGTATAACAATTGAAGACATGTGGCTAATTTATCGAGTGAGATAACTGGGCGGGATTGTGGAGAAAATGCCTTGCAAAATCATCTTTTCTCGACGTTGTATATTAAAAGATGCACAATTCTTTGCACTTTGTTGAATGCACGTTTTTAAGCCATTTTTGTATTGATTACCACAGCTTACATGGGTTGTTACAGAGACAACAGGCGTCGCGTATTGTTGCCCAGCAAATTTATGAATGACCATCAAATGACCATAGAAAAATGTATTAGTCACTGTTTTGGATATGCCTTTGCAGGACTTCAGGTAACATTAATATACGCTGAAAATAGAATTATGTCACCAAGAGACCATTTCAAGTGTAACAGTCATTACAACAATTATTCATTTTCGGGACATTTTATACATTCTTGCTATATTTCAACTTAATGTAGCAGCCAATTCAATATACGGTATTTTTGTTTCAAAGCCTGTTCCAATAATGAAGTTGCACTGTGTGCATAATGTATACAATGTCATAAAAATGTATGCATAATGTAAAAAATGTCATAGCAACTTTGTGCATAATGTATACAATGTCATAACAACTTTGTGCATAATGTATACAATGTCATAAATGTGTGCATATTGTATGCAATGTCATAAACACTTTGTGAATAATGTATACAATGTCATAAAAACTGTGTGTATAATGTACACAATGTCTCAAACACTGTGTATATAATGTATACATTATCATAAACACTGTGTGTATATAATGTATACAATGTCTTAAACACTGTGTGTGTATGATGTATACAATGTCATAAACAATGTGTGCATAATGTACACAATGTCATAAACACGGTGTGTTTAATGTACACAATGTCATAAACAATGTGCGTATAATGTACACGATATCATAAACACTGTGTGTATGGTGTACACAATGTCATAAACACTGTGTGTATAATGTGCACAATGTCATAAACACGGTGTAAAGGTTTACGAAAGCTGATATACTGTGGACAATGCACATGTCAATTAGAACTCAATTGATTGGAAGATCCGTCTAGAAATTTTTTGTGTAGGATTTGCAAAACTGATAATCGACGGAAGCTGTCTCTAACAATTTAAACAATTCATGCTTAATTAATGAAGTAGTATCCTTTTTATATTTACCAAAACTCAAGCAGCAAATACCACTAAATCTTATTTATGAAAGTAACACTGAAACTTTATTTTAATGACTTGTGACATGGCTCTTGCATTGTTTATTTAACTTGTGTTTCAATGACCCTTTTCTATGTGATTTGTTTTACTGGTTTTATATGTTGCAGGCTCGCAATCAATGTTTCTGTGGAAATAGTGTAGCTGGAAATCTTAAACGACCGGAAGGAGATTGTAACGCTCCGTGTCCCGGCAATCAGTCTCAAATTTGTGGTGGACCTTGGCGTGGTTCCGTGCACAGACTGAAATAAATCCCGGGAAGTGTCACGCGCAAACAATTTCACCTCACAACATAGATTGGATATCCAAAGCAAACATGAACACCATCAAGACAGCATTATGACACAGAGTAACGCAGAGTAACACAGAGTAACGCAGAGTAACACAGAAATACAATTCTCCAGCATGACTTACACGACATCATCCGAATCCACACACAATACAGAACAAACAAGAATGAATATTGTTCACTTATAAATATTGCAGAGAAGATTTCAAACGTCATTCGAATCTTATTACTTTAATTTGGACTTTCTCAGTTAATTCATTCGACCTACATCTTACCTCACATTATGCAAATTGCATTTAATGGTGAAATAATAGAAACTGTCAATTGTTTCTTTTACCTAGGAATAGTTTTCACTCAAGGCAAATCTTTAAATCTTTCAGTCTTATCCATCAGGAAAGCACAAAAACTTCTTTCAATCAAACAAAAACCCCTTGAATTTCTCAGATCTTACGATTAGCCATATATCAGATTTATAAATTAGTCTAGCTTTATTCTAAACTATTCATATGAAATTTGGGATTTTCAAGGTTTCCAAAAAGCACATAACATTGAATATACACACAATATTGCAAACGCGTTCCAAATAATAAGCGATGCACTCAAAATGATTTCGTTTATTTTGTTCATACTAGGTAGGTTTCTTTTGAATTTTTATCGATATAATAGAATCATCGAGATCTGGTTTAAGATTATAGATAATGATGGAACAAAGCATTGTAAAATTTGGCCGATTTAGAGGGAAACTGGTTTATAGAGGAGCCGGTTTAGAGGGTTTCCGCTGTACATGTTCGTTAGTAGATAATGTTTAACAAAACGTAATCAACGATACCTTCTTTGCTGTTCTGAATGGGTTTTTACGGCGCCTGGTTAATACAAAATGTAGGTGATGCTTTCAACATTTTCAAACAACGACATATTGACATTAACATTCAAAACTGGCAATGTCGTTTAGAATACATAAGTAGGTCAATCTTTTTCATATCTGTTAATCATTTTAACATCAGTTTTACGTAAAATGAATAGATACCAGATAGCAATGACAAGACTAATAGTTTCGTTAAAGTTAGAAAAATAGAGTCAGGTAGATGGCGTAAACCAAGAATCAGACCACTTGAAAATAGGAAATGTTTGATTTGCAATAAAACTGAAGACGAATATCACTTATTTTGGAATGTTCTTTATAAACTGATTTACGTAAGAAATATATAAAAGATATTACTGGACACGACCAAGAATGTTCAATATTTAATAATTATTTGACAGTAAATTGAATCAAATTTTTATTTCTAACTCATTTTTACCGTCAAATAATTATTAAACATTGATAGTAATACTGGATAGTGTCCAGTAATATCTTTTATATATTTCTTACGTAAATCAGTATATATATTGAAAGCTTATCAAAATCTAGATTCACCACACGGCTAATCTATTATCTATTTTACAAACACACAGGAAGCAAACACGTACATATAATTTTGTTTTGTGTAGTTATGTATAATGACACCTGCTTATATTCCACTATCACTACTAAGACCACAATTGTGGCATTCATTGCTTTCGCCTGTGTCATCAGTGTCTCGATGGCTCAGTTCAACTTTGATTTACAGAATTCTGGCAGCGCTCTCTCATCAAGTAAGTACAATACACCGTCTATATACATGTTCGGATTAATATTCCTCTCTTTTCTATGGGATTTAACGTCGAACCAATAACCAGGGTCAGTTCTAGCTTTAACGCTGGAGGAAGACCCCGGGCACACATCTGGGTAGATAGCCGGACAGCTTTCCCACATGTGAATTTGGTCTGGTCCCGGATAGGATTCGAACTTACAGCGTTCAGGGCAAGTGATTACTAGTCAAAGACCATGGACCATGGTACTCGACCACGGAAGCCTAATATTCATTGGTCTATCATTAATATACATATATATGTTCCACAAGGTGCCAATGATAAAGTACAAAATAATTACGATTTTGATGCCTGCATTTGACGATTTTTGTGTACATACGCTTCGAAAAGTTCGGTCCAATTTCTAAAAATTAGGCATTTAACAAAATTCAATAGTTATGTCGAGTTTTTCGATATGTTAAACATTGTGATTATGTACGGCCATCATTGTACATTATTGTACACTGTATATAATTTATTTGGCGATAAAGTATATACAAGTAGTTGAAAGCCAATAAAATATTTGATTTGACTGGGACTTAGTTATCAATATTATATGCTTATTTGTGAAAATCACTCAACTTGCGTTCTTGCCAAACTTGAGTTTGGAATCGATTTCCTTTAGAATCAGACCTTTATAGATTTGCTAAATATAATTAACTCGTATCTGCAGTATAAGTGTACGATCTGTTAGGGGTACATGTATTCTGTAATAAGAGACAAACAAAGTTTAATTAATAGTCCACCATAGCTGAACGTTCTACGCTTCTGTTTTTGCTTTGATAATTCTGTCACTAGGGTTTAAGGCCATTTTTCAACAATGTTTCAATTATATACGGCGACCAGTTCATCTAACCAGTTTTCCTGGACTGTATTCTAACCAGTGCTAACTTGCCCTTCCATAAAGAGCCGACAACTTCTCCACATATGGAGGAAAATTGACATTTTTGTCATTTTTTTAGAAGGGTATGACCTGCCGCAACCGGGTTTTGAACTCGGATCTCCGGGTTACAAGTCCGGCGCACTAACCACTGGACCACGGCCGCAACTCTTGATAAGTCTGGTAACAGTTTGGTTCTATTTGGCGGTTGTAATTTGTAGTTAAAGTGTTTTGATAAAGACGAAATCCACAGTAGATTCAACATTTTCCATGCTCCTGAATAAGTGTTCATTTTAACATATTGTATTATTTTCTGTTTCAGTTCTACCATTGTTGTTGTTGTTGATTATCTTCCCATTCTTCTCAAGCTCTTCATCAACTGACAATGGTGACACCACCATCATCTTCGGCAACTTTTCTGGACCGTAAGTATTCATTGGTTAATACAACCGGAAGAAGAATGCAATACGCTCTTTCGTCCAATAGAAAGCATTGTTTCACAATGACTTTTGACTGCAATGCTCTGTTCGATAAACACACGAACGTTTCGCAAATATGTTTATTTGTGATCAAAATAATAGGAAAATAATTGCGTGTCAATGGAACAGCAACTAATTAACCAGAGAGTCATTCCTAATACATTTGAATTTGAATCATTTTAACAATGTAACTCAAGCAGATTTTTGTTACATTTGGTATTCAGTGAAGGTGAATGACAAAATCACACATTACTACGCCTTCATTGTTAAATAAATAGTTTTCCATTTTCAGAACTGGAGGAAAGTAAAAAAGTGACAACAACCAATTCCAAGGGATCTTTCAAATCTGCATCACAATCGTGCTGTCATTCCTTGGTATTTTATTGGATAAGTCGAGTCACGTGGTTATTTCCACTGGCTAGTCTCTATCAATTGCTGTTGCAACATGTATTCTATTTATTGAGAATAAATTATTAAGTTTGAATGAAAAACATGTTTTCGTATAATATAGCCAGTATTCTTAAATGTGATTCGTACAATATAAGAGCGACAAAGGCATACATTAAACAACAAAATCACAGAAGAAAACACCGCCTCACTTGAAAGCTAATATTGTCAAACTTGTGAACAAAGGCCATCCTTGGGGGAGACAAAATGTGGTCTTTATTAACATGTGGCCATTATCCGGAGGTCAATTTGTACTAAATCAACCTTTATACACAGGCTGGTCTTTATTTGGAGGTGGCCGCAAGTTTGACTGAATACGCAAATATCTGTAAGACCAATGAGAGACTGGCATACGGCGTTGTTTTAATTCAAACAAATGAAACTTAAAAGCATGAAGTTTATTGTGTATGTAAAATTTCACTTGCCTTTGCTTTGTACTGTTCAGACTAGCAAAAACAACAATAGTGGTTATGGCCTCTGACTAGTAATCACAATATCGAAGATTGAGAGTATTCGTACTCGATTTTGATGTTGAGCCCACAAGTATCCTAGCATTCATATGTGATGCTTATTTGTTTGCACTATCAACCAACTTATTTACCATTACTTTAATTGACCGTCTAATACATGTAATAATTATCATGATACTCTGAACTTATGGTTACTGCTTGTCACACATTTGTTAATCTCACGGAACCTTTAGTTCAATTAGTGAAATGTCATGATAGGTGTGAAAGTGTTCATTCATCGCCGATCAGCTCCAACTTCGAGATGAATTTACGTATTTATGTATTTATTTAAGTCTCATTCACGTACATATAATATTTACAAGTCATGTGACATCACAAATTAGTACATGACCATTTAAGCATTAAATTATAAGAGACTATCTATTACTGCATAGTTACATAATCACATATACAACTGAAACAAGAATGTAACAATCACTACACTAAAGTAAAACACAATATATATATATACATACATATATATATATATCTAAGAAATTGAAACTTGGCGTAGATAAAATACAAGGAAAAAAAGATAAGAAAAAGGTATATCCATCACTTACACAGATAAAATTGATGACGTTGGGTAATACTAAAACAGGCTTTGGCACATTGTCTGATTAATAGTTGTCTAGTGAAAAATATGGATTATTCTTATACTCAAATTCATGAAGGTAGTTTCGAACAATACAACTTTAGAAAATAAGTCTTTTCAAATGTCTCCATACACTGGACAGTCCAATAAGACATGCATCTCATTCTCAAGTATAAAAAGGACAGTGCGTTCAGGAGGAATCTCATGGCACGATTGTGGACTGCGTTTATGCAAGAAAATGACTTTTGACACTAACAGAAAATCCATAAGCAATTACTGGCCACACAACTGATTCATACAGTTTAGTAAAGACGTTATGAGGTACCCAACTTACATCTACTCTTTCAAAATCCGCAATACTGTATAAAATAAGTATATTGCTTCTTTTTCTCACATGTTTATTCGGCGTAGCTGCCTAATATCAGTTTTGAGGTATATTTCCTGGCATGACGTATTAATGATTCAATAGAAAATCCTCATTCTGTAGGATAGTTTTCATTAGCGCGGAAAATGACCTGTTAATGATTCAGAGGAAATCTTACCTTCTATTGGGTGAAATCTACAAGCGTAGAATAAATAGAGCCATGCCAACTTACAATAGGTCTGCCTTTGTCAATGTGTACTTTTTGTGTTTGTAAATTTGTACAATAAAAATGTACCAAACTGTTTTCTTAGGCGGTCGAAATAAAGTGATGCATTCGTTTATGACAATATTAAACATTAGAGCTTTGGTATGAATTCAGTTTCTCATTGTCTGGCTGTTACACATTTTCTTTCAGAATTATATGGAATTATATAATTAATTAATACGCATTACAATACATATGTAATTGTCGATTATTCAGAATATTTTAGTACATTAACCATTCAATATTGGTGAGTTATTTTTCAAACCAATATATACAACACGTGGTTAGGATATGAAGAACTAGTTTTTGTGAAGTATCTTTAAAGATGCGTCATTCATTGCACTGCAGTTGATTTTAAACAATAACGCGTTTTTGTGGCTTAGTTATGCATATCATCAAAAATTCCATAAGATAAGAAAGTAGAACAACATTGATCGTACTTTTAATTTTAACAGTGTAAATAACATCAAAGAACAAACTTATTTCATTTCTAACGCCGTTTGTCTTTTTAAAAGACATTAAATGTTTACAATCATCTTAGCTTAGCCTAGCATGAACGATGTGTGTGTGAGTAATAAATGACGATTTAGAACCACCAGAGAACTTAAGGGTTGGCTCTCAACCAAAGGGTCTGAAATATTCATAATCTGGTTTCCATGTAACGATTGATCAAAACGACAAAAGACATTGAAAACTTGTTGTTGTGTTGTTTTAGTTGCGACTGTTATTCTTTACTAAATTGGCAATAGAATATTGATGCCTACATTTGGTGTCTATTGTTTATTCAAACTAATGCTTTCTAAATGGTGTGCTGGTTTATGTGGAGGAATTATGGACTACTTTTGACTTCCATGTAAGGGACTTGTGCGCAACTCAGTGGTTGAGCACGATGTCTCCGTATAAGCTGTACATTTATATTTTTGTATTCAATATTCTTGCTACTGAAATATATATGTTACCAAAAATGAACTATGGTGTTTGTCTTGAAAACGATGAAAAAATAATGAATTTTATTGTCGGAAAATCTCTTAAAACATGTATTCAGGAATGTGTAACAAGGACAACTTGTTTGTCTCTGAATTATAGACGCCAGTATAAACTTTGTGAACTTTTAGCAGTTGCTGACGGAACATTCGTTACTAACAATGGAAGAACCGGACCCTGTGTCCATATTCTACGATCTGACATCACGGAATCAAAGGTAAGACAGAAACAGTTGAAATAAATGATTTAATTAATATTAATAGATTTTATCTCCACTATTAATAGTATGTTTGAATAATGTCGCAAATTATCTGCATGTATTTCAATTTTACATTTTATTTTCAAGGATGTAGGGTACATATTTAAGCAGCAGATATGTTTTCCAGCTGCATGCATTTAATACAGGCTAACATCTACTTTCCGTTGTCCTTCTTCTTCTAGAAAAAACATAACATTTCGTCGGGTTATTTCTACAAACCCGTATGTCATTTTTTTCGATTTTGAGAAAATCGCATCTGAAGTTTGGAACTGCAATAACCGTAAGCGATTTACGGATTTGTGGAATTGGGATTAACCCTAATCAGGATAGATCTACAAGCAGGTAAGTATGATTATTGTAAAGAGCTAATTGAGACAACAAAATGATACCAAAATCTCAATATTGCCAAAAATAGAGTTACGGGGTTGTAGAAGTAAGCCGACGATTTTTATAATGCAGCCAATCTTTCGGGATATTGGGGTATTTAGCTGACGATTTTCTATTTCAGTACACTGACAACTTACAAACATGTCCCCAGGAGAATGCTACATGTGTCGCAAAAGGTATATTTCATAGAATTTGAATCAATGCGCTTGTACTTATATCTTTATGAGTCCAATATATTAACATTAGATTTCACCCTGGTCGATGATGATGATAGGACAATAATGTTGATAGAAAACTATTCGTACCGTGAAACGAGTAAAATGATGGTTCATCATGACTGAAGAACAGTTTAACTCCATTGATATCCGTATTGTAAGTGAATTAGCAGAATAATTTACAAACTATGTCTCCGCTTCAAAGAAAGCATAAACTGTGCTGCCTGTTTGTTGTCCATGACGCAACTTTTGAATTGTGTTAAATTATTACTTCAAACTTGAGTATAATTTGTTATAAGATGTAGCAAGAATCTTCTTGCAAGAGATCGATTTACCATTTTCTTCAAACTTTATCACCAATTTCCATTATAAATCAGAGTAGTACTAAGATGTTCTAAAAGCCTGTGATTTTCGACATTAAATTTATGCATAAAGCTCAATTTATTACCATTAATGACATTGAGTTTCCCTCAGTGATTCTTTTGGAATTTTCAAAACTATCTGTGGCTTTCTGAAGAGGAAAATATAAATCAGAGAGAGGGGAAATCTGAAAAACTAACTCTTATGTATATAGTATTTTTATGGGACATAAATATAGCCTACTGCCCCTTTATCTTAAAATACAAAATTATACGACAGATTGCCCAATTTTGGAAATCCCTCATGGTGTGCTTATTGGAAACATGAGAGAAATTGGATCTCGTGTACTGGTTAAATGTGTCAGCGTTTTGTACCTTGAGGAAACTCGTAGAACAAGTATCCAATGTCAGACAGATGGAACATGGGATTATGAACCTAACTGTGCCAGTGGTTATTATTGATTTCAACTATCTTAGTACCATACATTTGATTAGAACTGGGTTTTGCTAAAAATATGTATGATTCTATCTACAGTATTTCTGTTATATACAACAGTTTATCTAAAGTCTTTGTATGATTCTGTCCCTACCACTAGCACTTGTCACTTTTTTTTAAAAAAAAGATTTAGGAATAAGAGCTGGGAGACAAAAGCCATTGGATGATCATTTTTTGTCGTCGACCAGTCAAGGTAACATGCCCCTTGTTTTTTTTACATAACAATTGAAGACATGTGACTAATTTATCGAATGAGATAACTAGGCGGGATTGTGGAGAAAATGCCATGCAAAAATAATCTTTTCTCGACGTCGTGTATTAAATAACGCATAATTCTTTGAACTTTGTTAAATGCACGTTTTTAAGCCATTTTTGTATTGATTACCACAGCTTACATGGGTTGTTACGAAGACAACATTCATCGCGTATTGTTGCCCAGCAAATTTATGAATGACCATCAAATGACCATAGAAAAATGTATTAGTCACTGTTTTGGTTATGCCTTTGCAGGACTTCAGGTAACATTAATATACGCTGAATATATAATTATGTCACCTAGAGACCATTTCAAGTGTAACAGTCATTACAACAATTATTCATTTTCGGGACATTTAATACATCCTTGCTATATTTCAACTTAATGTAGCGGCCAATTCAATGCGCGGTATATTTGTTTCAAAGCCTGTTCCAATAATGAAGTTGCACTGTGTGCATAATGTATACAATGTCATAAACACGGTGTGTATGATGTGCACAATGTCATAAACACTGTGTGTATAATGTATACAATGTCATAAACACTGTGTGTATGATGTACACAATGTCATAAACACTGTGTGTATAATGTGCACAATGTCATAAACACGGTGTAAAGGTTTACGAAAACTGATATACTGTGTACAATGCAAAAGTCAATTTGAAATCAATTGATTGGAAGATCCGTCCAGAAAATCTTTGTGTAGGATTTGCATAACTGATAATTGACGGAAGATGTCTCTAACAATTTAGACAATTCATGCTTAATTAATGAAGTAGTATCCTTTTTATATTTACCAAAACGCAAGCAGCAAATACCACTAAATCTTATTTATGAAAGATACGCTGAAACTTTATTTTAATAACTTGAGACATGGCTCTTGCATTTATTATTGAACTTGTGTTTCAATGACCCTTTTGTGTGTGATTTGTTTTACTGGTTTTATATATTGCAGTCCCACAGTGAATGTTACTGTGGAAATAGTGTAGATGGAAATCTTAAACGACTGGAAGAAGATTGTAATACTCCGTGTTCCGGCAATCAGTCTCAAATTTGTGGTGGACCTTGGCGTGGTTCCGTACACAGACTGAAATAAATCCTGGGAAGTGTCACGTGCAAACAATTTCACCTCACAGCATAGATGAGATATCCAAAGCAAACATGAACACCATCAAGACAGCATTATAACATCATTCTAACGTCAAACTGGTTTATAGAGGAACCGGTTTAGAGGGTTTCCACTGTAGATGTTCATTAGCAGATATTGTTTAACAAAACTTAGTCAACGATACATTTTTGCTGTTCTGAATGACTTTTACGGCGCCTGGTTAACACAGAATGTAGGTGATGCTTTCCACATTTCCAAAGACTAACAGTTTCGTCAAATAAGTTAAAAATAGAGTCGGGAAGATTGTGGCATAAACCAAGAAGCATACCACTTGAAAATAGGATATGTTTGATTTGCAATAAAACTGAAGACGAATATCACTTATTTTGGATTGTTCTTTTATTACTGGACACGACCAAGAATGTTCAATATTTAACAAGTATTTGACAGTAAAAATGAATTGGAAATAAAAATCTATAAATATATATATATTGAAAGCTTATCAAAATCTAGATTCACCACTTTTACAAACACACAGAAAGCAAACACGTGCGTATAATTTTGTTTTGTGTAGTTATGTATAATGACACTTGCATATATTCCACTGTAATTGTATTACTAGCAAATTGAGTGATTGTTCTGTTGTTTTAAATTTATATAGGTATGTTGATGTTTCTATGCTTTGCCTTTTCATGTTATGTTATCTTTTATGTCGTATGTATGGCCAAATTGTTGTTAAGCTAAAGCCCAAAAAGTGTTCACCTCTCCGTCGAACAAACTATGATGTAGTTTTAATAACAAGTTTTTTTCTATTTACTCCTTTTTTCATTCTGAATTTCTTTCCTAAACCACATATATAAATATCAGATATTTTCCCGCCATAAAACACGAGAAAAACAAGAGAAACATGAATTATATGCAAGGACATATGAACTGAATATACACTATTACGACACGGAACAAAGTCGAACATAGCCATATCTTTTACAAAGAATAGAACAAATACGTATCATACAATTTTACAAAAAAATATCTCGTAGCTCTGCGATACAAACTCACATACTCGCCTTTTTACTCTTTTTTAATTCCTTTCCAATACGTGTATCACTTTATATATATGTATGTATAGTTGTCATAATCCATTTCCGTGCTATTTTTAGGTCATACTATTTTTTATATCAATGATTTTGGGCCATTTTGACGACCGATAATCGGTCTTGTTTCCAATGGCAAAAGTACGTTTTTTCCCAATATGAAGGCGAAAATTCCGAATTAAAATGAGAGAGAAAAAAAAACGAAAAAAAAATACAGCAGTTCAAATGTTTATTGAATTTCTAAGTCATTAAAATAGCAAAGTTATCAATTTCTAAAAACAACAACAAGAAAAAAGTTTTATTTGATTATTTTAGGTTATTTTTTATACAGTGTGACTTTTTTCCAATTTCGCACAAAATGCTGAAAAATACTTTTTTGTACATGTATAGGCAATTTTTAAGAAGAACTAAAAAAGTGTATACCTTCTCCTTTGAATAAATTCCCTTTCTGATTTTCGTTTATTTTTTCTCAATCTTTTTATTTATCGATCGCTATATACTAGTATTTTGTCTATTTTATTGGCTTAAAATGGCTATAACAATGGTCTTTGTATCTTGTATTGTCTCGGTATGGTGATAAACTTTAAGAAAATTTAAGAGTATTGTATTGTTTCGAAAAATACGGGTACATTCTTTTGTTTAAAAAAAACACAAATATGATCATTTTTGAAAATACGTGTTAAAAATCGTGATAGAAGTGTTTATTGACAGATGGCCCTTATTTGGTGGTCAATTTGTTCTAAATAATCAGTGACGGTTTTTCAAAGAATGGCCTTAATTCAGGGTGGTCTTTATTCGGAGGTGACCGCAGTTACAGGTTTGATTGTATTTCAATTCTATTTTATTCAATATAACCTTAAATATGTACATATGTGAACATGCTAATGTACTGCACCATTGTGCAAACAAGTACCAAATTCATCCACCTCCGTATGACAACAAATCGTGTCCTTAATCCCTCCGGATGCTGGGGTGAGCGCAATGGATACTACGCCACGCCACGCCACGCCACGCTACAGTAACCACTGCCATTCACATGTAAACCGGTACATCAACAGCATTATTTTTCATATATTTGTTATTATTATATTTTACATTTCTATTATTAAACACCTTGTATGTTTCAAATACAACCATTTAACTATATAGGTGAAATTATAAACGAAAATGAAAAAATGGATAAAATATTGACAAAACAGTGTGTGATAGCAAAGATCTCTTATACCTGTATACGGGGAGATCACTGCGTAGGAGATCGTTACTGAACTGGTTCCCGTTCCATGATACAGTGCGTCTCTCTACAGACAGAATAAACGATGACCAGTTTAGGTTGTTTTAGATTTACGCATGTATACGCCTTCAGATAGGAAAGAAAAATGTCAAGAGTTAACGAGGAAGTAGACAAAAGCAAAGATTACGTTTCAAACAATATGAAAAATTGACATTTACGAATAACACTGAATACACTAGAACTTTCCGGACATGTACATGATAAAGATAGTTCATTCTAGAGTCCTTTTAATTACCAGACTTAAGTTTGTAAAACTGATGTGGAGGTCATACATGAATATACTCGTACAAGATGTGATAACAATTTACATTTAAATATCAAGGTCACACATATTAGTTGGTTACATACTAACACGTGACAATCCATTAATGGGAAAAGTGCATTAACATGTATGAAACACCTGGTGTTCTTGGAGAACATTTGAAGATTTTTTTCATCACAAAGTCGGGATCTCAGTAAAACCAATACGGTTTATAAGCATTTTACAAGCAGACTTAGATGAATTAAAATTAGACGATGTAATTAAAAATCACAACAAAATATACCTATGCAAGTATCTAACACTTAATGCGAACAAGAATATTACCTACAAGATTTTGTAAGTTAATTATTCATATACATGGGTACTGTATAAAATAATCAGGTGAGTTGTCACAAAGGACGGGTGTTGACTGTCAGTTTGACAAAATCAACGCTATTTATTGTAATCCTATTGATAAATATAGTAAAAAACTCTTTGGTGCTATTTCACTAGTTATATTACACCAGACATTCGACGTCCATCAGAAGTCCATCCATTTGAAGTGCTCACCAATAGGTTGCCCAGGAGCACTGATTATAATACTGTAGTAATGTTGATAAAGTTCCTGAAATTCAATACAAACTTTTACAGTACGTTCCCAGTTCACAACGAATCTACCGCGATTCAGATATAAGATGATCTTCGAATAACCATGTCATCACCAGTCTGGTGTGGTATATCCTTGACAACGCGCAGCGCATAATTATACTGATATGAACGCTTGTGCGCCTTTATGTAGTACATGCTTGTACATTGTGTACTGAATAGCATAGTTTATACTAGAAAAAGGCCAAATTCTCTAATATTCTACAAATAAACAATTTAAATGAACGTGGTCAATAGCATATTAATACAAAGTCAACACTGTATTTAATGATAATTGTACTAGAACAGTGGAAACCATCTAACCCGGTTCCTCTATAAACCGGATTCCCCTCTACACCGGCCAAATGTCCTGGTCTCCACTTTTTTACTACATAATTCAAAAATCCCCTCTAAACTGGCATCCCCTCTAAACTGGTGTCCCTTCTAAACCGGCCAAATGACCTGGTCCCGGGTTCGACCGGTTTAGAGGGATTCCACTGTTCTGAGTCTGTCTGTGTTAATTACATTTCCCAATTTTATTATCACGTGAGAAAATCGGGGACACAAATTCAATAAGCATTCATGTTTGAGAAATATTGCACCCGAAAAACAAACAAACGTCTCAACAAGCCTGCTTACAATTGATCTGATCAAACAGACTTAACCATTGCAGCTAATAGCGATAATAAATGCCGCGTTCATCTCTTTATTGATGGGTATTTTTCCATCTAGTACAGCCGTTGTTTAACCATTTAAGTACTCGATAATGTTCTGCGTATGTCTTAATCAGTAAACCGCTGATATCAGAATATAGTCGGTAAACTAGCATCGCGTTGCGTGTTTAGATAAGATTTGTTTTACAACTGCTCTACATTTTGCTTGCGTGTCAAATGATAACGATTTTGTGTCGGAATAACCTGTCTAACCTGACCTCGGTCGTTGGTAACATTGTCACCCATTTGCTCATTGTTTGGTAATAATAAAATGGACGCAGTCGGAAGTAATCGAGTGGTTCTAGCCTACAGCGGTGGATTAGACACATCTTGTATTCTGGTGTGGCTACTGGAGCAAGGATATGAAGTAATCGCCTTCTTGGTAGGTCACATTTGTTTAGATTTTATACCCCCCCGCAAAAAGAAGTTTTCGGTCGGTCGCGCGGTCTGTCCCCATTTGCGGGGTGTGTAATCACATTTCAGTGATATGTCTAGTTTTTACTCGTATTTCATTCTTACGGCTTTCAATTCATGTTTGAGCTGGTTCTACCACCTTGTCGAGTTCCCTGCCGATGAACAATCATCAGTACGTGCTGATTGAAACGAAGTCAAGCAAAATGTTGTTTGCTTGATAAGGACGAATGAAGAAATATTTGTTGTATATTCTACAAAAGCTAATTACGCCAACATTATTAATAAATATTGTATGTCAAATTTGTGACTGAAGTATGTTTTTTGTTTTCCCTTTTTTTAAAAGGCACTCCATCATCAATATCGTCATTAGGGGCAGTGCCCTGGCAACAGACCCCTTTTTGTCATCTTTGACGAGAACACTGATGCTATTTACAGATACAATTTTCAGGGCATGATTTTCATCATGTCATCTTACTGTGTTGTCACATTAATGTGGTTTAACCGAGCTCCCAGACGTCGTGTATGTATTTATCAAACGTGAACGACCATACACAAATTACTAGTGAACTCATTTAGTGGCCTCCGTGGTTGATTGGTTATAGTCTCTGACTTGTAATCACTAGCTCCTCACCTCTGTGAGGTGAAATCAAACCCGGGACAAAATTTCACATGCGAGAAAGATGTCATGCAAGCTTACGGAAGGTCGGTACTTTTACTCGAGTGTATGTCTGGGGTCTCCCTCCACCGTTAAAGCTGGTAAAATTGCCAAATGACCCTGGTTGTAGGCGAGACCTTAAACCCCAGTGAAAAAAGTACATTCACTCAATTAATACATGAACGTAAAACGGACCACTTTTGTCGAATACAATGTCTGATACTTATTTTGAATTAGTTCAAAGCAACGGGAAGAATGTATACAGCACATCCAATTGGCAGTATTGGTCCGATAACTCGCTCTTAGTTCGCACATGACTACATTAGATCAAACGTAGGTGGGGAACGGTCGAACAATTTTACCCAAATCTCGCCAGAAAAACAAAAACAATTTGATAACAACAACAAAACTGTACGATTAATTAAGTCAGGCAGTGGTTGCATCAAACCTTGGATATGCACTGGGTGAATACTCAAGGATATCTCATAGAAGCCGAATTCACCACGTGGTGTTATTTCAACAACGTACATTTATCTTTAAAACGCAATTTTGTATGTTCAGGAAATTAGTCATTTAAAGACTGATAAAAACTTGCCAAATAACTATCGTATCAAATCACTAAACATTTATCAGCATTCGAGCTACTATATGTTTGTAAGTCATACGATGTGACTTTGCCATTATTTTTAAATAGCAAGGATATTTCGATGTTTCCTAATACTTAATTCAGTATAAGATGTGAATTATTTCCTTCGGTACACTCTATGTGTTTGCTTCTAGGCTGATGTTGGACAAGACGAAAATTTTGACGAGGCAAAGAAGAAAGCGGCCAAACTCGGAGCAACAAAGGTTGGTGGAGAGTTGTCGTTCTTACATTTAATGGTTTGTCAAATAAGTCAACAAAGCTTGTGAGAATAGAATAGAAAACTTACAAAATTAATAATTTATACACATCATGGTAGTGATATTTGAACTACGAAAGCCACCATAATGGCAGCACCTGTAAATTATTAATTTTATCACAATTAATATTGACTAAACCAACACAACAACCTTTAAATTTGTTTCATTCCCCTGATAACTTGCAAACATTGTATAATATTGACAATGGACAATACAGAATACAATAATTATAAAAATGTGTAAAACATACAAAAAAACACTTGGCGAAGATTTGGATAGCGAGTTTAACCAAATCAATTAATCTCGAGGATACAAACATGATCCCCGACTAAAATAAGTGAAATCACAGTATAAGCAAACAATAACATGCATTTCCTTTCTGTCAGATGGTTATTCCTGATGTACGTAGTGAGTTTGTTGAAGAATTTATCTGGCCATCAATTCAAGCAAATGGTGTTTATGAAGATAGATACCCAATGGGCACAGCTTTAGCTCGTCCTTGTATTGCAAGGTATGTCTACAACACTGCGAACGCTATCTTCATCGTTGCATTAAATATATGCTCTTGAAATTATGAACATTTGGTCTAGACTTTTTTCACTGGGTTTAACGCCGTTTTTCAACAAGTTTTCAGTTATATACGGCGACCGGTTCACCTAACCAGTTTTCTGGGACTGTATGCTAACCAGTACTAAGCTACCCTTCCACCAGGAGCTGGCAATTTCTCCTCGTATGGAGGAAAATCAACATTTTTGTAAAATTTTCATAGAAGGATATGATCTGCAGCGACCGGGATTTGAACCTGTATCTCCAGGTTATAAATCCAGTGTACTAACCACTGGACCATGGTCGCGGCTTGGTATAGATTAAATTCATCTGATACTGCTATGCTTAGCAACATTTTCTATGCATAGTCATAATTGCACGTATCGACTTTACGATTTCCCAATTTTAGTTATACTTAATACATGTACATCATATATTAAATTGGTAGATAGACATAATTTCAGTTAGCAGAGTTTTTTTCATTTTATTATTTGACTCGTTGCATTGAAATATTAAGAGCGCGAATAGTAATATTGGCAAGTAGACCCTCTTTTCATCACACGCATAATGCCAAAGTAATACACAGCAGAATGACGATATTTGTACCAGGTGCTCTTTCCTAATTTAGACTGACATTTGAGCATTTATTCACTGTATGCTGGCATTATAATTCTTTTATCACCATGTCTAAGTGACCTTCACATCGAGGATGAAAACGAAAAGGATCCAAAATTCTCCCAAATTCAAAGTCAAGTAATCATTTTTGCTTTCTCTTCCTTGAGTTTTATCTCAACCTAGATTTATATATCAATTGAAGATGTAATCACAAATAAATGCAAATAAGTTTTCCAGATAAACCATTTATGACAAAAAATCTTATGCAGCTAAAGCATTGTGGATAAGGTCAATCCTTAAAAAATGTTGGTTTGCTGTTACGCGACGTTCTCATACAAGAGCCACAACCCTAATATTTTAGCGATTTAAAAAAAATCGTTATTCATTTCAGCTTATTGTTTTTGGTATAAGGTACAAAATGCTGACCTATTACCCACGGTTGAAAGTTTGGGTTGCGTGACCGAAAACCAATATATTTTTAAGGACGGTCTACCGTTGGTTGACGAAATTGAATAGTTTTTTATGTATTAAATAATTAACTACACTGACAGGTTAAATGTATCATTTTCTTCCGATTTTATTCCTTCATTTAAAGGCCAAGATTTATAATAGAGTTGTTTACTGTCCCCGAAGAAAAAAACTGCACCAAGTGACAATACATGCGTATCTTCGGTCCACGGAATATTTAAAGATAACTCTTATTGTTATGTTTATTATTACATGTATTTGTTATTGTTTATTATTACATGTATTTGTTATTGTTTATTATTGTTGCGGACCATTAAAAATCTCCCTGTTTGTCTTATTGATCAAGAAATTTAAAACAAGAATTAGTAATTGTAATCTTGGAGTGAATAAAACCGTCCGTCTTTTAGTACTCCGTAACGCATGCATACGGTCAGGTTTACATCCGAAAACGGGCTTATTAATCCCGTGAGGAAAAACACAATATACACTGTATATTGTAGTACAGTGAAACCTCTCAAAAGCAACACCCTTGCGGAGAAGCAAAATTATGTTGCTGTTGAGAGGCTGTTGCTCTAGGGAGGTTAAATTAATAGTTAAATCGTCCAGTGGGAACAAATTATGCTGTTGTTGAAGGGAGGCTATTGATTAAGAAAGGGCCGCTCTGGAGAGGTTGCACTGTATATTAAAAAAAACAACAACAATATATCAGTGGTTGAAATATATTCATTCCCACTAATAGCTTTTATTTAAGTCGATTCATGTAATCAGATTTCGTCATTTTAATTCTCATTAACTTCTGTAAATATGCTTCACTGGTTCATTCCTTTACAGAGCCATGGTAAAGGTTGCCAAAGAGGAGAATGCTAAATACATATCACATGGCGCGACTGGTAAAGGGAACGATCAGATCAGGTTTGAACTCTCAGCCTATGCACTGCATTCTGGTATTGAGGTAAATAATTGTTATAAATGAAGGTTTGAAAGAAGATTATACGAAAATTAAAGTTTAGATTTTACTCTCAACACCAAAGATATAGCGGTGCTACGGTAGATATACACTCGTATGAAAAAAACTTAATTCCATTTGATTGTGTACCACATTATGAATCTGTGTTCAAACTAATTGTACATACTTTTTCATTATAATGTTTTATTCGGAATTTGAGCTCATATGAATAGTACTTATATATTTTAATTACTTTTCTCTAATTCTGTTTGCCTAGATTCTGAATAAATCATTAGCTTTTAATATAAACATGTCCAATAATTACTATAATCACTATGTTATAAATGGCACTATTATATTACAAATGGCAGTGTTTAGAAAAGTACTCGGTCATTGTATTACTTACCCCTATTTTGGAACAATCCATGACCTTTCGTCACGCCTCACTGCCCGATTTCTATCTATATCTGTGTTTGGATTGTATATATCAACAAACGACAGTCCTTGACTTTCAAAATACAATACTAGCATTTGCACCATTTGATATATTCAAGGCTAAGTGTATTGAATCTACAGGTTTCCATCTGACTCCCTGAATAATTTCAATTTGTCAGCTGCACAGCCGGTCTTCTTAACTAATGCTTATTTTGACTTATATGCTTATTTTTTCAATGATATATTACCTACCACGTAACGTAAGTCGAAACTAGGATCAAGGACACCAATGTTGATGTGGCTGAACAACTGTACAACACACGAAGCTTACTTATGATATACTAATATACAGTGCAACCTCTCCAAAGCAACACCCTTTGGAAGAAACAATATTATGTTGTTGTTGTTGAAAGGTTGTTGCTCTAGAGAGGTTAAATTAATAGTTAACTCGTACAGTGGGAAAAATCATGCTGTCGTTGAAGGGATGTTGTTGCTCAAAAGAAGGCCGTTCTGAAGAGGTTGCACTGTGTATTGGTGATTAACAAGTTGAAGCTGAAGTAGAAATACGAAACATCGGTCCGACTGTAACTAGTCTTTGCTGAGGTACAATCTAGTACAAGGGAAGGAAAGGGAGGTTGATGCTCAAGAGAGGGCGGCTCTGAAGAGGTTGTACTGTATTGTGCATCCTCAATTGCTAACAATTTCGTGCATATTTTTTGGTTCCATTTCAGGTAATATCACCATGGAGACTACCTGAGTTCTACAACAGATTCGCTGGTAGAAACGATTTATTTGAATTCGCCAAGGTAAACACATACATGTTGTTTAACATTGTTTTACATGTTGTTATTCTGTCTTAATTCTGAGCATTCCTGATCAACATAAATCAATCTGTAATATCAGTTTTGAACACTGGTTGTACGTAAATGTAATATTTTGTTATTTATACCAATATGTTATTCCACATACTTATATTTTGAAAAAAAAAACAACCATTGAAAGTTTTTATACATTTAAGTGACGGTCTGTAATGTTGTATACATTTAAGTGACGGTCTGTGAAAGGTTTTATACATTAAAGTGACCGGTCTGTGAAAGTTTTTATACATTTAAGTTACGGTCTGTAATGTTGTATACATTTAAGTGACGGTCTGTGAAAGGTTTTATACATTAAAGTGACCGGTCTGTGAAGGGTTTCATACATTTAAGTGACGGTCTGTAAAATGTTTTATACGTTTAAGTTACGGTCTGTGAAAGTTTTTATACATTTAAGTGACCGGTCTGTGAAAGTTTTTATACATTTAAGTGACCGGTCTGTGATAGGTTTTATACATTTAAGTGACCGGTCTGTGAAAGGTTTTATACATTTAAGTGACCAGTCTGTGAAAGGTTTTATACATTTAAGTGACCGTTCTGTGAAAGGTTTTATACATTTAAGTGACTGGTCTGTGAAAGGTTTTATACATTTAAGTGACTGGTCTGTGAAAGGTTTTATACTTTTCAGAAATGGAGAAGTGGTTAGTTTCATTTCTGGTTTCATTTTTCAATTTTTACAGTGAAATCTTACAGTGAAAAATTGGTCGTGAATGAGGTGGTCTCATTATCAAGTTGAATTGTCGAGTTATTGGAATCCAGTCCGAGAATATGTGGTCATTATTACAAGGTGTTCGTAATATTGAGATGGTCGCTATTTGAGGTTTTAGTGTAATACTATCTAAATTTGGTATTCGTGAACCGAACGATAAGATAAAACTTATTATCCATAACGTTATGCAGAACTTCTTTTTTTTCCAACACTCGAGAAATCGTGCTATTTTAGGTAAATGTTTTTTGCCTGCAAGAAACGAGAGCAGAACTAAAGGCCACTATTGATTGGATAAATATATGGAGGGAATGCGATAAATCTTTTAAAGAGACGAGATTCCACGAGAAACACGTATACACTCATTAATTGACCAACGTTTAGGAGTGACAGGCCAGAACAGATGCTGAATGTCTGTGATTATTGATCTGTATAATTTAATTCTCTTTGATATAATACTGTTCAATTAGACCACAGAATTAACGGCTATTTACACGTCCGTGTAAATTACACAAACCATTTAACGGTTATTTACGCGACTTGTTTTATTAGCCTTAAATAAAACAACCTAAGCCATTTATTATGCCTTTCGATTGAATGATAAACAAATATATTATTACATTCAATGATTATCCTGAAATGTAAATCTACATAAAGGGTAGTTCTCAGACGGATTCTGTTGCATGAATGTCTGAATGTTTGAAAACGCTCCTAAAATGAAAGTTTCCCAGAATATTTCAACCCACAGCAAGGCAGGTAACCGCGTCGATATTTTCGGCAGGTGTGATATTTGTCAGTTGTTTTATTTCGATTTATGCGGCCAATTTTCATTTTTGAAATGTTAAATTTTGTGTACGTATACAAAATTGTGTATATTTAATGAGTTCAAGCCCTCCCAAATCAAAGAATATGAATTTTAATGTCTTAGAGAGACCCGGAGATCAGAAACAAACGACATTTTTGACAAAAAATAACACACCTACTTTCAGGAAAAGGGAATTCCTCTTCCGGTGACCCCTAAAAGTCCCTGGAGTATGGATGCGAACTTGATGCATATAAGGTAGGAACGAAATATCAAAAAAATAGTCAACAAAAAAATAGTCAGACAAGACCATCCTTAAAACAATGTTTGTTTGCATGTACCCAACCCACGCTTTTTTTGTTTGCACGTACTTCACCCACGCTTTTTACACTGGGTAGGTAGGCATTTCCTGTTATCATTTTATTTTTTCTCCTAAAAAAGCTGGAATAATGAAAAGAAACACAAAAACACCCAAAGTATGTCAAAATCTCTAAACAGATTTGGGGTCGGGGATTTGTTAATAAGTCGTTCACGTAAAAGCAAACCAACGTTTTTTACAGTTGGCCTCAACTCCATTTTATATGAATTCAGAAAAAGACAATACTACATGTTTTGTGCTCTTTGCATGAATAGTAACACTCAGTGAGGTCTCCGGAGATAGGTTAGAAAATCAACATTTCTTACGGTGGGTGGCTAAGTGTTTCATCTCAGGTTTGCGGAATTTTTATATGCACTAAATGTCAACAAAAATATGCATGAAATTAACCCCTTAAAGTACCTCTGTGTAAGATTTTATTATTACAATTTTGTGATACCGGTATGGAGTCGTGGACATGCAATATTTCATCGCATTATTATAATTATGAAATAATTGGTTATCAAAAAAGTAGCCTGATAATAGACAAATAACATTATACTGTTGTTGATTTACGCGCGATTCGTGTAATAAAGCACTTTTGGTACGGATCTATATAATATTTTTACACTTATCACATTGATTTATTGAGTTAAATTTTTCGGTAAGTTACTATTTGGGCGATTAAGGCCATGGTGTAAATATTCATACCAATATCTTTCAAAGAAAATTTTATCTAAGTTTGTGATACGAGTGTGTTACATTCACAGTATGATATTTTCAGTTACGAATCTGGTATTTTGGAAGATCCACTGACCCAAGCCCCAGAAGATTTGTATCAAATGACAACTGACCCTCAAAAGGCTCCTGACACACCAACTGTGCTCGATATTGAATTTAAGAAAGGTGAGCTAGATGACGCTTCATACACATCCAGTGGTTACCCAGTTAGCAGATTTTATAAACATCAGAATATCCTAATCATATAACACAGTTACAGTTCAGTGTCAGAAACGTACGGTTGTTATTGTATTTTGGTATTGTTTACGCTTTCGTATCTAAATATGCTTCTGTAGGTACATTGAAACTCAGAAATATCCCAATGTATATTGTTTGCGTTGCTCTAAAAATATAGAAACGGTCTGCAGAAGACAATAGACCATACAAAACATCCCTGTCGCCAGAGCGCTGAACTATTGATCTACAGGCTGTAAGTCTAAAGACAAGAGCCAAACATAACCATGTGACTTCTTAACCATTTGACTGGAGATAAATAAGGCCTTAAAAAGGGTTGTTTTCGGTTACATAGGGTAGGGATTTTTTATTTATTTTTTCTACATATATCTGCGACACTGTATGGAAATATATGCGCCCTAACATTAATGAGTTGTGAAAATTACAACATAGCGCTACGATTTGAACGCCGACCGACCCAATATTTTATTGCCGAAGCTTTAAGCATCCAAATTTTAGCGCCATATTGTAATTTTCACAACTCATTAATATTACAGCGCACATATTCCCATACATAGTTGCTGATATATGTAAAAAAAAACATAAGATAAAAGAAATCCCTACCTACCGTCCCATATTTTTTTGGCATGTAACTGGAAACAAACCTTTTTTGGCTTTATGTGATAGGGTTATTTTATTATTTTTGTGACAGGACTATACTATAATTTCAGGAATACCCGTCTCTGTGTATAATGTGGACGACAAAACGAAGAAAACGAATGCTTTAGAGTTGTTTTTGTATTGCAATGACATTGGGTAATTATGATAGAGCCACTTAATTGTATTATTACTGTTATAACCCTTAAAATTCCGGTTTTCAGAGGACTATTGATTATAGAAGAGAAAAAATGAGACTTTCTCCGATTTTCAGAGAATTCCTGTTTTCAGGGAGTCCGGTTTTGATGGGTTGTACTGTACTAGTATGTTAGATTTAGATGAAAGTTGCAACAACAATGCACGATCACCGCAAACAACATCATCACCAGCAACAAAGTTGCTTAACAGTCACGAAAAAACACAAAATCAACAACTAAAATATTTAAGTAATGGATTTAACATTTTACTTTATTTCGGTTGCATAAATGTAAACTGAGTCAGACATACTTTTATAACCTTCGATTCCTAAAACAATTGTTTTTGTTGGTACTAGTAATTAAGAGTTTACTGTAAATGGAATACTGATATGATTAAATGGCTCCCAAGTGTTGTCAGTGTTTGACAAATTTGTCTACACTTCTGTTTTCAAGAATGAAATATTGTTCATCTGTTCTTATTTTAGTTATTTATTTATCACACTGAAAAAATGAGATTTGTATTTTTAGAGGAAAGAATGGAGTAGGGAGAATCGACATCGTGGAAAACAGGTTTATTGGAATGAAGTCTCGAGGTAGATGTTTGAAGTATAATTTAATAGATCTATTGTAACAGTGTTGTATATATAATATATGTGTTTATAGTAGATTGTATGCCTGTCTGCCCGATTAGCGCAGTTGGTAGAACAGCTGACTTGCAAGCAGAAGGTCGCGGGTTCGAGCCCCGCATCTGGAACTTTATTTTCTGCCTCCTATTACACTAAATTTTAATTACTGTAACAAACAGAACATGTTCAGTCACGTGATAGGTAACAAAATACAACTATGCAACGAAAAAGACAACACTGTATTGTGACATTCTCGTCACTATTACCCCAGTACAACCTAGCACTAGGGTAGGTAGAATGGACAACAAGTTTACTACATGTATTTTAAAGCTATTTTAATCTCTTAACATCATGATGATCTCGCGATCATTCGCCCTGTGTTCTCAGCTACCACTCTCCGCTCTTCGGCTTATATTCTCTCTATGCTAATTCACCCATAAACCCAATTTAAAGCAATATAATAATATAACCACCGCGTCACAATCACGTGATTCCTTCAAAACTCAACGTAAAACTCCCATAGACCAGATATTGGTTCAATCTCATGTCAGCTGGAAATGACTGTTGCCAAACTTGACCCACGAACAGATGTGATTTTATTTAGAATATCGGTTGTCTATAATTTTTGCACCATGGCTTTATAATAACCTGTTCCTTCATTACAAGGTAATATCTGCATGTCCGCTTTGATATTATGTTGCAGGAATATATGAGACTCCGGGTGGAGAAATTCTACTGGCAGCCCACATGGACCTTGAAGTGTTTACATTAGACAGAGTGAGTGTTCTATTTTACGTAGCTAACTTTATTTAGATATTGACCGCCAATGACCGACAGATTAGCTCAGTCTGTAGAGTGGTAGTCTGTACAGTGTGCCCCACATCGATGTTAATTGAGATATGACAGGTCGAGGTGCGGGCACGCTGGCATTACATTCATGAACTGTCCTCCAGACATAATGACATTCGAAAAGAAATACAGGCACTCGGAATTATTCACATTACGTTTGTGATTTTTATGTTAATTCGGTGAAGTCTCATGCCCAAATTTATAAACCCCTGTCTTCTATATAGTCCTGTAGGGGTGTTCTCACACTAGAGTCAGCATTTACTACATTATAATATTAACCCAGTCTTATTCTAAACCAGAGAGTTAAAAAATCAGTTCGGAAGATACCGATAATACAAGATTTTTTGCCTACAAGATAAACAATATAGAGAACGTGAAGTGTATTTTATTTTGCAGGAAGTGAGGAAAATAAAGCGAGATTTGGATGCCAAGTTCGCAGAACAAGTTTATCGAGGTAAGAATAGAACTGATTTTATTATATACATGTTTTGTTCACCAACACAAGAATTAACTTCTCGGAAAACTCAAAATACAAGTCCGCTTAGTTTAATCTGTAGAGTCACATTTTCCCGTTTAAGTCAGTTTAAGTCAAAATAAGTAAAATTAGTAAATTGTGTGGCGGCATATTTCTGCACAAGATAATCTGAATATTTTCAAGAAAATCTACTAGATTTTCATAAAAAAAACAAACATTTTCACGAAAATTCAATAATTTTTTATGATAAAATTTCTTCACCAGATAATAAACGTACTTATTAAGTGGACGATAAAATATTTTCATGAAAATAAAACATTTTTTTTTCACGAAAACTTTCCAGAAAGGTTTCACTAAAACTAGCTCACTAAGTTTTGGTAGAAATCTGCCACCTTTCCATTGTTTTAATGACGTCATTACCATTGCAGGATTTTGGTTCAGTCCGGAATGTGACTACACAAGAACCTGTATCGCTGCTAGCCAGAAGTTTGTTGATGGTACGGTGACATTGAAAATCTACAAAGGTCGTGTTTACATAGTCGGACGAAAATCTCCATACTCGCTGTATAACGAGGAACTAGTCAGGTACGAGCTTTGTATAAAAAAATAATCCGTCGGCTTATTTCTACAACCCCGTAATTTTTGGCAATATTGAGATTTTGGTACCATTTTTTTCGTCTCGATGAGCTCTTTACAATGATCATACTTACCTGCTTGTATATATATCATAATTAGGGTTAATCCCGATTTCAGAAACCCGTTACTCGCTTAAAGTTATTGTAGTTCAAAACTTCAAATGCGATTTTCTAAAAATGGGAAAAAATGTAGAAATAACCCGACGAATTATATCCCCGCAAACGAAGTTTTCAGGGGTATACTAGAATCACCCTGGTTGTTAGTTGGTTGGTTGGTCTCGCGGTACGTCCTCATTTTGCGGGGATATTTAATCACAATTTAGTGATAAGTCTAGTTAACATCGTTTATTGATATAATGAGTTATCAATCCAGGAAAACTGAAATCAACCGAGACACTAGTTGTAGTATGATATATGTACAACTGTCTGGACACGTTGAATATCTGAACCATCACGATCACTGCCAAATTATATTGATTCATGGAAAATTAAAAAAACAAAAGAATGATGTGAATCTTTTCTCTGGAAGAAGTATCTATCATACATTCAACAAGAAATTTACATTTAGTTTTTAGTGATATAATCGAACAATTCGCTTTCCACGGTAACCAGTTCACATATATACTTGTGGTCTTATTTTGGTCTCTTTTCTAGCGTCGCTTAGAGAGTTAATAATATTTTTATGGTATCTAGCAGCTTAGTAGATCTCCTGGCAGGTTTCATGTATTTTACACCAATACATGTCAGTCTCCGGACGATCATCCTTGCCTGGCGAAAGTATTTGAATGAAAGATGAAATGTTCTCTTGTTTTTTTTATTTCAGTATGAATGTACAAGGAGATTACGAACCTTTAGACGCTGGTGGATTCATTAAAATAAATGCATTAAGGTATAAGTAATATGGTATAACTAGATGTAGTGCATCAGGCCACCGTCCGTGCTTAAAGCATTACACTAAACATGCATATACAGGCTAAGCTTTAGTAAGAACAATTATACATACACTAACAACATGCAAGTCCAGTGAGACAATTGAAAGCAAACATATACATGTATATATTTTGTATGTACTTACACTCAATGTAATTCAGAATCGTTTCCATTAAATCATACGTGCCCTAGTTTTATACCGGGACAAATTTAATCAACCTATAAATGTCCGAGATCACACAATCTTGTGTCAATGTTTCACACATACAAGCTCAGAGACCGACCTCAAGTTTTGCAACCTCTGGGCCTGGTCAATATATTGGTCACCGCCTTTTCTCTTAATCAGATGTGTAACCGCAACCGTTCTCCAGTGGTTAGAGCGCTGGACTTGTAACCCGGAGATCCGTGTTCAAATCAATTCATTCTCTGAGAAAAAGAAACAACACAAAAAATAACAAGCAAAAAAAGAACATGGTGTTCAAGTGTTATGTCTACTTGTTGCGAATTTTGTTTTCTTGACATTTTTGCCTGATTTTGTTTTTGTTTACAGATTACGTGAATACCAGCGTCTACGAGCTGCGGATGAGAAGCAGTGACCTTTGACCTTAGCGAACCTCAAAACCCCTAGCGGACCTTTATTATCCCCCTCCAAAAAACGATTGTAATGACACCCTACTTTATAAGGGGTAATCTACAAGATGACTATGATTGTTCAATCATTTGTTTAGACATTTTTTTGATAACGGACTGTCAGTGAGCATTGATTAAGAAGACTATGTAAGGGAGATAATAAGTGATGTTATTCCGCTATTTTATTGTATGCCTATTAATTCATGTTATATTGTCGTAGTTAAAAAATAAACCTGTATCAGCATTATTCATTAGTATATTACTTTCTTAGTCTTCAGACCAGGATAAATACGTTTTCAGATTAAAACGAAAGATTCATTGATTCATTAAATTTACTGACTAACGTCACACCATCATCCATTATATTACAAATTACTATTGCTGAACATTTCCATGCGTCATTAATATTAATTTTAGAGAATCATTTTGTGTAAATGAAAATAAATATTCTTACTGATTTTATATTGTTATTTGCATTCTCAAAATGATACGTTTTAATGTTTCTTCAGTCCCTCAAACAATAAAAGTCAAATTGACACAAATACATCCTTCTAATGTAATGCAATCCGTATCTGACATGTTTATACTTTAATTTATATACATGTATTACGTAGAATGTAGACATAGACATTTCAGTCAGAGTACAATTTTGAACATAAGAATGAAAATCTGACTCGATTCTTAACCTGAAACAATCAAATCGTTATATCTCTGCTGTGTCTAAATTGTTATGTTTCTGTTTTACTGAGTGCAGGAAAGTATTCTATTTCCCGAAAAGCAACGGTTCAAAATGCAGAAAGAACGTATCCCCTGTCATTGCCTGTTTGTTAAAAAATGCACAACACTACAATTGACTATATTAGCAGCTATTTAATAACGTCGAAATAATGTCGAAAAACAATATGTACAGTTGGTAGTGCATTGTATTTGTCTGGATAATAGTTTCAATTATTTTGCTTTCCCTGATCCTTTAATAAAGACAAAAATGAACATGACTTCGTTTTGGTTAAATGTGGATTCACGTTGGTCATATGCTTATTCTATATACAATGGACTCTCTCTGGCTCGGAGGGGTCGAAATCAGTTCCAGTTTTCAGGAGTTCTAGGCAACCAAAGTCGAACATATGACTCCATGAAATACTGCAGAGTTGTTCCCCTTGTATACTTTGTATTGTTTAATGTGTGATTGTTATTTAGAGTGATATATCGTGATCATGTAACAAATACAAACACAATTCTATGGTGCAAAATTATAAATATTCATTTGTTCATTACATTAAGTGCTAAAATGTACGTCTTTTTACAACTTCAGACAGTATTTTAAAGTCAAATAGGACACATAAATACAAGTACATTGCAAAATAGCCTGAATGAGTGATTTTAAGTTTCCGCTTTAAGTCCGTTTCGGTTGCTACTGCTTTTACGTCTTTGAACCCGTTGTTTTTCATTTGAATGCTGAGAGCGAAATAAGTTCAGGTATACCCAAAATGAACCGGCAGTATGTACATTCACACACAGAGACTTCCATAGTCTTAAACTACCTTGGTTCTTGCCAACGCGCACATATATACTCAGAACAGAATGTCTGGGGAAAATGACTACAATGTCGTTACAGTAAATCCTGTGAACAAAGGCCACCTTTGGGCTTTATTGATAGATGCCTTTATTCGGATGTCAGTTCGTTCTAAATAATCAGTGACATTTTTTCAGAGAATGACATTTATGTACAGTGTGGTCTTTATTCGGGAGTGGCCACAAAACACAGGTTAAGCCGTATTTATATTATCTATATGATAATCAGATGTTATATTCATTATATGCATTTGTAAAATAAAGCATTAATTAACTTCCAATTAGGCCTTTATTTGTCAACCTTTTGTAATTAAACTGTCAATGATAATGTACTCATTAAGGAAATATCCGAATGTAGTCACATGACCAAAAGTCAATCGTTAACATTAAACCACTTTCTCATAAAACAGGATGTAAAACAGACTCCCGGGAAATGCAACATGCGATAACTTCCACCATTCCTACCCAACCTTTATATTAACAATACCAACAACACTATAATTATCAATGTTAATTTGGCAACATTTATGTCTTCCACTTATCAAACAAGGCATACACTTTTTTGTCTGGAATTTAACGCCGCATCAACAGTCAGGGTCATTTTGCGACTTTTCCAGGTGTAACAGTGCAGGAAGACACCTGAGTAGAACCACCGGCCCTCATTAAGCTAGCTGGACAACTTCCTCGCAGGTGATTTTTTTCAAGGTCCTCAAGGGATTCAAACTCACGGCTAGGTATACACAAATTAATGCTCATGTATATAGTTTCATGGAGTCACATACTAAAACTCTCGTGATCAGATTATAAATAAAACGACCCTTGGAACTATCATACGGGTGATTCTGGCGAGACGAATAATACAGGAAGTAGGCAATACAGTGCAACCTCTCCAGAGCGGTTCTCTCTTGAGCAACAACCTCCCTTCAACAAAAACATGTTTTACGATTTGATTATTAATTTAACCTCTAGAGTAACAACCTTTCAACAACAACATAATTTTGCTTCTCCCAAAGATTGTTGCTTTGGAGAGGTTGACTGTATGTGATACAAAAATGAATATAATTACGAATTAGTACATACCACTGTCTAAGTTTAATAAGCTAAATAACAGCTCAATGAAGAAGTATTTTTTTAGAATTCAAATGAGCTGCAAACGATGGACTGGCTTATCAGACCGTGTAGTTGATAATATAATTATTCTACTAATCTTTAAAGCAATGGTGGCATAGCAAATGTCTCATTTGCAAACGTTTTTGTATGCGTTCATGTTGAATTTCATGATTTTGATCAGAAACATTCATTTCAGTAACTATCTTCAACTCTTTATACAACAGGGTTCCGTAGATTTTTCCAAATTAACAACAGGTTCCCGGAAGTTCAGCTGACACAATATACCGCTTATAACAATTAAATATTGTGATTTTATTTAATTTCGTTGGTATCAAATTTAGCGAATTTACCATAATCGGAAATTTCGTGAGTACGTAAATTCGTGGTTATTTCGGACACTGTATAAGTACTTATTTCGGCAGGGATTTTAATTTGGATACGTTGGCGGTCAGGGTCAGTTGCACCAATTCAAAACACAGCCAATTTATTTATATTCATGACCTATGCCTTTGTCAACGAGGGTTTAAATTTGGCGGTCTGAGAGCGTTTCACCAATTTCTAATTCGTGTGTACTTAAATTCGTAGATAAACTCACCTAAGAAATTCACGAAATTAAATGTTTCACGAAAATTCGTGATATCACAGTATCGATTTTAGTATCAATTAAAGTATTAATACAAACTACCAGGCTTATAACGGGAGTAAATAGAAACCATGCCGATTAATGTCAATTGAGATAAAATTACAACCAAGGCCCGATACTATATTGAGCTGTGATCTTAAAAAGACGTCATCTAAGATTGATTTTCAAAATCTGTTAAATCTTTGTCTCCTTATGGTATGCCTTTGGCAAATAATATATTCTGTATTGACCAATTAAAATCAGAAAACCAAATAAACACCATCTGTTGTGGTCTAAACAAGCCTAATGAATATTATCCTTCATTAAAAATAACCAGGCTATATATCACGCTCGATTTCAATGAGTTTATTTGAGTATGACCTATGGTAAGCGTTTACAACTACCTGCCAGGCACTTCAGATAAAAATAATAAAAATCCGCATTCTCTACTAACAAACTAATACAAATATAATTTCTGTACTCTGTATGGTTTGTTCTCTTCATTTTGACACTAATTTGACATTTTCAGTATGTTTAGCTGTTTCTTCCCGACCGACCCCAACAGCAAAATCCAAGTTCGAAGATATTTGGGGACGAATCGTATCTGCAAAGGTTTAGTTTTGAAAAAATATTCGTAAAGATAGAAAAGTTTTATCCACCTACCTACCCTATTCGTTTTGGACAAGTAACCTTAAAAATAACTTAGTAAATGCGGGATCCGACCTTGCTGAAAGTGTGTCAAATAGTCTCTTCCATAATATTCTTTGATTCTTACATAAGTTGTCCACGAGTGGAACATTTTAATACTTATAGTCACTGAAGGATCATAACTCAGTGTAAAGAAGTGTCAGTATTACATTTTAATTACCGTTCTAAAAGGGCTTTAGTTCAAGTAGACAATACATACACAAATATCAAATTAGGCTATCAGCCACTCACGAATATAATCCAAGACAACCTTTAATTAATTGGTTATGTTTTATTTTGGCAAAACAAGTATTGATTTGGTTAAAAACAAACAATAAACGACTGCTAATAGATATATCTAAGAACGTGTCAGCATTTGCTTCAACATTCTCAATTTACACGCCGTACCTCGTGCGACAAATCGTAACAAAATAAGCCTTCTGTAGTGCTTTCTGTTCTGTCGTGAAAAGGGAGTAACAACCATCGTGGCCATAAGAAGTGGATGTAAATTTGTTCTACTTCATCTTCCGAAAATATCATCAAAAATGCGTAATTTGTATGTGTTCTGCTACATTGTATCAATACTTATTTGTATGTGCAAAGGTAGAATCAATTTTGAGCAGACTTTCATGTGGACGCACGCCCCAGATTGGGACGGGTACGTGTTTACAGAAAATAAATTAAACACACCAAACGAAGGAAGGTATTCGAAGTTGCACTGTGCTTCTCTCTGTGAAACAAACAAGTGTGACTACTTTTTCTATTCCAAACATTTGTGTCAACTACACAGTGGAAAACTTGAATTCATCGGACATTACCCAAGTGAAAAGCGAACACCAAAAGATGGTGCTGAATGCTATCTGAGGAAGACCTGTCCGCAAGTTATGCACCAAAGCCTTCAAAGAACAACATATACAGCTTACGTTAACGAGACAGGGACATTCAATGATGTGAGTCAGTTTTGTGAATCACGTGGTGCGAAATTGGCAATGCTGAAAGACAGACAATCTCTGGGAGCCGCGAAAGTTGCCATCGAAAAGCATACTCAAGGGTTTACGGATCATGCTTATCAGCAATTAGCTTTTTATGTCGCCTTTAAATTTTCTTACAAATGTCACAATTTTCTGTCCACGACTGACAATACCTTGTTGGCCTATGATAGTGAAGTATGGGCCCTTGAGGAGCCGAGAACAATTCTTGCGCATGGTTCGCACGATCAGGGTTCAGATTGCGTTATTATTAAAGGTATGGATAGGTTCACAGGGCTGGATGATTTCACCTGTGAGGCTCAGGGTCTCCATCCTTTGTGTGAAAACTGATATATGGTGCCCGTAGGAGTATACCTGAGTATACCTGTTCACGAAGAAACATTTCTTTCTAAAAACATTTTGAGATAAATGTGTGCGGAAATCACATGATATCATATATTTTAAAGCACATCTTAATTCCGTACTAGGAAATAAAATACTTATTAACGAGGCTATGTTGTACTAAAGTAAGACCGTGGGCGGTGGATTTGATTAGTGGAACATCTGTGTACGCGTAGTGTGCTGGCTACTGCACTAAATTATATGGGAATGTGAATAACGTAATCAGTGCATATAAGGGTTCGTAGTTTCATTGTACTGAGTTTGGACTATATGTACATACAAACATTGTTCATTTCTAAGAGGGACCTCATCCAGTTTCAAAAAAAAATATAATAAGTGTTTACTCTGTAACATTCTGCAGAATTGAACAAATTAAGTTTATGTTCAATATCTTATTTACAGCATTACAACTCAAAAATGTTAGCAATATTTTATAAGTGACCATTGACAAGACAAGTTTGTGCGTTTTTGACATTATTGCAGATGTTCCAACGTACTGATTGTTGACTTATTGACGAGGCGTGTTTATAGTTGTTTGTGTGCTAATTTATTGTTTCTTTTTGTTTGCTATTAAAGATATAATATATCTTCAGAATATAACTTGCTTACTTTGTTTGTTGAAAATCCGTTTAATTCTGAAATACTACGACATCGTTTTCCACAACTTGGTCTCCTTGTGTATATATTCTTAAGTTAACTAGTACATGGAAACAAGGAAAATCTCTTGAAGGGATGAACCGTTCAAAAAATCAAAAACAAAAAATGGTCACAATAAACGCACAGTACGTTAAAACACATACACAGGGAAACAGCGTACGACTAGATATAGTGGACATGCGCATGGAAAATACAGGCAGGCAGGCAGGCAGGCAGGCACGCACGCACGCACGCACGCACGCACGCACTTCCAAATCCATTGGGTCAACTTGCCTACGAGGACAAACAACCTATCTACAAACATACGCTTGTATACATGATATACATACATAAAACGTAGCATAATATAAAACATTTAATTTTTGAGGAGATGTATACATAATCATATAATAATAGATTAATTTACATACTACATAAATACAGAGCCCCGATCGTGGTCCAGTGGTTACTGCGCTGGACATGCGGCGGTCCGGATTCATATCCCGTTCGACAGGTTATACCCTTCTATGAAAATTTGACAAAACTATTTATTTCCTCCATATGTGGAGAAGTTGCGGGCTCCTTGTTGAAGGGTAAGTTAGTACTGGTTAGTACACTGTTCAGGAAACTCGCCGTATATAACTGAAAAATTGTTGAAAAACGGCATTAAACACAGTGGAAAAAATCAAGAATTACTTATAAAGTATAAATATAGTAAAGTCAATCTCTACTCAAAGTACTAGTACTGGAAGGTCATTTTCTGGCATTGTGTTATCACAATAAGGCATTCTGTGAAAGTGCAAAACTGACCCACTGCGCAAACCTCTGAAAACCGGACTCTCTGAAAACCGGAATTCTCTGAAAATCGGACTTTTGGTCTGGAAAGGGTCCGGTTTTCAGGGATTTTACTGTAGTTTTAGAACATAAATTACCAGTATACTCTAAAAATAGGCCGAAGTTCTTACTGAATTTATTAAGGAAATATCAGATGTTAAGTGTAAAATATATATATTGAATAAACAATTGTTTTAATGATTTTTATATTTGTTAGGGTAATAAAACTGCTTGAATTATGACCTCAATGTATTAAATCGTTAATATCCTGTAATTCAAGTGTGGATATATGAAAAGTAACAGCAAATAATTTATGTATGACGTCAGAATTAATCTTAAACATACTGCCGTAACTTGGTTCAGAACCAGGTATCAAAGACAACTATTTCTGACAGAAGGAAATGAATTAACATTGACATCAATTATTCAAGTCGTACTCCCATGAAGCAGCTTATTGTAGTAATTATTATGAATATTTTGTTAATATCCGTCTAAGTGTAAATAGCAAATATTTACATGTACTAATTAGAGTTGAACAAACAAGATTTATTTGATACTGGAAAAATCACGCGTGAATGGCATAGAAAACGTAATACTATATCTAGTAAAATACATATTTTTGTTTTCAAAAACAAACCTGCTTCGATATGCATATTTTGTTTTCGTTTGTACATTATTTCTTCTGGTTTTTCACTCGTATGGTGGAAACATTTTGACTGCGATGGATACTTGTACAAAAAGGACATGGTTAAAATATCTTTGGTATCGTAAATTAACTGTGCAGTTCTTTGTGGTAGAGAGCCAGACTGTGGTTTATTCCTTTTTCTCAAATGGAACATGTCAGCTCAACAGAGGAAGTTCCTTAACCTTTTGGCTGGTTGCCACAACTGACTGGCAAAATGTTTACAGCGCAAGATGTTTCATCAGGCCCGCGGAATCTGCCTGCTTTAAATGAATCAAGACTCTGCTGTCTTGTATTATAAAAATAAGAATTGCAGACTTGCGGACCCACGTGATATAAGGTCAGTGGACGAAGTGATTGCTGCTTCTGTAATATCTCAAACTGGGAAAACATTTTGGCGTGGTATTACAAATTTAGAAGTGTTACCTGACAGATAATTCAAGTCTTAGTTTTGGAGAAAAGACCAGCCGTTTTATGAACAAAATTGTAATGTGTCTACGACACTCTGTGTTTTTCTTAGTCAACTGAACCAGAATACACCGGGTGTTAAGCCCTGTAATGTAAAACTCTATCCACTATGCGGATGTTGAATAGATTTCATAAATTTGGAATAATTAAGTTACTGGTTAGATGTAAATATCTTGTGTACTTGTTTCTACACAAAACTGAACAGTACACGTGTAATTGTCCAATTATAACAAGCTGTAAACTTGGGTTCACGTTTGTTACAGTCTTGATGTGAATTACATGTATTTATATTACCGGGCAGTAATATGATACAAAATACAAAATTACAAATGTAATTACATAGTACTATATGCTCGTTCAACAACGATCTATCACAAATTGTTTCTTGGGTCCGCAATATCGTGTTTGGTTAATGAAGCATTTGTTGAGCCTAAAATATTTTATCACACTGTAAATAACTATGTCTTCTATATTTCATACAGTAGTTTTGTAGTTAAATACATGTAATCTTGAATAAAGAAACAGATTGGAAATCAGAAATAAAAAGGACACTCTGCATTAAGTTGTATAGAGTATGTGTTCCAATGCCCGAACACACATTTTCTATGTAAAAATCATCTACTGTAGAAGTTGTTTAATAAGTTCAGTCAATCGAGCGTTACATTGTTAGTCACGTGTTCACGGGTTCCAAATCCAAATGATGTGGTTAATTTAGTTCCTTGATGTATCACTGGAAGCGTTGTAAGATGAACTGTTTGTCGTACGAGGAGTTGTTATCTCATATTCAACGAAACAAAGACAAGTAGTTTCGGGAATATTAGCCCCCACTTAAAAAGATTTTGAGATCATTAGATCAAAGGTCAATGTCGCTGTGACTCTAAGTGTAAAATCTTTGTCTGATCAATGACTTGAGAAAGAATACGCCTTGGTTTATGTTTTATCACTTATATAAGACTTGGCCTTTATGGCATGTGCAAACGTATGTTAATATGCTACTGTAACAGGAAAATGAAGTAGCGGGCATTAGTGTCCTATGGACACATTTCTAGTTATGTCTGATAATCAAACAAACATGACGCTGTTTGCAGCCTTCTGGTTTTACCCTACCCATAAAATATAGAAATAACTTCTCAAAAAGGCATATAGCTATAGATTTTTGCGGACATCAAACCTAAGGAAACATCTGACATTGCCACAATGTTTTCCATTTTGCCAAAGACCCAGTTTTCTCAAATGAATTGATGTTTTGTATTTTAGCTTTGAATTTAGAAGAGTCCGAATTATGCTGATGAGGCAAAGGGTTGAGACGAAGTTCCAATAATGTTTATGCGCTTAAATATTTGATAAGCTATCTGACTCTAAATAAAACATCTGTACTAGTGTTTAATAATGTTATCGACTTGTTTTACACACTTTGATCAGATAATAAGGTATGTCCTGTTTAAATGTTTGATCCAATTAATTATTGAAAGAACCTCATAACGCTGATTATCAACTGTGTGCTTTTGCTATGTGTGTCGTTTAGCGGTAACATTTCGTCGTTCGTTTGTGTATAAGGCAAACAGCGGATTTCAAAAAATATCACGTGCAAAGATTCGGCAAAACCAAACAGACAGCATGACAGGATGTCAATTTTCACAGCACGCAACGACACTCACACAGCTGCATTAAAATATAGAACCTTTACTGATTCCTAAACCCGACGCAGCTTGCCTCCATCCTCCCAAATCCCCGGATAACAAAGTCAAGTAAACATTTGGTACGGCTCACACTTACAGCTATAGATATACGGAAACAAAAGCATGTACACTATCCCGTGTTACCGCTTGGGAACAGTCTGTATAGTTTTAGCCATTAGTTGTAAATAGGATACTTTATATGGAAATAGTGTTGTTAATTGTTTGACATTTGGGATTTATGATTTTCTTCGAATCTTTGCTGATTTAACATTTCAATAAGCATCACGCTTATACACGTCTAAAGAATTGAAAAGCTAATTGTACGACCTAAATTATGCCTTCAATAAGCCATAAGCATGCGTGAAGAAACCTGTCAATATCTTTGTAGGTTAATCCGCAACAATTTCACAGATATCAAATATTACTTTTAAACAGTCCAAAATGCTTTTTTCGGAGACTGTCTCGCCTATTAAGAATATTAAGCCTCTCCTGGGCGAAATTTGGCCTAATTGGCCGTAGGTCCTTCGCCCAATAATTGTGTCCAGACTTAAAAAACTATTCTGCGCCCCTGTAAGCTAGTAATTAAATTTTAATTGTTTGAAGTGTACATTGAACTTCGAAATTCAATACTGTACGTCGGCAAAGTGAGTCTACATCAAACAGAAAAGATTCCAGTGACTACAAATCCTACGTCGTCGGCAAACACAATAAAATATGTGCAAACAAATAATAGCATATACAAACCCGTCATTTAACAAGTACATTTTTGTATATTAAAGAAAGCCTGATGTTTGATCACGTGCATGTTGTACAAATCTGTTCATAGCCTGAACTAACACAACATTCACTTAACGCCAGGCGCATATAATATAAAACCGCTTATTTCTCGATTGCTCATTTGAGTACATGTTTTGACTTTATACGATAAATATCAACAGAAGAAGTAAGTGAAATATGCATTTTTCGTTTCTGTGTATAAACTTTTTAGTAGTTTTAGTAAGAGTTCGTGTCACATATTGTAGTACTATGATAAAACACGGTACTAATTGGTTACATTCACCAGATTGGGATGATTTCGTTTACAGGAGAAACATTATTCAAACATACTCTGTTAGACGTATGCGTTGCGCTTCCCTTTGTGACAGAACAACAATTTGTGGATATTTCTTTTACTTCAAAGGCCTCTGTCAGCTAAACGCAGGACGTCTTGAAAATATTGGCCTCGTTGACGATGTCGACCGTGAAAATGTACTCGGTGCAAGATGTTTTATCGAGCAACCGGATTCTTGCTTTCCACCGAAGTCTTTGAATACACCTTTAGTGTATGCAACGCACTATAAAAGCATGAATTACACTGATGCTGTTGAGTTTTGCAAACAGAAAAGCTGCCGCCTTGCAGCGCCGCGAGATCTAGAGTCACTACACAAAGCTAGTGAAGCCTCTATATTCGCTAATATTGGAAAATCATTTTGGCTCGGAATTGTTTATTCTGCGGAGTGTCATAATTTCGTATACGTCGCTGATAATGCAATCCTGAGCAGTTCCAGTCCTATTTGGGGCGATGGTCGGCCAGCACGAAAAGTTAATGGTGACATGTCCACGTGTGTTTCTTTAAATCAAATACACCAGAATATGGTTTATGATATCCCATGTGGAATAAAACTATATCCACTATGTGAATGTGTCCGACATCTTTAGTATCAATATCTGACCAGGGCTGTCGTTCGTTATCTTTCACATACATCTTCGTCAACGTCTCTCCTTTTACAAGACTGTAAAAAAGAAATAAAGCCACAAATGGTTTATTTTTTCTATTCGGTAATTATATGCTTTAAATGAAATATATAATGGTTTTGAACTATAACAACACATGGCGTGTCTTTTTTCTATTCTCTAAATTTTGGACGTTGGGTGCATAATATTTTTGACCTAGGTCACAGGAGCTCCTAGACAAACAGCTATAAAAAACGTAATCATAATACATCGAGGACTTTTAGGGATCAACCAAGGCTTTACAGGGCTTTCATTTGACCCTTAAAATAGCATTTTGACTCTTGAAATCAGTAAAATTAAGCTTTTGAATCTTGAGAATTTGTACCAAAGGATCAAAGTTAGAATAAAATTAGAAGAAGATTTTGTTGACTGTTCAAATTATTATCAGCCAAGGGTCATTTTTAACCCTCAACTTTCGATGTCTAGTGAGAATGCAGTTTTATGGGTGTCGATACACCCTGAAAGCAATATATTGAACTAGTCATATGTTATATCAGTATGCCAGTATATGATACTAGTATGTCATATAATGAATTAATTGGTATTAACGCATATGGCTGGCCCGTGATGCCCCATCAACTTGAAACCAGTTGTCACGGCTTTTACATCTAACAATTAATACAGACGTTTTGCACAAACGAATAGTTTCTGATACAGAAATACCATTGTAATTGTATTAAGAGCGGTTGATGCTCTCAGTGAGTTAAAACAATTTGTTCTTTATTTTATTTATAATTCTATTTATAATATTTTATTGAATAAAGTCTAAATAAATAAATAAATAAATAAATAAATAAATAAATAAATAAATAAATAAATAAATAAATAAATAAATGAATAAATAAATAAATAAATAAATTAATTAATTAATTAATTAATTAATTAATTAATTAATTAATTAATTAATTAATTAATTAATTAATTAATTAATTAATTAAATAATAATAAACTTAAATAAACACCAAGTTTGCAGACGTATGGCGAATTGTATACCTTCAGTCACGTATCGATCAATGCGTCTTTTAAAACTTTTCTCAAATTGGTGACGTCACTCCAAAGACAAGAAAAGAGTGTAATATACGAAAATAGCATAGAACTGCATAGAAACGAAAACGTTCACAATGAACGATGTTGATCGGATCTTTTAGTACAAAAGGGGACTCAAAGTTAAAATCAACGGCACGAAAAACAAGAAAACGGAATAACGTGACAACCCCTTTTATATCCAGTAACTGTGAACGTTTTCGTTTCCATGCTCTTTTCGAATATTATACTCTTTGTTTTTCTAGACTGATGATTTTTATCTCCTATCTAAACCCAATATAAACAAATACTAAATAATTAAATGTTAAGGATATTTATTGCAAGAATAACATTATATAAGACTCCTAGCGGATGAAGATTTGTTGATCCATTATGTCTCGAAACAATCTTTATCTCACGAATAATAATATAAAACATATTATAAAGACAAAGTAGTTTGTATAATAATTTATATTAGCTCGATTGTGAAACAAGCAATTTTGCTTATATTAATCACGTTTGAGTCGGCGTCCTGGACACTACACCAGTACTGCGTCCGAAAAATGGGATTGTGAAGTTCGTGAACGAAACCCGTCGAAGCCAGGATTCGAATTCAGGACCTTCGGATCAGAGGTCGGACGTTCTACCTCGAGACCAAGCTGCCTCCCCCAAAGATAAAGAAGATTCACACTGCTGTATAAGTCGTTCACCGCATTTGTATAAAGTTGGAACGCTGTCGTGTTTTACCTTTATGCAACAGTTCACCGCTTTCACGTTGCACCAACATCATTTAATGCATTTTCTAGCTTTAACGGTGACGAAAGACCAGGCAAACACCTGAACTACCGACCTTCTTGTTGGACAGCTTCCTCGCGTACGAAATTTGTCTGATCCCGATCAAATCAATGATGGCTGGTGATTTCTAGTCAGCGACCACAATCACTCGACCACGGAGGCTCCTCACTGTTCTGTTGTTTTGACATATTTTTCAGAGTTTAATATGGTCCCTTAACACTAAATTATAAGTAAATAGAGACTATGATATCATCGAGAAACAAGATTTATAGAAGAATATTGAAATAAATCTAATGATCTATATCACACCCCCCTCCGAAACATTACAAACGTGTTTTTGTCTAAATCAATTCACTGACTGATAGTGATGTTATATTTAAACGAAATAATCTTATTTGGAATACATATACGTGTGTATACATACATCCTGATTACAGTTATATTTATAGTCGTATTTTGCACAACAGAACATTATATCATTACTGATAATATTTGATCACAAATAATGCACATAGGTCCAAGTCACAATCAATGAATGAATCTAAATCAGATGTGTTTGCGAATTCCGATGCAAACAATAACCATTGATTAAAAAAGCTCGATTTTCAAGTCGATATACGTTTACTTAAATACAGTAGAACCTCAAATAACGACCACCTCAATATTACGACCACCTTATTTTACGACGACCGCTTATTTTCGGACCGGCTTTCAGTAACTACCCTATAATTCAACTCGATAAAGAGACCACTTCATTACCATGACCGATTTTTCGGGTCCTGAAAGTGGTCCTATTATCGAGGTTTTACTGTAAATGCAGTGTAATTCATTCTATACATGCTTTAAGTGAACTCCTACTTGGTGGGTCAAACACAGAATTCGTAGCAACAAAATAATTCTAGAGAAGTTATTGGAAAAACAATTCATCAATATTTGTTACCATATCTGACATATTTACAATATTTAATATCCTGACTTTATTTCAGTTCAAACATTTGAGAAACATGCTCGTATTTAAAACTGAAGCCCCAGTGCCGATTTTTTAAAATCACCGTGACTTGTGCTCAAGACAATGAATAAAATGTTGAAAAGAAATTTGTTATTGGCTGCAGTTTCGACTGTGGCTGAGTTCATGGCCATGTGTAGCGGAGTGACAAACTGGACAGAATCAAAATGGTTACACGCACCGGATTGGGACGGATATGTATTTGAGCATGTCGGGACTAGATTTCATCGCGAAAAAATGCCACGAATTCGCTGCGCGTTTCTCTGTGATGAACAAAATGATTGTAATTATTTTTTTCACTCTCCTGAACAGTGCCAACTGAACAGTGGTTTTCTGGAATATTTCGGTAAAGTTAAGGATTCTCCCGGTGTGAAGCCGGTCAATGACGCAAAATGCTTCATAAAACAACCTACTTCTTGTTATCCACCGACATTACAATCTGATTCAAGTATAAAGTACATCGTCTCTAACCAAAGAAAGACTTTTGTTCAAGCTAAAGAATATTGCAAAAACCTAAATTGCGTTTTAGCAGAACCACGGAACATGCAGGCGCTTTATGATACTAGACCATACATCGTGCAGACGTTTGGGTCAGACGGATCGGGTGATCCCAGTCTAGCGTTCTGGCTGGGAGCGCAATATTCCGATCAGTGTCACAATTTTTTATGGGATACAGACAGCTCTATCGTTTCTTCAGTCTGGTTTGATACGGAGCCAGCGAAGCTTCACAAACCGAATAATGCAGAATCTCACGATACAGACTGTGTAGTGTTTGTTCCAAGTTTTTCTTACAAGTCTGACGACTATAAGTGTAATTATCAAATGTATCCTCTCTGTGAATGTAGGAGTGTAGGAGGCGGGCACTAAGAGGCGGGGCTTAGGTTTGGACATGGAATCTGTTTGTAGCGTAGTAAACAAGAATAGGAAGACTAGATTTGCTTGCATCCAAGAGTATCATAATAAATGTATATAATTTCTGTCGAAAACTCTAAAAGACTGCAAAAAGTATTATTTACGGTGTTATGTTCACTAACTCGGCGCTCAGGCCAGTATAATAGCATATAATCTGAATACGTTTCCATGTGGATTTTTAGAATTTAGCGTTCAGTTTCAGAATACGGTTATATAAATGTGAACATCCTACATTGATGACTAAAATCTATCTACAGCATATTTACAATTTTGCATTGCCCTACGATAATGTATAACTACAGTTATGTAAAGATTGTGTGCAAATAAAATAATCGACTTATATTGAGATATAATAACCTATTCTTCTCTTATCCGTATTGTCTGTGTTTTGTACGTTGTAAATCACACACACGTGTTCTCGTGTATGAAAAATATAGAGCTACCATAGTACAGTCAAACCTGCCACCTCCGAATTAAGAACACCGCCAGAATGAAGACCATTCTTTGATAAATCGTCACTGATTATTTAGAACAAACTGACCTCCGAACAAATGCCACCTGTCAATAAAGGCCATATTTTGTCTTTCCCAAAGGTAGCCTTTGTTCACAGGTTTTGACTGTATATAAGTCCTATGTCATTGTTGGCTGTTTGAATTAATATCTTGTTATATGTTCACTATATACAACATATTATCGATAATAAGCAAAGATAGATTGGTATTTTGGATTCGGTTATTTTATCATGTTAGACCTATTCACGTCCTATTATCGGTCTCCTATAGGTAGAATCTTTGTTTTATTTTGTGAGAGATGTGATCATATTATGTGTAAATCTATTAGTTACAAATGGAAGTAAAGAACACTTGACAGATAAAAGAACATACACCTGTGTTCTCACAACGGATTAATCTTACAAAGAAATTGTTGCTAAGACACACTATGACACGAAAACTTCAGGAACAACCCTTGTAACTCTACAATACTTGATTGTCTCAATGACGAAAAAGATACATGAGAAGGGTATTTACATTATAATATATACGAACTTATACATGTATAAGAAGGTTTAAAAATCAATGAATGAAAAATTATTTTGTTGGGAGAATAACTAAATTATATATAACGGGATATATGGAGAAGTTGTCAGCTCCTTGTGGTAGGGTAAGTTAGTACTGGTTTGTATACGGTCCAGGAAAACTGGTTAGATGAACCGGCTGCTGTATATAACTGAAGTATTGTTGAAAAACGGCGTTAAACTCTGTGGAAAAAGGGTAAGATGTTATTTTTTGTTCATGTTTCGTCCAAAGAGAGCATTTGTGCATTTTAAACATACATGATATTAGTACATATAAGTTTTTAATATGGTGCTATCAATGCCATATCTCAAAAAGACATCAAGTATGATTTCGTTAAGTTTTCAGACCGAGATCTGCGAACATATTTTCCAACCATGAGCAGACAGTAAAAATTCACCGAGACCATTTGGACTAAAATCAGTATTTTTAAATTTCTATTTTGAATGAAGGATCAAATTTAACAAAGTAAATATAGCATGGGAAAAGTTTTTTGACGCACTGCAACAGAAATTTTTATAGCACGATAATGATGAAATTTTAAATAAAAGGTCCGCAACTTTACAGACATACCAAATATTTATCCGACTTAGTCTAATTATGTACTAATAAATAATTAGTGCAGACATTATTTCAATAAAAATTTTGCTTACAACAACCGGAATACACAAATATAATTTTGACATTTCCTTTAAAAAAATGCCCGGAAGCGTATATTCGGTGTATTTCGGTTGTAGCCGCTCGTAATGTTAAGTTAAAATTGTGACAGCGAGTGTCTACCCGGAAATACTGTCACGTGACAAAACAGTTTCTAGTTTTGTATAAAATCGGTACAGTTTCAACTGAGCATTACTTCTGAATCGGAAAGTCACATCAGTAAGTAATCATATCTCCTTGATAGTTGATAAAATTATTCATTTCATTTATAAGTAGATTCTGCAAAAACAGTTATTTTGTAAATAATTTGATTCAAAAAATTTATGCATTTTATCTCTATATTTTGAAACAAAATTAATTCATTAGTTTTGAATTCTCTAAACTAATTCTTTGATCGAGAACGTTCATTTCGCGACACGTGCATTTTTTTTAAAAGCTTGAATCCATAAAACGGTGTTTCTGTAATTTTTACACTTTGTATTTTTAGCAAACCACCAGCAGTCATGAAATCTGTCGCAGTCTTCGCTCTTGCTTTGGCCTGTGTCCTCGGACTCGCAGTCGCCCAGTTTGGATACCCCGCTCAACAGTCCGGCGGTTTCGGAAATGGTGGATGTAAGTGATTTTTGCTTTCTGCCATCTTCCAAACAATCGACCCAGCTCTCTTATCTCACATTCTTTTGCGTTCAGTTGTTTTTGTAAATTTCAAATGTTGTAAAAATCCGCGACGAGCACTCTTTAATGGCCATTATCACTAATGTTTTCCTGTAATGCGAAGTTCAAAGATTTCTATAGTGATTTTTATGCAATGAATACATATTAAAGCTTCGTTTCGTTTATTTTTCCAGTCATTGCTTTGATCGGATTACTGGTCATTCTGTTCGCTTTGTTCGGAAGCAACTCGTTTACATCAGACAGCGGTGATACCACAATCATCTTCGGAAACTTGTCTGGACCGTAAGTACTGAGATAGTTTTTAAAAGTCTCACTTCTCTCGGCAAAAATCTCATCGTCTGTATTCATTTTCCCGAATTATGGATATATAGATATATATTTTTGACAAATCTGTTATGGGCTAGATCGTGACAGGATTATAAAATATACAATCTGCTCAAAAGTGGATTTAAAAATAACTTGAATTAATTAACTGTCAACACATTCGTTCCGCTACTGGAACTAAAAAAATAATCATAAACACATAATTACGACTTTTCGTACAAATGTAGGTAGTTAAAATAATGTTCATTATTAGATTATGTGTGTTAAACATGTTTGTTTCTACCTTTTTATAGAACTGGCGGCAAGTAAGCGCTAAATCTCCGTATCCGGACCATTATTACACGGACTATCGAACTACTAAGAAACCCACATGGATTGCGAACCTTGATAAATCCTTATGTGATCATTATTTCATCTGTACTGCTGTGGTGGCAACATTTCATGGACATCAAATAAATATGTATTACACAAATATCCTTGTTTATTTCTATGTTCCTTTCATTGTAAGGTTGACCAATCAGATATCTTCACATAAATAATCACAATCGTTTTCTGCGATTCGATTGGTTCAAATTTCATTTATGACCAATCAAATTGCCTTATTTGAACTATTTTTGTATCCATCGTTATGATTGGTCCATATATCTTCTTTGACCAATCAAATGGCTCTATAGTAATGAAAACATACAGATATTATAAACATTCGGTAATGTACAAACAAGGATGGTAATTGTCAAAGACTATCTATGAAAACGCCAGTACTTACAAGGTATATACACTTGAGTCTACAAGAAATACTACATATAAATAATACAAAAATCGACATCTTCATTACAAACACAAAAAAGAAATGCAAATGATATACAAACATTCTAAACTTCTTTGTGAGAAATGTACGAAAAATAAGCATACAGTTAATACATATACAGTGCAACCTTCCCAGAGCGACCCTCTCTTGAACAACAACCTCTCTTTAACAACAGCATGATTTAACTCTTGATTTAAGTTCTCTAGAGCATTAACTTCTCCACTGCATCGTAATTTCGCTTCTCGCAAAGGTTACACTGTACATGTGTTTCAATTTTGAAGCAGACAAAATCAGGTCATCATTTGCATGGTCGCATAAACTTATTTTGAGACACAATTCGAAGCATAATTTATAACTCATCGTATTATTCTTCTGTATTTGAAGCAAATGAAACAATATACATGCTGTGTACAACAAACAGTAACATGACGCTTATGTATCTGCAACTTCAGGATCATTTTTATTTGATACTTTAGTATTTATCATGAAATTCATTTTGAGATCATATATATTTGTTTTTTTTTCTATCAAGTGTCTGCTAAACTATAGTCGTCGAAAACAATGTGGGCGTATTATACAATTGGGCGTCACGGCTCGGATTTGTCTGTGTGAATATACATTATCTGTACATACACTTTAGCATGGATATCGCCAAAACAGGGGTAATTAGTTAGTACTCAAATATTCGGGTAGACGTTACAAAATTACCATAATCGCGGACTTATGCAACTTTAAGAGACAAATTTGAAATTGAATAATAATCTGAACAAACATTGTTGACTCAGTTGAGATGTGGAATAAAAACATAGACAGGTCGATATGTTGGTGAGCCACCGGAGCAAAGACTTTGTACATTCTGCAATCTATTAAAGATGGAAGATGAAAAGCATTTCTTTCTTCGTTGTACATTTTATAATGACATTAGAGCAGCAACTTTTAATGAGCAATTATCTAACGCCGTCTTCAATAACATGACTGATATTAATAAAACACATGTACATCTTATTATAAATACTCCAAGAAAAGTAGCAAAATATATTGTTAAGGCGTATATGAGAAGAATGAACAAAATTTATAATCAATTGAAATCTAATAACAATATATTGTTGATAACTATTTTTCATTTACTATTTATTTACTCATATTATTTTACTATGAAAAATTGATTTATATAGGTGATTTGAAAGGTCCATTGGGCGGGTGTGTTATGCACAATTCTATAACTGTATATTATACAACATGTATACATGTCACTTTAATAAAATATTTGCGGACTTTACTTACTTATATTTGAATGACAACTGTTTTATCGGATATTTAGCTAAAAGCTACCTTCTTATGCAAAACGGAAGGGAACTGACAAGAGGGCCGGGCTTCCCCGCTCTAAAATAAAACCTACTAAGATTTTTATATGAAATGTGACGTGCTACGAGCCTCGCTACTCCGCCCTAAAATAAAACCAATCATCGTTTTTGTATAAGATGTAACAACATGTCACAAACATCCATTCACATAAAGTTATTTTACTTTAAAAGGGACCTAACTCCAGATGATTAACGAATTTCTTCCAATATCCAGGAACGTCATTCATTATTATATTTTTTGTTTTGTTTTTATGTGACTTATTGTCGCTGGGGTTTAACGCCGTTTTTCAACAATTTTTCAGTTATATACGGTGACCGGTTCACCTAACCATTTTTCATGGACTGTATACCAGTATTAACTTACCCTTCCACAAGGAGCCCTCAACTTCTCCATATATGGAAGAAAATCAACATATTTGACAAATTTTCATGGAATGGTATGACCTGCCGCGTCCGGGATTCGAACCCGGATCTCCGGGCAAATTGCAAGTCCTGTGCACTAACCACTGGACCACGGCCGCGGCCGCAAGTGAGGCAAGTACACGGAATTGTGGTTTTATAATAATATAATTCAATACAATTTATACCAAAAGTAACTAGATTTGCAATAGTTTGTTCAAATCATGAAAAATTATAAACACGTGTTCTCTGGAAGATCCAGGCTTCTCATTCTTCTAAACACTGCACGACAGGATCCATTCCTTAGACACGTTTTAGGTATATCTAAGATAAGACAGTAAAGTTCAAATTTAAAAATCTCGCCGGTCCATGTTTGTAAGACAAATGTCCAAACGGATTGTTCGTAGCTTCATAGCTTACAACTGAATGTAAATGATTGACATTTGACGAGATATCAAAGTTTATAAAGGGTTGCCGTAACTAAATATGTCTGTAAATCTCGTCCATGATGCATCCACAAATTGTTATTAATGGCAATTTCGGGTCGTTTTGAGTATATCATCTAACTTATACAGTCAAATATGTGAACAAAGGCCACCCTTAGGAAAGACCAAATGTGCCCTTTATAGACAGGTGGCCTTTACCCCGTGGTCAGTTTGTTCTACCACGGGGTGATTCCAAACTCTAGCTAGACTGTGTGCTAATTTCTTTCTGTCGTCTACTTGCTCTCACTGTCATCTAAAATGTCGGAATAACATCATACGATATTCTCGCACAATCTGTTGCATGTATATTAAACAACAACTTGTTTATACTGCTGACATAAGATAAGTCTTCAAAGGATACACAATAATACAATGATTTATATGGTTTTTTGTTTAGAGATGTAGCGTGATATGATATACATATACACATGTACTAGCGTACTTTCATCAAAACGACACAAACAACATTAAATTGGACCATTGTTTCAATCGATATATTTTCTGATCCATGTAAAAGTCTATAATCTTCTATAATATAGCCTCCCCATGTAATAATATAGCCTCCCCATGTAATTATGTAGCCTCCCCATGTAATAATTATGAAACCTTTCTTACCAGAACTCCTTCTGGTCTGAAATTGTCTGGTCTGAACCCAGCAGTTGGCCCCGAGTTTTAGAGTATTATTGAATTGTTCAAATGATTGATAGTTCTAAAAAAAGCCTCGAATCAGAAAAACTCTAATCTTTGAAGCCTCTCTAACGCGTATAAAATCATTGGTTAAAAATGTTCGGATCATAAGACTTACTGTAAAGTATTTTAAAATACGTTAGGGTGAATTTTACTTAAACCTGTATCGAGGAACAAGCTGCATATAAAATGTGATGCGCAACAGGGCGTAATATTAAATTAAACTTTGACAGCGTCCGTCTACCCGGAAATGCTCTTACGTCATATATCAGTCTCTACTTTTGTACAAAATCGAAAAAATTCACAACCGAAAATCACTTCTAAATCGGAAAGTCACATCAGTAAGTTATAATGCTGTATTTATTTGTACATTTATTGTACTAATTTTAGTGTTAAATTATGAACATTTATCGTATTTTTACTTATATTTATTAGGAAATTAACACCTTTTTATACGTATAGCTTTGTACTACTTTCTGTTTACCTTATTAAAGTGTAATTTTACGATTGTTCGAAACTTATTAAACATTAGTCGCATAGCAAGGGAAGAGCATCAAATCAAATCAATGGTTTTATTTCATTCAAGAATTTAAATAAAAAATACAATAGTGGTCTTTTTCTTTCTTTTAAAGATAAAAAATCATTCACATAAACTGTTTCGAGTTATTGTTTCATGGATTGAGCATTGATATTCAGTCAATGATATTCCTTTGTTTATATTAAGATTTTTTCAGTTCCATTCAATGAGTTTAAACATTCAAAATAATTTCAGTAAAACCACCAGCAGCCATGAAATCTGTCGCAGTCTTCGCTCTTGCTTTGGCCTGTGTCCTCGGACTCGCAGTCGCCCAGTTTGGATACCCCGCTCAACAGTCCGGCGGCTTCGGAAATGGTGGATGTAAGTGATTTTTATTAATTAATGTTTTACCTGCATCTCTAATCGTGTGCTTACTATCCATATAGATAATACGGAATTAAAACATGCAGCTTCATTATGATATTAATTTGTTTTCGTGAGATTTATATTGTATAAACCTACTGAGTCCAATTTGTATAATTATAACCACTAGGTTAATTTTGAGGTTAGGTTACAATTTGGATTAAAGTATGGTAAAGCGATTGCATGAAACCTTAGGTAAATTTGACGAGAAATTATTTCAAGTCGAATTTAATCCAAGTGTCTAATATTAGCAAAGGAGTCATCAAGATCCTCAGTTTGTCTGTTTACTGGTCTGCATTGTTGAAGTCGTCTAACGTTTGGTACAACGAAGGCAGCCATCTTGCTTCTGGTTAAATTTTGTAGGACTTTTTAAGCTAACCTCAAATTTAACCCTTTTTAATTAAATTGCATCGTTATTTATGTACTGATAATGAAAAAGAAATTAATTAAGCTATTTCATATCGTTTAATTTATTTTCCAGTCATTGCTTTGATCGGATTACTGGTCATTCTGTTCGCTTTGTTCGGAAGCAACTCTTTTACATCAGACAGCGGTGATACCACAATCATCTTCGGAAACTTGTCTGGACCGTAAGTACTGGGATATTTTTTAAAAGTCTCCCTTTTTCGGCAAAAATCTCATCGTCTGTATTCATTTTCCCGAATTGTGAAAAACTATTAAAAGAATCACTCGTTCGGTAAAATCTGATCATTTTGTTCTGTATCAAAGTTATTGATGTATATTTTAAGTCTGTTATAGATTAAATCATACAAGGGGTAACCGTTACATTAACTTTTTGTCAAAATCCGAAGATACCAATGATCAGAATTTACGTCATATCATTCGAATAACTTTTTTGTTCATGTTAAACTTATTATGTTGAAAAAATCTGGACGTGTGTGTTTATACTGTTTTCTACTTTTCACAGAACTGGTGGCAAGTAAGCGCTAAATCCCCGTATCCGGACCATTATTACACGGACTATCGAAGTAATAAGAAACCTACATGGATTGTGTACCTTGATAACGTCTAATGCTAAATTGATCATTATTTCATCTGTACTGCTGTGGTGGCAACATTTCATGGACATCGAATAAATATATATTTTGATGATTTTGTTTGTTTCAATGTTTTTCCATGATAATTCATTTCAAGCTCCGTTATCGGTTCAAATATTATTGTCCAATCACATAGTTATATTTGAACATTAATTTTCATTTCAAACGATTTGATTGGTTCAAATATTTGAAATGACCAATCACGTCGCAGATTGAATGCTCCGTACTTTGGTTATAATTAGTCTTTGGTCTGACCGCTGATCAGGTTGGGTATCAACGTATTGGATTGTATTACAGTATTATCTTGACTAGCTAACATAAATGACTGGTGCCTTCCGTTGAACACATCTAAATACCACCTGTATATCAATTAAATAATATAAACACGAGTGGGACTGGTTTATGAGAATAGTGGTTTCATCTGATATTTTAACATAGTCAATTACACTGAATGTCCGGATAGCAAAAGAACAAGGAGTTATGTAAAAAAAGAAACGGGCCTACTTTGATATGTACGGATCCACTTAAGTGACATTCTACACTTATATTTCAACTTGTACTACTCTTTTTTATATCGTTTTTACGAATTATTATTTCATATTTACGAATTAAGAATGTTTCGTAATTACGGAATACTGCTTCGTAAAAACGAAATAAAAAGAGGGCTACAAGTTAAAATACATGTATAAGTGTAGAATGTCACTATACGGACTCTGTAGATGCTTTATTGAATTAACATTAAACATATACAACCCTGAGCCTACAGTTGATTATTTCACGTATACAGGCCATCATAAGAAAGTAACCATCATAAAAATTCGTCTATTTTGGCCTAATATGCTGACCTTGAAATTTTAATGGTAAACGACAATTTTATGGTCAATAATGGATAACAATAAACCGTATCATGAAATGTTTCAGCTATTTCCACAATTAAATTCATCTGGATTACTTGCGCTTTGTCTATTTCATGCCAACATCACTTACTGGCTACTTTCTTATGACGACCAGTATACATCGATTCTATTAACGGGATACACACTTTCACAGACACAGAATTGCCATCATTCAACATCGTTGAAACATTGACACTCGTGTTTGTAAAGGAAATTTATTCTCCCAAAGCTTCAAAGTGTTGAAAATTTATTCAGAATAATTTTCAATACATATGCATAAAATTTTATGATCAAAAATGATCTTTGAATAAACAAGACAAACACGTCACATGATGATAACGGTCCGGCTAAAAATCAGTTTTACGTTACCTCCAAAAAACCAGGGTAGTTAGGACGCAAAACGTTCATTTTCGATGTTTATCTAAGTATTCCTTTGTTTCTTTGGAGTTATGATTCGTACCCAAATATTTTCGTACTTTAAATTTTGCTGTTAGAAACTGTAGAAACAACACCAAAAATAGGGTCAGTCGGGTAACCGGAAACACAATTTTTTTTCAAGCCGAATGACGGTGATGACAAAGATTACAAAAACATTGAATAACTGCTACGAGATCAGACCTCCAAATTGTTTCGGGATGAATTAAGTTACATTAACTTATACAAGGCAGAAGTGAGATAATAAGTCCACGCACCTTATAGAAAAAGTTCCAAGTAAAACAAGCGCATGGCCAATCATTCTTATACTATCATTAAATCAATGGTAAAATGTCAGTAAAAAAGAACATTGTTTACGTACTTAATTGTGATTAAAGCTAATGTAATTTGAACATTTGGTTGACAGACTAAATTAAAATGATTCATTGAAGTTTCCGGAATTGAGAAGAGAAAGAATTTTAACGTTTTGATTCGTCCATGTTCTTGAAGATAAATAATGGAAGCGATTTAAACCCCAAGAGATCGTTTTAACGACGGAGATTTGGTGGCAATTGGTCCTTTTCAAGCGTACATATGTCTATGACAGATTCGAACATAATACCGAATTCATCAATAGCGGAAGCTGTTTGAATGTAATACCTGGTTTGTCTTACATCTTTTTTGTATATTTTTTATATGTACAATGATTTAATAAGTTTTAATGTCATAGACATGTTGGAATAATAAATATTCGCTCCCTACGTTTCTGGTAATTCATGAAATTAGATGAATTTTCTTAGTTTTTCTTTTGGGAAAACATTACAAGTAAATTATGTGTATAGAACTTGATAAGAGTGTATTACGCGGTTTTTCATTTATTATTAATTCATATCTAACGATATCAATGTACAGTGCAACCTCTCCAGAGTGACCTTCTCTAAAGCAACAACAGCATGATTATCCCCTACACTACGATATAATTTAATTTAACCTCTCTAGAGCGACCACCTCTCAACAACAACATAATTTTAATTCGCTTCTCCCACAGGGCGTTGCTTTTGAGATGTTGCGCTGCATATTTCATTGTAGTGTAAACAAGTATGGTTAAAAAATTATAATTAGATCAAACTTTCATTGTTTATACTCGCTTGCATCTACATCCCATATATAACAGACTATCTGTGTTTAATATGAGTTGGTCATTGACTTGTAAGGTGGTGAAATTTTTTGAAGTAACCACGTGTTGCACGCTAAAATGAAATTGAACCATGAACACACTTCCTGACTGATCTTATGTGATACAGAAAAGAAGTTGATTAAAATACATGCAGATAAATTTATAGTCTGTTGTATATATCATGGACAGTTTTATTCTTATTTATCCCGTTGATGGCTAACATTCACTCCGTTGTAATTTAAGCGTTAGCAATGTATTGTGTACCATGCATTGATGTTTGGAAACGATCAAATTGCCGTATTAAATTTATAATGTTTGCACTTTGAAAAAAAAAACGAATGAAACAATATTGTGTTAAACTGTAATTATACCTAACGATTGTGTACATGTGCTGTGAGAATATGTCAAGAAGCAAAGAACTTGCCTTAGCTAAATTCAAATAGGTAGGCTTATTGAAATAGTGAAATTATAATTTAACATGTACAAAACATCACGTAACGACAACCGCAATATTACGACCACCTTGTTATCAAGACCACTAATGTTTGGAAGGGCCTTCAATAACTTCCCTATAATTCAACTCGATAATGAGACCACCTCATTGATACAATCACTTTTTCAGATCCCTAAGGTGGTATCAATATTGGGGTTTAACTGCACCAAGATTTACTTAAGATTTTATACCCATAATGACCAAAATTACTATCTCAAAAAGAAGCGAAGAGATTTGGGGAACCTTTACAATTTAAATAGGCTCCCATGATGGAAAATGATTTACCGTGAGATCTACCAAAAACAAGGACAGCTCTTTGAGTTAATGCCCTTTTTAATTTGCATTGAAGTCTATGGGAGGAGCCAATTTTTCTAAGATTAAAGAAAAAGAAAGATCGATTTCAATGAAACTCACGATAAAACTATGCAAAAACACAGAATCAATGTAAATCAGTAAAGAAACATACAAGTCACCGCACAATACTTTCAAAAATTAATATCTTTTTCAATTTTTCAGTAGGGGCAATAACTCTTACAAGACTTGAAAAATGCTTCGCAAAATACATTGAATTATGTATAATGTATAATAACTATCAAAGAAATAACGATACTTGGGCAACACTATTCTTATAATATTACCATTTTAGCAAGTAGCATTTAGCAGATGCGTAAAAATGATTACCGTATCATGGATATAATACCTTAAGCGACTGTTAACATGTACTTGATCAATTGATTGTCATTGAATATTATACTTGAATATGTTACAGGCCGGTAGCCTTGAAACAATAAACTAATTGTCAATGTCATTGAATATTATACTCGAATGTGTTACAGGCCGGTAGCCTTGAAACAATAAACTATTTGTCAATGTCATTCTCAGCCTCTGTGGTATTCATATTCCAGCAAATGATGAACATGAATATTTTATGCAGCTATCTAAGCGTGCATGGATATTTCACTAGATTATTGACAATTATAATAATCACTCCATATATTATTAATCACCGACGGAAAATAATACGCATATTTTGATAGTTTTTTTTCTGTGTTAAAATCACAAAGCGTTAAAATGTAGTTGATAAAACATCATAATAATAAAAATTCTATTAACTGTTGACACAGGCAATGTTTCTTATTCTTCTTTTAATTTCGACTTTCAAGTTATCAGATACATAAAGCCGACATTGAAATGAAAACAGCAAAAAAGACGATATTTAAATATAAATAACCCACTAGAGACAAAATATAAAGAATCGATGTAAACAATAAATATGAAATTGAAGGATTGATGAAACTCTGAGTATGATGTATACAGGTTGAAATTTATAGTGACGTATTTCTGCATACACATAGCACGTTAGTTTCGCGAAAGCTTTCTAAGTTTTCGTGAAAAATTGTTTAATTTTCATGAAAATATTTCATTGTCCACTTAATAAGTATGTTTGCTATCTGGTGAAGAAATTTTATCGTGAAAAGTTATTGAATTTTCGTGAAAATGTTTTTTTCATGAAAATGTGGTAGATTTTCGCGAAAATATTCTGGTTATCTTATGCAAAAATTAATTAAATTTAACAGTCAAATTTCAATGTATAACGATTACGATATGGCCTAGACGGGAGTATTATATCTGATTTTCTGTCATCAGACAAGATGTCGACATTTTATAATTTACCTTAGATGTAAATGCTAAAATATTGATAATATGATAAATACAGATTACCAATTAAAACACATTTATACTCATATTTGACATCTTTAATTTATTTATCTATCTAAGAAGTAAATAATAATATTATGTGAATGATGTCTGCCGAAATACCAATCAACTTCGGTATTGATACATATATGAAACTACCTGTAATTGGTATGTGTGTTTTTCTCTCTACAAATCTAATAAATAAATTATAATTTTATTAAACCTATTAATGCTTAACCCAACACAAGCAGATATAAGGTAAACACTCATATTTCGTATTGAAAACCACTATGTTTTAATGTGTAAATTTTGCATATGATACATATTTTATGAATCGACGATTTTCAAATTGAGAAAAATAGCAAAATATTCTGAATTATAAATATGACATATAGTTAACATACGTTCTAACAAGTATATGTATATTATCACGCTAATTGATTTTAACCGGATGTTATACTTAAATACATCAAAGATTACTAACTACCGTTATGTTCTACCAAGCCTCTGGTCGACATACGTCAACAACAGACGAGACAAATACCCGACATTTACCGGCTACCCGGAAACAAGTTTGACAGCTGTATTACCTCCGAAGTTTGTATATAACTGAACATTTAGACAGTTAGCTTCACTTCTGAATCGGAAAGTCAAATAATAAGTAAGTAAACACATGGTTGACCGATAATTTATTTATCGATATATTTCTATATTCTTCATTTTTAAACTGAATTCGAATTATTCATATTTCGCACAAAAAATGCTCGTGATTTCAAGCGAAATTATTTAAAAGTCAACTGAGATTTTGAATTCATGTACATGCATTTTTTCATTGCTTTAATGTTAAATTTAATTCGGGATAGATAGTTCACACAATCATGTAATGCAAATATTAGAATGATTACTAAAATGTTGATTTACGGATAAAAATACAGCGGTAGAATGAACCAAAGTATCAAAGAAAAGAAACTCGCGTAAGAGTCAGATTATAAATATCTTTTGCTAAAAACTCGATATTTTACAATCAAATTGATGCAATTAAATTGAACTGTGTACGGTATAAATTAAAAAGATAGTCAACATTTTGTTGTCCTAAAACTTGCTTACAACAGTGTTTCTGTAATTTTTACACTTCGTATTTTAGCAAACCACCAGCAGTCATGAAATCTGTCGCAGTCTTCGCTCTTGCTTTGGCCTGTGTCCTCGGACTCGCAGTCGCCCAGTTTGGATACCCCGCTCAACAGTCCGGCGGCTTCGGAAATGGTGGATGTAAGTGATTAAAAAAATGTTCTACCCGCATCTTTTATTGTGGGTTTCCTGTCCATTTAGATAATACGGAATAAAAACATACATTTTCATCATGAAATTAATTTGTTAACGTGAGACTTTATAGAAATAAATGAATCATATCAAATCATTCCCTCATATTATTTTTTTCGAATAATGTGATTGGATAAAATTAACTCATTTAAAACCAATTAACTTAAAATTTTCAATCTGGTAAAATTCTTCGAAAATATCAACATTTATTTTAAATAGATGTATACCATCTCCTTTAGTAATAATTTTCAACCTGGTAAAATGCGACCAATTGCTGATACTAATATTTATTATAAATCTATAAAATCTATAAATGCCTTTAGTACTTTGATTTCTTGGATTCAAATATATACAGTGCGCATGCTCGCTTATTTGCAGTTATTGCATTGATTGGTTTATTGGTTATCATTTTTGCATTGTTCGGAAACAACACTTCTAACAACAATGGCGACACCACAATTATCTTCGGAAACTTGTCTGGACCGTAAGTTGTATTAATTTTTCTCTTATCTTAATTTTTCCAGTTTTGGCACTGATTGGTCTGTTGGTCATAGTATTCGCCCTTTTTGGATCTGGAAATTTTGGTGGTACCAATACAGTAATCTACGGAAACTTCTCCGGACCGTAAGTTTAAACTTTAAGCCATTCCAGGCATTGTTTATTTGGCGACACTTCCGGTTCCATTCCGTGGACAGATGGTTTTTAAGAATTAAAATAATTTTTTATTCTGAACTCTGATATTTGATAAGCAATAAAGTTGCAAATCATAATACGTTATAAATAGTTTGTATCTGCATGCGTTTAGAAAAATCAAATCTGAATTTGGTGAAATTGCTGTAAATGTTTTTGATCTAGAAATTTCATGCTAAAATGTTTTTTTCAGAACTGGTGGCAAGTAAGCGCTAAATCTCCGTATCCGGACCAGTATTACACGGACTATCGAACTACTAAGAAACCCACATGGATTGCAATACTTGTTAACGTTTTATGTGATCATTATTTCATCTGAACTGCTGTGGTGGCAACATTTCATGGACATCAAATAAATAAATGTACAACAACAAAATGATTTGTTTTATTTTTATGTATATAAACAAAAAAGGGTTCGTACAGCAAAAAATCACAAAATTCCTTCAGCATCAGTCAATTATATTTCGGACAAACTTATGTATAAAAGCCACCTACGAGGGAGTAAAGTGGTTTTTTTTTATCAGAGGTGGTCAACATGCACGAGTTGCGATAAGCCGCAGGATAGAAATACAGTTAAATACACCTCCGTACATGGGCAGCCATCATTATTCGCAATGGAGCTCAAAGGCGTAAACAGGAGTAAATAATGTTTATAACAAAGGATAACGAACAAGCAGCTGCTCGCACCAGATCCCATCTGTTAACAAATTCATGTAGATTTAAATAATACAGACTTAAATTGTTTACCCTTAACACCTCCTAAAAGACCCCGCCGACAGAAAAAAATATTGCCGAAATTTCAAACGTATTTTTTTATTTTCATATTTTCGCTAATAAGATATTTCCTTGCTTTATCTCTCTTTAGGTAAAAAATGATCTCTGAATAAAACAAAATATTTTTCCGACCGACTGACCGACCCTCTCTTAAAATCTAGGTTTGGTAAAGGGCAAACAAAGTGTATTTTAATTGCAGCCTTAAACATATATTAAATTATAATAACGGGAAGAACCGCTCTATGATACCGACCTATGCGGATAGAGGATTAAATACATGCGCCTAAAAAGTGTCATGTGTTCTCGAAATATTACAATACAATGTAAACACATTAGTGATGGTCAGAAATGATGAAATTCTGTCATTTTTTGGAGTGTATAAAGAGTAGCCCACAGCGACCTATGATACAAGTACATGACAGTGCACCTTATATATACATGTATTCATATATTCATAAGGGCTTGTACGTTGTTGGGATGGTGTATGATGAAGAATTTAGGCCTAAAATTACCACACAGACCGAAAACACAGTCAACACAGTTATCATAAATATATGCATATACAGGTGTTACGACTTCATATAATATTATGACATTTTCCGTACATTTAAATTGTACAGGTTCTCAAAATCTGTCCGCTCCTTTTTTGAGAAAAATTTTTTTGGACATCATGGGTATAAAACCTTAAATATCTTCACTGTTTCACTGGGGTTTAACGCCGTTTTTCAACAATTTTTCAGTTATATACGGCGACCGGTTCACCTTACCAGTTTTCCTGGACTATATACTAACCAGTATTAACTTACCCTTCCACAAGGAGCCGACAACTTCTCCACAAGTGGAGGAAAATCGACATTTTTGTCAAATTTTCATGAAGGGTATGACCTGCCACGGCTGGGATTCGAACCAGGATCTCCCGGTTCCAAGTCCAGCGTACTAACCACTGGACCACGGCCGCAGCCTTCTTAAATATCTAATAACTTGTGTGTACAGATATCTAAGACGTTATACGCATCACCAATAAGCGTTTTGTCCAAATCAGAACAATGAAGCAACAAAGTCGTCGGGAAGCCGTCTACTTTCACTTTGATCCGCCATTTTGATTCCCAATGTCTATCCAGAGTTGTCGTTCGTTATCCATCGCAAACATCTCTGTCAACGTCTGGAAAGTAGTTCAAAAAACGCGTGTCCGGGTCTCTTTTAGTTTCCATTTGATACACAGAATCACGCTTTTGTTTCTCTAAATGTACATTTGTTATCATAATTTTACAAGATTACCGTCGACTTCTGCGTTTCATTTCCATTTATGCGGTGTAACTTTGTGACCTAATTACCAAAAGTAAACAAATACTCTCCGTCGAGAAATAGTGAGCTAGATAATTATAATAATTTCTCTGATTTTCTGGTAAATTAAAACATCTTTTGTCTCGAATGCGTAGTGCAAAAGAAATTGCTTCACTTAGTTGTAAATTTTGTACCATTTGCGGCTTTATTTTTTGTTTTACAAGAATCTTGTAAAAAGTTGAGACGTTGGATGGATGGATGGGAGAGATAACGAACGTCAACTCTGGATAGAGATTGGTTGATTCCGTGACCTTCACCTCAATAACGTTAGAAACGGTCGTTTCATTGGCTGTCGATAACTGAATCAAAATGGCGTAGTGAAATGAAAGTAGACGACGAATTAAAAGATGAAATGCCATTAAGTGATCAGATAATATGTGTATTTGAAGTTTACGTTCAAGATTTGAATGAATTAATAACAGTAATTTTACACACATGGAATACCGGAAATATTTGACATCCTAATGTCTGTATTTAATGAATGCACTTCAGTAGTGTGTTTAAACTGATGGTGTAAAAATCAAGTTTTTTACGTGTCTTGTGTTACGTATGTAAATGATCCCTTACATTGTCATAAAGTCTTGGAGTGATATTAATTTGACCTTTTTTCAATTTATAGACCTAAAACATTATACGTTAATAAATTGAAAACATATTTAACTGTGAATTTTGGTTTACAATGAATACTTTTAGAATCAAGGTTCCGCTAAAACTCAATGAGTTTTAGTCAAATGTATATATTGTGATATATTTCGTTATTTTCAGCAACACTGAAATTCAAATGTAAACATTGTTTTATTAAAATATGATAAAGTAAAGGAGAATACATTCAAAACATGTTCAACAGAATAAAAGCTGGAATTTTGAAATCTCCACGCATAGCATGTCTACGGAGTTAACCTAAATTTTATATACATGTACAAAACAAATAAAGATATATTGATTTCAGAACGTGGGTCTTGCAGTCACATAGTGGAATTTTGAATGACTACTTGTTGGCTTCGTGACATAAGATATAGTTTAAAGACACCAAATAACAAAAAAAAAAAAACACATACACACAGAATGTGCAAGTTTTCACAATTCTCCACACCCTGTAAGAGGGCTGACCGAATCTGGTCTTATTCCATCAGAAGGGTCAATCTCTTGGATCACAACAACAACATACTGGTGTGTGGTACGAATGTGGGGAATAGAAAGTTCTTGGTGTCGGAGTAAGTGGCATAGAATGGTTAGAACCGTCAATCAATGATTGTTTCCAAAGTATAGAATAAATTATGTAAATAATATTATACTACATGTATTATGTACAAAATATATGTAAAATATGTTTAAAATATCCATTTTCTCTTTGACATTGATTTTTTTATGACCATCGTCAGAATGTAAGTATGTCTTTACAGGAGAGTTTATAGAAAGCGTTTGCCTTTTCAAACAATGTGTTATTAGTGTTTAACTCGTTCGTCATTTTGTTTTGGTATTCACTTTTAAGTTTTACAATTAATTGAATTATTCATGAAGTAAATTTTGAAAATTAGTCCACGTTTGTTCTCTGTTTGTTGATTTAGCCTACTTGCCTGTTTTATTACATTTTCTATTAAACTCTCCTGTTTATTGTGATGTATTAGTTCCCGAGAATATTAAGTCAGTCGTAACTAGCACTGAATAATAAAATAACCCTAAAACAGTGCTTCGAGTAATCATTACAGTTTTTGTTTTTGCTTTTATGTGACTTAATGTCACTTGGGTTTAACACCGTTTTTAACAATTTTTCAGTTATATACGGCGACCAGTTCACCTAACCAGTTCTCCTGGACTGTTTACTAACAAGCACTAACTTACCCTTCCACAAGGAACCGGCAACTTCTCCACATATGGAGGAAAATCGACTTTTTTGTCAAATTTTCATAGAAGGGTATTACATGACGCGACCGGGATTCGAACCCGGATCTCCGGGTTACAAGTCCAGCGCACTAACCACTGGACCACGGCCGCGGCTAATCATTACACAACTGTAGAACATCTGAAATGGCCGTTTTCGTACGGCTCTTTTCTGATGACATGAAAAGGAGCCAGCATTCCACAAACGAAGCTTTGAATATTACGTGACTGTCTTGACTTGAAATGAAATTCGAAATAAATTCTACCATTCCGCGTGAGAATTAAATATATAATTATATACAGCTGTATAACTTGAAGTGAATGAATAATACATAGCCAGAGCTTGTTTGTTGACTAGCGTTAAGTGCATGTTTTGTTTACTGAATGCACTACAGTGCAACCTCTCCGAAGTAACACCCTTAGGGAGAAACAAAATTATGTTGTCGATGAGAAGTTGCTACTCTAGACAGGTTAACTTACTAACTTAACAGTTAAATCGTACAATGGGAAAAATCATGCTGTTGTTGAAGGGAGGTCGTTGCTCAAGAGACGGCCGCTCTGGAGAGGTTGCACTGTATTTAACTTATTCCGTGGCGTTACAGCATGGTTGGCTGTTAACATTAATAAAGAAATTTTCCCTAAGGTTCATAAGTAACAATATAAACTTATATAAATAATAAATGAATAAAACATTAAGTAATATCAGAAAGTACACGCACTATCGAACAATTTAAGGTATAAACAGCAGATATGATCTAATTTAATATATTTATCTTTTCCAAAGTTGTGACTAATTAAAACGCCTCTTGAACTCCAATTATTTTTTCCCCTGGGGTTTAACATTTTTTCATTTATATACGGCGGCCGGTCAACCTAACCAGCTTTTCTGGACTGTATACTAATCAGTATTAGTTTACTCTTCCACAAGGAGCCGACAGCTTCTCCACACTTTGGAGAAAATCGATATTTTTGTCAATTTTTTGTAGAAGGGTATGATCTGCCGCGACTGGGATTTATACCCAGATCGCCGGGTCACAGGTTCAGCGCACTAACCACTTGACCACTGTCGCGGCTCTGAATACTGTATTACAGTAGCGTTTATTCAATGAAGGATAAAAGTTTGTATGTAGATAATCTCCAGTCAGATCCACATGTCTGTGAATGGTTCCCGACACAGGTCATGCCGCATTCGGTATCTGGCACCAGAATAGCATCGTGCAAGGTATTTCCACAATAACATTCCGCTGAAAACTGTTGAAGACAACGCGATAATACGAGACATTTCGATCATATTATTATTATTATAATACAGTGCTCCCTCCCGTAACGTCACCTCCAAAGACCGATTCCCTCCAAGAAACGACAGTAAGAGGCATTCATACAAACAATAAAAATAGCTATCGGGAATGTATCAATTCCCTCCGAACAACAACTCCCTCTAAAGAACAACACTTTTTTGTGACACCGACAAGTGTTGCTCACTGTATACCATATTTATATAGCGATCTTTTCATCTATAAAATACTTCTTATATTGTTATATAAGTCTTGTCTCAATAAGTTAAAACTAAACATTACAAAAAATAAAGACAAAATGAGAAAGGCAATTTCTCAATAAAAAAATCAAAGTCTGGGCAGCTGAGGTTTTTGATGTTTAAATTATAACAAAACACCACCAATGCTAACAATTAATAGGTCTAAATATCGTTATACAGACAAACCATGTTAATAAAGACCACCCCTGGGAAAGACAAAGTGTGGCCTTTATTGACAGGTGGCCTTTATTCGGAGATGGCCACAAACACAGATTTGACTGTAATTCAGCTCAGCTGAAAGCGAAATATTCACCCGCCAGTAGTTAAGTCTGACTAGTTTTAAAATGACAATTACGTTCAAAAGTTTCGGGGTCTCATATCCGAAACTAACACTACATGTAGTTAAATAGTATAGAGAATTTATGACAAATGTCTGTGTATTAGGAAGCAATCGGATCACCGTTCTGTATATAACACCACATTCAAAATTTGGATTAGATATGATCCTCACACTACAATAACCTTTACATGTAATTGTTTAATGTTTACCAGGTCTAAGAAGTTTGCACAGGACAGAGATTCCGTGCAGGAAATCAGTTTTTATTTATTTTTTATGTGACATTGTCACTGGGGTTTTTCAACAATTTTTCAGTTATATACCGCGAACGGTTCACCTAACCAGTTTTCCTGGATTGTACACTAACCAGTGCTAACTTACCCTTCCACAAGAAGCCGGCAACTTCTCCACATATGGAGGAATGTCGACTTTTTTGTCAAATTTTCATAGGAGGGTAAGATAAGATAAGATTTATTTTGGCATATAGTACATACATGGTATTAAAACAACATGTAGTGATACATAACATAACACAGCATGGGTATACACACCATGACATGCGCACAAATACCAGGGATAACACAAGAAAGGGTCAACCCTTATTTCCATATTATACGGATACCTGTCGCTACCTGGATATGAAACCGGCTCTCCGGGTTATAAGTCCAGCGCACTAACCACTGGACCACGGTAGCGCCCAGGAAATAAGCACAGCAATAGTTATAATAACGACTGTATTTTTATATATTTTTTTGTGAATAACATATTTGGTTTAAAACCAATTTTCAGTATGGTCCACATTACAAATTACAACTAAGGTTACAAACAGCATAACACAACACAGTACAAGTATATATACTCTTACACACCATTAAACACTTCATTAAATAAAACATTACAAAATTAATTATGTTTCATTTTGACCTTATGGGCTAAACATACATGTATGTAATGACATATCCTTGGAAACATTGTATGTCAAAACCTTCTTAACCATCTTTTTAAAGTCGTTCATAAATGAAAGAAGAGTTATTACCTGTAATCCTATATATTTATATCCGAAGCAATGTTGAATACACAAATCAATGGTCATATGGTCATAGTCATAAAAGATTACATCAGAGAGCGTTCTATTTACACCATCTGTGTAACATCCCTGATAACCTGTAACAAAAATGTAGCGTCAATAATAAAAACTGAGAAAAAATAGATTAATAGAAACAAAACAAACACACTCACGTGCGCATGCACACGCACAAAGAAAAGAACTTTACACGCACGCAAACACACGCACAAAGAAAAGAACTTTACACGCACGCACACGCACAAAGAAAAGACCTTTACACGCACGCACAAAGAAAAGAACTTTACACGCACGCAAACACACGCACAAAGAAAAGAACTTTACACGCACGCACACGCACAAAGAAAAGACCTTTACACGCACGCACAAAGAAAAGAACTTTACACGCACGCAAACACACGCACAAAGAAAAGAACTTTACACGCATGCACACGCACAAAGAAAAGAACTTTACACGCACGCACGCACGCACAAAGAAAAGACCTTTACACGCACGCACACACGCACAAAGAAAAGAACTTTACACGCACGCACGCACGCACAAAGAAAAGACCTTTACACGCACGCACAAAGAAAAGAACTTTACACGCACGCACAAAGAAAAGAACTTTACACGTACACGCACAAAGAAAATAACTTTACACGCACGCACGCACAAAGAAAATAACTTTACACGCACGCACACGCACAAAGAAAAGAACTTTACACGCATGCACGCACACGCGTATGAAGGCAAACTAATGGAACGACACTGCCCTTATTCAGCAGCATAACTAAAACCGTGTTTCGGATATTATTAGCTTCTTACTGACCCTATACGGTGTGATACAGGGTCTGTAAATAAAATTTAGGCGAGACTGACACTGTGTCACACCGTATCGGGTCAGTAAGAAGCCGTGTAACGAATTTATCTCACCGAGTACCATTCATAAATCAACTTACCAAACTTTTATGTCATCTCAACCATTTTTATTTTGATATTATGATTACTGACTGGATATGAATTGCTACTTAATACGACTTAATACGGGAAAATAGTAGGTCAGCACGTGATCCGGTTCAACCAATCAACAGCAAGTATTCTGTATGAGGTAAGACAAATATATACTTGTTGTTTTCAAACGTTCTTCATAGAATTTTTCCTCCATATGTGGAGAAGCTGCCGGCTCCTTGTGGAAGTAAGTTAGTACTGGTTAGTATACAGTCAGGAAATCTGGTAAGGTGAACCGGTCGCCGTATATTACTGAAACCTTGTTGAAAAACGGCGTTAAACCCCAGTGAAAATTAGAGATTAAAACAACACAATTCAACATTAACTGACACTTTTATGTGTATTCATTTTGTCATACATTTTGTCATGCTTACTGTAACATCTTGGCTTAGGATTCCATGAACCATCACTCTTACATTCAGTCGTGTTAAACCCGGATTCCTGATAATATTCACACCTAAAAGCCATGCAAGACCCAACATCATACATGTTTCCTTTAGTTATTAGATTAGACGGTAACTCACATTCTGAAAATGAATGCATGGATTTGTTCAAACAGCTGTATCATTTTCTACCAGACATTCTATGTCAATAGTTTCTGCACCTATTAGACAGTAAAAGAAACAGGTTTCCAAGAAAAGTTGCGTGGAAATTATCCACCTTACCATACAAACTGCACAGAAATAAATAACCATCTTTTCATATTAGGTCAAACTGTTTCTATAAATAAATTACTTGGTGATATGCCAGAATGACTGACAGCAAAATGTTTTCAGAAACAGATAGACAGTCACAATTATGTTTCCGGTCACATCCGAATAAAGACCATCCTGTGAATAAAGACCAGCCTGTGAATAAAGGCCATTCTTTGAAAAACCTTCACGGATTATTTAGAACAAAAGGACTTCCGAATAAAGGCCACCTGTCAATAAAGGTCACATTTTGTCTTTCCCAGGGGTGACCTTTATTCACAGATTTTACTGTTGTTCCTTATAGGTCTTTAAATTACTGCTGAGTGTGTCGATGACAATGATCACAAATAAAAAATAATCACAAATCCCAGCTTTTATGTTTTTTCATAATTTTCTGTCAATAGTCAATAGTTGCTCTGACTTACTAGCAAAATCGTTATTTCACGGCATGCTTTGTTATGACACAATGTATAATACATTCAACCATTCTTGTTTGACATTTTGTCACGAGTACATAGAAAGATACTATCTGTACTTTTGTAACATTAAACCACAAACAACTACAGGGATTACGTGCTACACAATAACAAAGTATTCAAGCCTCTCGCTCATTTTATGAAGTGTAAAACTCTAAATATGTACCTTTAACAGAACATTCATTTGCCTCAATGTCACATGCTTCTATAGCATCGCATCCACAATCTATTGCGATCTAAATGAAATATATAAAAATTCTCTGGAAGAGTTATAAAACAGGTAGGTTTCTAATTCGAGAATTAGGGTAAGTCATAAATGAGCCTAATATTTTTCATTTACCAAGGTTCTGATATGATAACATACATACATAACAACACTATTCCTCACCTGATCTAAAACCAGTTTCAGATTTTATATATATATACTAAACTAAACTATAATACAGTGCAACCCTCCTGAGCACCCCTCTATTGAGCGACAATCTCCCTTCAATTTAAGCATGATATTTTCCCACTGTATATCTATTAATTTAACCTTTCTAGAACAACAACCTCCCAACAACATTAATTTGCTTCTCCCGAAGGGTGTTGCTTTGGAGAGGTTGCAATGTATATACTAAACTGAAATACCATTAAGTTATCACATTACACTATATCACCCTGTACCACTCACTAAAGCGGCCGCGGCCGTGGTCCAGGGGTTAGTGTGCTGGACTTGTAACCCGGAGATCTGGGTTTAAATCCCGGTCGCCGCAGTTCATACCCTTCTGTGAAAATATGACAAAAATGTCGATTGTCTGCCATATGTGGAGAAGTTGCTGGCTCATTGTGGAAGGGTAAGTTTGTACCGGTTAGTAAACAGGCCAGGAAAACTAGTTAGGTGAACCGGTCGCCGTATATAACTGGAAAAATGTTGAAAAACTGTGTTAAACCCCAGTGACAATGAGTGACATAAAAACAAAACAAAACCACTCACTTACAGATTCACCTTGTCACTTTGGACTCTGGCCAAGTATAGAAGTGTTATAGAAGTGTTAATCCGATTAATAATTAATTAGTTTTAATGCATCAATAATCAGGCATAAAAAGTATTATTTTTTGTTATAGGAAGCTGGTAAGCCTTTCAGAGGATTGTATATTCATTACGAATAACAAAAGCATCCTCTATGCAAGCATGAACTTTACCCTGCATTTTTATTTGTCATTACGGGAAAGTTCAGTGGATGCTATGTTGATGATGCAGTCAATAGAACACTGTCTGATTCTAGTCTAAACCTTACTAATACATTACTTCACCACACAAAACCGAACTTGAAAAAAAGAAGTTTGGGTTTACTTACTTCAGTGTTTTGAATGTCTAATCTACTTATATAGACGCAGGGTCCGGTCGCTATGCTGTTTGGAACAAAAATCTCATCCCCGTCTCTATGAAGTTCACATAGATGGAGTCGCTGACGATAATTCAGGAAAGCACAATATGTCCGCATCCTACATTCTTGTACACACTCCTTTAACGATGTATTCACAATGTAACTTATAATGTTTGTAGATATTCTACAGCTGGTATGGTCTGATATCCGAAATGATTTTCCGGTAGACTCACCCAAATGATAAAAAAAGATAATCACATTTGCCAACCATACACGCGAGAACTGCATTGTTTTGTATCTGACAAAATGAACTATGAGGCAAGTTCACAAGAAACTTCATAAATATCGCTTTCTCTCTCTCTCTCTCTCTCTCTTTCTCTCTTTAATTCGACCATGCGCTGTTTAACAAGTCTACCGTCAAGTGATAAATATTTAAAATCTATTCCAGAATCATTTTATTACTGACTTTAAATTAGCGGCCCGTTACATCCATCAAAAACACTCAATTGTGAATCCAAGAAACGGCACCTTGCATCAACACATCGATCTGTGCTTTGAGCTCTTTATATTTTAAAGTTCAAATTGTAGATCGGAGACTAAAATATCCAAAATTGTGTCTAAAACAGGAAGATCAATGAGCTATATAAAATTAAAGTACTTGAAATTTGTTTTACGCTTGAGGCGTAACTAAGAGCAATAATGGATCTGAGGGGTGTTGATCTATAGTGCAAACATGATTTGTGTGACAGACTTAGGGTATTGAGAGTGTACTCTGTACACCAGGTATGTACTCGGTGACATATTTAAAACTTCCGTCCGATATTGAGTATAGAATATTTAAACTGCGTTGTAACGCTTATAAATATTGTTCTGAATGGAATATTTCACATGGGTGAAAATGTCAGTAGCCACCTTTAAGATGACAAGTGAGGCGCAAATCTCGCTTTTTTAAATATTTTGTGTCTTTCGCAAATTGTAAAATAGGTAAATCTTGTCACAATGTGGCCTGCGAATAAGTAATAATGGCCTTATGATAATAAACAATCATAAGATAGTATGTCTAACGTTTGAGGAAAGACAAAACACATACTACACATAGCTAACAACACAACGTTTTCTCAACGAAAAACTCAATATTTGAAAGTAACAGCTTATTCCGTCACTTGTAGCCAGCTTGATAGGCACCCATTATTCAAGATATGATCTCATTCAGTGACAAAATATTCACCAATATTTACCCATCCATTTAGATTGAATAATCACACAAGATACCATTAGTTTCCATTAAGACACCCATTGAGACATTTTACGGCAGGGTTGCGACATTTAGCGGCGGAAAAAATGTGCGACATTTAGCATTAAAATTGCGACATTTAACGACAGAAGATTTTGCGACATTTAGCTGTGGTTGTGACATTTAAAGGCAACGTTGCCACATTTAACGGTAAGTGCGACATTTAACGGCGATGCAACTTTTAACGGTGCCACACCGCGCAAGAGCCCGAGGTACGTAAACCTAACACTCTTCGCATGTTGTTTACTGTCATGTTGTTTTATGGTCATGTTATGTATCTATGCATCAGGGTCAGCCAGTGTATTGCGTGTTTGTGTGACACTTGTAGGATAATCTACCACACAATACATTTACTTCAAAAATGTTTTCTTTATTACAGCATACTGTAAAATTGGCTATAATTATACCAAGTTCATGTGTTCGTACTTTTTTCGCTATTTTATAGCTTTGACATAAAATATATCATTATTAAAAATGTACAGTTCAATAGACACTTTTAAAATCTTTACATCTTTATACATGCATCTGATATTTGCTGTTAACGCTTCACAATATGCTTCATGGAGTGCATTGATTAGAAGTTAAAAGTCAATATTGACATACTAAAAAAATGGAAAATTCATTATACAAAAAGATTTATAATGGTCTGACGAATGAGGCAGATTTCCGCTTCATCGAGGAACTACGCTAAAGTTATCACGAAATAATTTGAGGGGTGGTGGTTCCAGAGGGGGGGTCCAGAAGGGGGGAGTGAATGTGCGAGAGCGAGCATCATGTACAATGTATTTACGAATTAATTCGTAATCATTTCGGGTGATATTAACAGTTTCTGTGTAATATAAGGAATTAATCCGATTACTTTATCAGACTAGTCTACTGATTCCTATATTATTAGAAATATGGACGTCATCAAACTACAAATAGCTAAATTGCGTATGAATGTTCCCAACAACACAATACACGTCTGCTAAATGATTTTGTGGGGAAATTATGCATTTTTTAAAGACATATTTCGTACGCCGGGATCCGCCGCACTTAATATTTGAAAACCATGGTGTGTGTTGTTTTGTCATGGTAATTATACATGGCGCTATAACCGGTATTTTGATCAGATTTCTGCCTACGGTTTCATACATACAATTACTTGGTTCAAAATATTTTATTATTATTATTATTATTATTAAAGATGATATTAACATCATAAATCTTTAATATATGCAAGTAGAAATTCGAATAAACTGTTCACCATACAAAAACCACCAAGTTATTGCTGCTAACTCCTGTAATATCGTCTGCTGTTTTGTTCAATTCATTCTTGAGAGAAATTACAGAATATATCACATTAGAGTGTACTATATATATATACAACTGACAATACTTGAATCTAGGGAAATATTATTCAATATTTTGCATCATAAATACTGCATTTCCCAGCATCAGCAGCAGACGACTTATGAAAACATTGTGGCAAAAGAAGGCATTGCTTGTAATGAGTATTGTCTTCTTTTGTTACAATGTTTTCCACTTTGTATGAGAGAAACAACTAAGTTTTCTGTAATAAATTGATCATTGTGTATATTTCCTTTGAATTTGAAAGAGTCCAAAATATGCTTATGAGACAAAAAGTTAAACAGTGTGATACTCTTAACCGACACGTTATGTTTTGCTGTACATTGTATAAACCATCCAAATTAAAATGAATAATTTATACATGTATATTTATGGTCTTGAAAATCAAATTAAACAGCGTCAAATACCCCCGTTATTTACGTAGAATAATTCAAAATGGTCATCACAAACCTAGGGCTGTGAAAAACACTTCTAGAAAAAGTAAACTCAGGTTAAACGAAAAATAAAAACATACACTCATTCAGTTACTGGTCATTATTCGTCACTCGATATGTGTAATTGAAAGCAAAGCATTTTGCTTGATTGTGTCTGGTCATGTAAGCTTGATGAATTAAAATGCTTTGTTCATTTCCGTGCTATGTCTCGTACCTACGACCAACCAACAGTACAATCGTCGTTTTCAGTTAAAAAAAACAAATGATAATGTTTTCAATCCTTGCGTAAAACCGATTTCAATATTATAAATTTCGTTATTGATTTTACAATGATCTTTTTTCAATAGACATTCAACAGCTCTCAAGTATAAAAAGGCAACTGGTAGAAGTAAACAAATAGATTGGTCGTGTTATAATGATTATAATACGACTCCTATTAGAAAACGTAGAGCAACTGGCCAAAAAATATTTAGCTAACACATAATAATTTACAAGCAGTTAAATTACTAAAGCGAAAACCCGAAAGAAGGACTAATTGGGATAAAGTGCTTACGTATGAAATCAACATCTCTGTCAAAAGATTTGGTACACATTATGAAAGATGGGGTGAAGGTAAAACAACAAAAACTTGTCATTTAACGAAATCAGATCCGCCCATCTTTCCTGCGAATATATTACATTTATAGTAAAACCTCGATAATGAGACTACCTTCGTGACCCGAAAAGTCAGTCATGATAATGAAGCTGTCTCAGTATCAATTTATAAGGGAGTTATTGAAAGCCAGTCAGAAAATAAATGGTCTTCATAACAAGGCGCTCGTAATATTAAGGTGGTCGGTATTAGAGATTTTAATGTAAAAAAATATTCCTGGAGAAAATGTCCAGGAAAATCGGGAGTTATTTTTACTTTTCCGTCAACAGTGTGATACATGCGGTGATCTTCGTCGATAAGAAAATGTTAGTTGAGATGTAATCTTGTGTTTTTTTATTCTGCCTGTATTTGCTAGGAAATATAGTATCATGAATGACCTGACAAACTTTGAAGGTTTAAAGGGCTGCCTCCTTAATTTCATTTCTTAATTTCTTAAAGTTGTTAAGGACTTATTGGGTCTATCCTCTTTTGAACAGGAACAGAGAATGCCGCAATATGTCGATTAGTACACGTAATATAAAAGATTTAACATGACTGAAAGCTTGTTATCTATATAAAAGTGAAATATCGGTAAACACGCGTGTACAAAAGAACGCTAAGTGCAACAGTGTCACCAGAACAAAATTGGATTTTAATGGCTTTTATTTTTTCAATAGAAGACTCAGTTTGTTTATTGCTGGGATTTTTCGTTTGTTGTTTTTTCTCTAGGAATCCTTTTCTGATTTATGTTTACGACACTACTGTAGTTGCTGTTCCTTACTGACGGTTTTGAAAATTCTGTTTCTAACGGTCATTATCTATACAACGAAGTAAACTCATTCCTCGCGTAAAATATCTGAAAAGCTGAATTGTTAGAGAATAAATCGGCCGTGACTGTATTCCAGTGGTTAGTACCCTGGACTTGTTACCAGGCGATCTGTGTTCAAATCTCACGGCAGCTTCTATAATATTTGTCGATTTTCCTCCAAATGTGGCGAAGTTTCCGGCTCCTTGTGGAAGAGTAAGATAATACTGGTATGTTTACAGTCCAGGAAAACTGGTTAAGTGAACCGGCCACCGTATATAACTGAAACACTGTTGGAAAAAACGCCGTTAAAACCAGTGACAATGTCACATAAAAACGGAGATCAAATCTGATTGTTTCAATTTACTTTTCTTTGTCAAAGTAACCTTAGGTAAATGACACTTAGTAAATTGAACTGTTAGCAGAGAGGAGTAAGTTGTGCTTGCTGTTGTATCGGTCACACATAATCTTAAAGAATGAACAATTAATCTAGAGCTCTGTCATAGACCACTTACCATCAATCATGTGCTGTATTGATATATGGAGTTTACAACTATCGAAATTCTTAAATGTTCAATTTATAAAAGAATTATTCTATTTAGTTTCCGTCATTCCGTCAATAATATATTTTTTCTAAGTGGGATTCTGTGCCTGAAAGGTCGCTGAAGTCATGTTGTTTGTATATGACTTGTTGAGTGTATATGACTTGTTGTTTGTACATGACTTGTTGTTTGTATTTGACTTGTTGTTTGTATATGACTTGTTGTTTGTATATGACTTGTTGTTTGTATATGACTTGTTGTTTGTATATGACTTGTTGTTCATACATGACTTGTTGTTTGTATATGACTTGTTGTTTGTATATGACTTGTTGTTTGTATATGACTTGTTGTTTGTATATGACTTGTTGTTCATACATGACTTGTTGTTTGTATATGACTTGTTGTTTGTATATGACTTGTTGTTTGTATATAACAAGTTACTTGTGTAAGGGGGACACAGGAAGAGAGGGGGTTTGTTCTAGATGTTTTGCATACAGAATGAAGACATGCATCACGTAAAAGCAGATTATTTTTAACCGGGAATTCTGGATTTATTCAATTATAATAGTAACTCTAATTGAAACTAAATTGGAAAATGTATGCTAATGTGTGGCGAAGCTATTAACTGATAGTTGACTTCTTATGTAGTTTAGTTTCGTACATCCAGGCCCTTGCCTCATAATGCCGCATTTCCCGCATCTGAAGCAGACGACTTTTGAAAAACATTTTGAAATGCGGGGAAATGCGGTATTATGATTGTGTCAAAGGAACCATTGCGTGTTATGTGTAATGGCTCCTTTTACCACAATGTTTTCCACTCTGTCAGAGAGAAATAACCCAATTCTCTTGAATAAACTCATGATTTGTATATTAGCTTTTGTATTTGGATTTATATCTATATCTATATATGAGGCAAAGGGTTAAGACAACACTTAGAAAAGCTATAACAATTATCTCATTTTTATTGGTATATTTACAACAAGATGTAATACAAGACACTTTTACACATGTTTTATATTAAGTAAACTTAATATATAAACATTTGTCTATGAGTTTGACAGTATTTAAGCTATAGTTACACTTCATTCAACATGTATATCTTTTCTTGGCGACATCTAATCACGTGATGTGGCTTTGTCGTTAGTTACACTCAATGACGCTTTTCTGAAAAAAAAAATGGTTTGCAGTTGTGCGATCGACCCATTCCACCCACCCAATTTTTTTGGCAATATAAAGAAGAGCTTTTCATTTTCAGTACAAGCATGTAATGTTCACAAAAAATGCCTACATATCTACCAGAAGTTAAAAGTGTGGGTCGCGTAACCGCAAACTAACACTTTGGTGAAAGTCAAGGATGGTCTTAAGTAGTAGATACCGCCGTCCTTTACAAAAAATCGTTTCAACATAATTTTGTCTTCCGTGCCGTTATTTTATGCTTTCTGTCTACGTACGATAACAAGGAGGTAATGAGCTTACCAATTAGTTATTAATTAACTATTCAATGGTAGGCATGTTTTCATTCCACTTTCACCTTCACTTCGGAGGGGCCGATATGAAATTCACCACGACATTGTGAACTCAAAACTCAGCCAGTATGAAAAACATGGCCTTTATGAAACAAAACTCAGCTATTATGAGATTCCGTCATACTGAAATTGCTGCAAATATTATATTCATAATTAATAAAACTGTCAATGATTAAGTGTTTTCATATTGGCCTTGTTATTGACTTCCCACAGCCGTATTAGCCTTCGGCCCCCGCTTATATGACAGTCTTCAGCCCAATAACAAGGACATAATGAAAAACACTTAATTATTAACACTATGTTAATGACATTTCAAAAAAATGTTTATGTGATTAGCGCGTGTATTCATAAAAACCTCAGATACATTAACAGTTTGGTATAGTCCAATCAAGTAACTTATACGTTATCAATTTAGTTTAACGTATCATTAATACCATTTCCATCTACAGTCTGTTTCCGCTAATGTACAAATCGGTAAATCTTTGCAGTAAAACAGTTTCAATATATTCAATAAAACCTCGATAGTAAGACCTCTTATAGGATCAAAGACCAATACTGATATTAAAGTGGTATCATTATTAAGTTGAGATTGTCTTTAAGTAAGAGCATTTGATTCTGCCTAATTGTAGAGTTTTCTAGTTGTTTACATCGAACAAATTGTCCATTGAGTCTCCTGATGCTCTTGGATACGTTACGATATGATACACATCAACTTTCATTCTGTTTAACTGCGGTTCACAAATACGCATCTTTTTGGAGAAAAACAACAATGTGTAGTATCTACATTCTTTAAATCTCCAGGCATACAGAACGGGGTGTATTCCGCACATGATTAACGTAAACGTAAAGGAAAGAAAACGAGCGTTTGTCGCCTCGTTTTGGCTGTGTCGAAAGATTAATGCGATGAACAACGGAAAATGAAAAGCGAAAAACACGAAGAATATGGAACAAACAGACTTAGTTGATGAGTAGGACGATGTGGCGTTTATCCAATGAATCGGTGCCACTTGCTTCATTCGGTTCACATGTTGCCTAATCACGTGAAATATTGCCGCGTAACAAATAATGTTTATAAAAAGGCATGCTCCAAGTATGTAAGTGTTTATGTTCAAATCTTTAGTATCCTCGACAAAGTCCATTTTCTTTTGGTTGTAAACAGGCATAACGATATACCTTGTGAACAGTTTCAAAAATACGCATACACCAAGCGTTGCCAAGGTTACATACTTCATATTCCTTTTTGTTGAATATATGGCGTAAGAGTTTGGAAAATACAGGCACAACATTCTTTCTACTGACATCAAGGTCATCGTTAACCAAGATACCACGATGCAGACTTTTCCGATTTCCTTGAATAAACTTCTGATTATTTCATTCACTTCCACTCCGTTTAAAAACATCCCAGCTAAAACAATGGTGATGAAAACGGCGTCACAGAGACACATGGAACAAGTTAACAGCTTGCATGAATAAGGTATACGAATACATCGTCGCATTGATAAAAATGATAAAATATTGAAGCAGAGAAATAAGACACAAATAATGTACATAATGCCACTCGTTGCTGCCGAATATCTATAAATTGTTTCCATTTTGTTTTCAAATTTCACTGTTGTCGAATTATTCATAATTGACATGTACAATGTATTATTTTAAGCAACTTTTCAATGAAAACAGTTATCATTAAAATACAGCTACAAATGGTATGGAAAGAGACTAGGAATGGTCGTCTGGTCTGACATTGGTTTCTAAGCAGTACGTAACATAGAAACGAATACAAATGCTGTTAGTTACGTCCAATACAAGAGATCCATTGTATTCTGCTAGTGATAATCCGTTAGCTTGATATAAATATGATGAAAAAGTCAACATTTCTCAAACCCACGTAATAGATACAATCTATACAAAATGTACAATCTGTTGTTAATAGTTGAATCGTGTGATACTAAGAGTGTCAAGGTGTCATCGTAATCATTACAAAATGTCTGTTTTCAAATTATAATAGATCAGAAAAGTCCCCCCTATAAATATTGTTTTACTTCATTTTTACTCAGCAAACCATCTGTAAGCGATTAATTCAGTAATAAAGCCACCTCATTATACCGTTTCTTTCGATTTTCATATTTTTACTATTTTTACGTTAGGACTATGCATTTTTGCACCAAATTTCGTTTTTAGAAAATTACTGTGAATTACGTACAGTGGAACATAATTAAATTGTTGTAATTGCGTCCTACGCCGAATATGATTTTTTTCTACACTCACGTAATGATGAGTAAATATTGAGTAAGTATGAAACACGACTTTCTCACTTGTTAATAGCTGTATAACGGAGTAAAACTCTAAACAATATGTGCTATAGCGACGGGTATCAAGTCCATCTTATATCACAAAAAGGCCATCAAACTATGCCACGCTTGAGGCCCGTATCCAGTGTGCCCATATCAGGTGACTTCGACGTCATTTTATGGTAATACGGCACACGAAGTTTATCGATTTTTTTGATAGATGAACAGTTTTAGTCCAAAAAAACGGATAACTATATGAGTCTGCAAAATTTTATTCGGTAAAACACGGTTTTCCCGTTTTCGGGTTAAAACTGTTATATCTATCGAAAAAACATTAAGTTGCGCTTGTATAGTTCGTCAACGACCTGTGAATGTTCAAAGATCAGCTGAGTCCATTCTGTAAGGTGAGTGGCACGTTTCAGTGGTTTCCGCAATAAATAAATGCCAGTCATTTGTCCGTTATAATTGAGATAAAGGTTATTGTATTACTTACCCCTATTTTAAAGAGTGGAACAATCCTTGAAAATTCGTCACGCCCTACTGTCCGATTTTTATCTATAGTTCACACTTTTGAACATTATTTGGTTATATTTGATTAAGAAAAATAACGAACTTTCGTGAACTTCAATATTTCGAATCGAGTGATTGTTGATAAACTTTCCTTGCCGTGTTACTAAAAAGTCAAGTGGTATGGGCACACTGGTATCATTAGCGAATGTAAGTCGCTATTTTGTCGAAGGTCAAGACTTACGATGTTTTTGCTACAATTGTGTGTTTCACGAATGCTATCTTACCTACGATCATGGTAGGAATTGTCGTAACTTTGTTTCAAATATAATTTATCCATTTTTGTATTGTATAAAACCCTAAAATTATATTGGCTAGAAGACGTATTTATCGTTGGAAGTCTACTTTTATTTTGTATATATAACCTTTTATTTTGTGACAAAGCGCGCGTAATGAGTCACGTGACCAAAATCTAGACGGCGTCGCGGATTTTCTCTTACGATAATTCTTGTCTTAGCTAAGTTTCGACAGAATTGTGAAATGGTCTTTTAAGTTTGTCGTAAGTTAGCTAGTTACAGAAGACAGTACCTCAGCTAATATAGGTTTGTGAAATGGGAGACGGGATATTCAAATGGTACAATGGTTCAAATACTGTAATTTTTATCACTAACTTCGCATTTTCTCTGTCTGACAATAATGTTCATAGTTACATGTATTTTCTTTTCCCGGTTGGTTTGTTTTGTTTTTATGTGATTTATTTTTTTATTGACATTTTTCAACAATTTTTCAGTTATATACGGCGACCGGTTCACCTCACCAGTTTTCTTGGACTGTATACTAACCAGTACTAACTTTCCCTTTTTGTCAATATTTCATAGGGTATGACCTGCCGCAACCGGGATTCGAACCCGGATCTCCGGTTTTTGTCCTACCGCTAACTGCATGCACTCTGTATAATGGATACATTTAATAATCTTATGAAATTATGTAGTAATCTGTTTACATTAGAAGATGTAATTAAAATTGATCAGATTTGTACATTGATGGAAGGATAAACATCGCGGCGTAAAAAAAAAACAAAAAACAGGTTTATTAGTACATTGTAGTTAGTCCGATTTCAAGTTTTAAGATAATTAATATTTGTAATCGTATAGTTCTTAATTGGATTCCTGAATGAAGCTTCATAAACCAAAGAAAATCAGCTAATATAACATTTACAAACTAATAAAATCATACAAACATATTTTAGTAAAGAAAAATAGCATAATTTTACAATATTCTGAGAACAAAGTGTTCTTGATGAGTACTCAGTTTTTTTCAGCGAGTTTTGTATAGAATTTGGGATTCGTGAACAAAAATTATGCCTATTTAATGTGTTTAAAAGTCTAACACAGAATATTGCGACAAAATGAGCATTCAAACGTTTCAATTATAGACAAAATCATAGGCTTCTGTTTCCGTGATTTTTATACTAGGTACAGATGGGCTTTTTTATTTTAACTCATCAAACAACGCAAAAATTGTCAAAAAATCTTGCCCTTGCTGTAGTGGGCCAAGTTTAACAGGGAGGTTCCCGAAAGGCGCACGCACTTCAGAAGGAACGCTGGATGACGTCACTTCAGTCGAAAATCAGACGAGTGACTTACATTTATGTTTTTCTAACACGCACAGTCGCGTCATGAAGATTTTTTTTGACAGATTTGCGTTGTTCGATGAGTTTAGATTAAAAATACCATCTGTACGGGTATAAATATTACGGAAACTATGTGCCTAAGACTAAATTCACTAAACATTCTGCTTGATTTTAACTCTAATATATATACGTGATGTTTTTCTCGTACCCAGCTTGTCGGACGACCGACAGATAAACAGGTCGCCTTTGTTTAATGATAAATCCACCACTATGACATTTTTTATCGGTGACGGTCATTAAATTGCATTGAACTATCAAAATTATCAAGGCTTGCATCGACAAGAAACTGGATTTAACTTAAGATAAACCCACATTTATACATACTTTTATCATCAAATTGTTGCTGGATTACCTTGTGAATACGTCTATGGTTAGGATTCATCCAAAATGTACGTTATTACAGTTGTAAAATTCGTTTTAATATCAAATATTCAGCTACAATGGAACTTCTCTAATACCGACATTTCCGGACCAGGGAAAATGCCGGATAAAAAGGGGTGTCCAGATTAGAATGTTTTTTAGAGTTAAGACTAAACTGTGCAGAGAATTTCTTTACAAGATATTATTAAAAGCATGGCAAAGACAACTGTGTCGGGATTTGGGTTATTTCCGGATAAAGGGGTCCGGACTTGAGATTTTCCACTGTACTTTTCCTCTTATGACCAGACACTGAACAATTTTGAAAAATCAACTTTGTTTTTTTTATGTGTACAAATATCTAAGGGTTTATTACCTTTTTGTTGATGATGCTGATTTTAACTTAAATATTTTAGTGACTTAAGGGTATAAATGTAAATAATTGACCTCAAACTGCAAGATTCAAGTACGACTCCTTTGCATAAGATGCAGTTCAGCGTCGCTGATGTGTACGCTTGCAGAGATGACCATTGCTGTATGACATAATACAAATACAACACATTTACAGAGCACAAATATTTATCAGTTTCTACATATATTCTAGCTCTTTACATCACAGTTCAAGTCAGTCACAATCATGATATCTTTTTTTCAATATTCTGCTCAAAACCGTGATTCTAGTTATTGAGCATAAGAAATTGTCTAAATAAGTATGTTTTAACACTTTCTTGAACTTTTCTTCACTTGTAGAGGCTTTTACATCATCAGACAAAGAATTCCACCATTTTACACCGGTCACAGATATTGATCTATCAGCTATTTTGGTTCGTTTTCTGGGTACAACAAATTGAATTTCACTTCTAGATGGTGATCTGAATTGTTTTATGTATACCACACAAAATTCCCATGATTAATATCCACCAACAACACCTTGTGTGTTGTATTGTACTCCGGTTTAACGTCCTGCTCTACACATTTGAGCAGACGCATTACATTATTACTAGACATATTAAAATGTATTTACACTTACTTAATGTTTTAACATATTGTATTACACAGCTTTTTTGTTTGTTTTAGTTGATTCGCTGCAACCATGTCTAAAGCCGGATTCGGACCACACGGAAATGGTGAGTTGGGTGTTTTTATATCACATCTGATATTTTTATATTCACTGATGACCAAGGTTCTTCTAATCGCTAGATAAACTGGTCCCCGTTCCATGTTTCAGTGCACCGAAGTTACAACCAGAGTCAACGGGAACCAGTTAAATCGCAAGAGCTATGAGTTGTGGCTATATTCAATGTGTTCCGTTCGTGCCTTGTTTCTTTTTTCATTGGGGTTTAACGCCGTTTTTCAACAATTTTTCAGTTTTGTACCGTGAGCGGTCGGTTCACCTAACCAGTTTTCCAGGACTGTATTCTCACCCTTCGATCCAGGACTGTATTATACCCTTCGATAAGGCGCCGAACTTCTTCACATACGGAGAAAAAATCGACATTTTTGTCAAATTTTTATTGGAGGGTATGACCCGCCGCGACCGGGATTTGAACCATGATCGCCGAGTTACAAGTCCAGTGCGCCTTGTTTTACTAATTTATTTACAAAGTTAATTTTGTATTACAGCACCAAAGTACGCGTGGAAAGGCAGGGTTTGAAATGAAACATTTTTCCATGCTAGGTTTTGCCTCTGGAATAATTAAAAAAATCCAGTATAAATTCGGTTATAAATGTATTCATTTAGATTAAAATAATTATACTTTCAACAAAAAATGGATATTTGATTTTAGATTCATGGGGTTTGATTAACATGTTAAGAGATACATCAAAATTAACAATAGTGTGTATTGTAGATAAATACTCTCGTTTTAGAATTTAAATATGAAGACCCGGAATTCTATGTCACGGACGAAGTACGGCGTTCTTTCGACGATACGGGTTTTATCATTATCCGGTAAGTGTTTAAACTTCCATACGTTATTTGACCTTCGATCATAAGCAGAAAGAAATTCTACCTTGCAATTAGCCGATTTTTGTTGAATGTTAGTCTACTAAAATTAAACTTTAATATTTTTTTTCCGATCTTTTGAATTTGCAAAAAAAATGTACTACCTCCAAAACACATTAAGTCGTTTAATATCTACACCGATCCATATTAAGCGTCTTAAAATATAAGTACAGTCAAACCTTGGAACAAAGATCACCCCTTTGAAAGACAAAATATGGCCTTTATTGCCAGATGACCTTTATTCGGATGTCAGTTTGTTCTAGATAATTAGTGATGTTTTTTTTCAAAGAATGGCCTTTATTCACAGGGTGGCCTTTATTCGTAGGTGTAGATTCGTAGACTGTATATAAAAACAATGTTTCATGATGACTTGGTGCAAAGTTTTCCATCATTAAGGACTGATGAGGATATACGTCAGAAACTGATCAGTTTACTGTATTATGTCGTACCTACGTGTAATGTACATTAATGATATTTCGCCGTAATTAGAATTTTGAGTTTGTCCTCATGATATTTTTCAATATGTTATTAAAGACACAAGGGATTGCAACGAGTAATTAAGAATATACTTAACGAAACACATGATCTGTGATCACTTATTTGTTCACTCGTACGTACATGAGGATTGAGGAATTAATTCGCGAAATAAGGGATCATTGCACTCACTAAAGTCACTGACCATCCATGTGGTATTACATTTGAAATAATACTAAACATCATAAATCTAAACTAATGTTTTTAATGTAAATAATGACCAACTACCTGAATCAACGAATACGGACACGATAACGCCAGCGACATCCCGAACCCTTTGGTTCTCAGAGTGAAAAACTGCGGTCTTGTTGCCTCGATAAACCAAACGGTAAAGTGAAAGAAGCCTAGCATCAATAAGCTTGAACAATATATTAGTTGATGCTTACGAATGAGGTAGAATACTAAGAATAGATTCAAACCACATGTAGTAATTGGCTTCAGACCATTAACCGAAAGTAACCTTACTATTACAATATTCCTTTTTTTGTTGTTTGAGTTCTCTTTTTTTCTGTGTGTGGTTTTGTGATTAATGTATGAAATAAGAAAAGAATCCCAACGCAAAAACACATATAAAACATCCCACAATCCCTAAAATACTACCCTCTCCAAAAGCCGTGTCCTTTGCTTTGTTGACAGTGTTATTTTTTGATTGAGTGAGAAGTAGGCTTAAGTTATGATGGCGAGTTTATGTTTATGAATGGTTTTGTGTTTTAGCGTAGTTACTATAAAAACTTCGGACGAGGCCGTGGTCCTGAGGTTAGTGCGTTAGACTTGTAACCCGGAGATCCGGGTTCGAATCATGGTCGCGACAGGTCATGCCCTTCTATGAAAATTTGACAAAAATGTTGATTTTCCTCAATATGCGGAGAAGTTGCCGGCTCCTTTTGGAGGGGTAAGTTAGTAATGGTTAGTATACAGTCCAGGAAAACTGGTTAGATGAACCGGTCGCCGTATATAACTGAAAACTTGTAGAAAAACGGCGTTAAACCCTAGTGAAATAAGTCACATAAAAACAAACAAAACATAAAAAATTCATTCATTACGTGTTTTCTTAATGGCCTTGTAATCGGGCTGAAGACTGTCATATTAGCCTGAGACAGAGGCCAATAACAAGGCCATTATGAAAACATGTAATTATTGACAATTTTATTAATTAGCTATACTATGCGAGTAGCAGCGGTTTCATAATGACCGAGCTGGACAGCCAATCATAATGACCGAATCTCGTAATAGCTGAGTTTTGTTTTCATAAAGACCGTGTTTTTTTCATAATGACCAAGTTTTGTGTTCATAATGTCGCTGTGAACTTCATATCGGCCCTACATTTGATATGAAAACATGCGCAAATATTGACTAGTTAATTAATGATAGTTTAAATTAGTTGCTGAATTTATTGCAATGTAGGCGGTGTGGTATGGTTCAATTGTTTACATTACATGCTGTTTCCATGAAATCTGTTTTTATTTATCTCTGTATTGCAGAGGACTGATGGACAGTACTGAAACTGGGAAAATAAAGAAATCTTTGGAGGAGTACGGACTGGTAGAGAAATATTCATATGGGGTAAGTAACTCAATGTCCAATGGATCATACACTCTGAAGGTGGCGAGTTTAACATAACAAGTGGTTTTAACATAGTTACATGAGTTCATTTGATACTTGTCGGAAAGTTGATGAAAGTAAATATACAGCAATCCAAAGCTTACGATAAACCAGGGATAGCGATTTCGTAACTTTATTAATTTTGTTTATTTTTGTTTAGTCTGAATTTGATACCAAGAACATAACTGTCCAAACTGTAAACTTGAAGCCAATAATAATTACCTCAAAAGTTTCATTGATTTTTTTTTAAAATGAAAGTGAAAACATGGGCTGGTTAACGGGTAAACCACGATTGTGTGCGGGCGTTACTCGGATTATCTTGATATCAAACAAAATTTACCAATTTAGGCAATTACACGCCGGCAACATAAAGTCTGAATGCACTGGAGACTGGATAAATGACTTTTGTGATAGAGGGTAAATGTTTTCAAGTGATATGTCACGTTATTTTCATATCATACTTTGACTATTACATGTATGTCTCTGTTTTGATATGGCACTTATATTTAGAATGATAAAGAATTGCAAGTTTCCTATGACCTTGAAATATTTTTGTCGATATTTTGGCCTTGAAAAATACACCTTATCGTTATCAACTCGGCATGTACCCCGAGGATGTAACATTTGTGCATTTGAGTGATCTTCATTATGGGTTTGAAAGGTCAAGGTTATCTCTGTAGTCATCCCGTGTCGTACTATTTCAATGTGGCTTTTAGAAAACGTATTTGCAACAGTAGTGTTTCAAAACTGTGGATCAATGATACCCAGAGGTTATATGGTTTGACGACTGGTTCCGATTTCAGGTACCAGACCATGAAGGAAGGGAACCAAGAATGTTGCTATGGAGCTATTGCGGAAATGACGTACTTGGTCTGGTTCCACGCTGTGAAAAAGTAGCTTCTACGTGTGAAAAGGTGAGTGCATGCGTAGGGCGATAACTAGCCATTCTTGAAATCTTGATTTGTTTGAATGTGCGTAGAACAAAGAGCTCTTACAATATATCACACCACCAGGACGAAAGACATTCAAAACATAAAATAACAGATCCCAGGAGTAGGCTGGCTTCAGTAAAGCTTATTCATATCATTGTTTAACTTTCTTGATTGTTCTCATTTGTAACCGGATCATTCTGGATAACATTTCATATGGTGGTATATTTCTTCAAACACTTAGCGAGTTAATTTTCTAAGGTATTTTTAAGCTTTCTAAGTTTTCGTAAAAAATGTTTTATTTTCATGAAAATATTTCATTGTCCACTTAATAAGTAAATTTACTATCTGGTGAATAAATCTTATCATGAAAAGTTATTGAATTTTCGTGAAAATGTCTTTGTTTTTCATGAAAATCAGATAGATTTCCGCGAAAATATTCTAATCATCTTATGCAGAAATAATCCTCCATAATTTCACATTTTACTTTTCTTTTACTTACATAAATTAGTTACTCGGCGGAGATGAGATTTATCATTATCACACTAAAATTATGATGAAAGATGCTAAAAAGGGAGGAAGTTTTGAATGGCATCAGGATTACGGGTAAACCATACGACAATTTTTTTATCAACAGTTCGCCTTAATTCCAGAAGCGTATAACTTCATTTTTGACAAAAATGAAGTTTTGGTATCGTTGGATTCGTCTCAAAACGTTCTACAATATGCACTAACTTATATACTTGTAGCTGTAACATGAAGAGGCTAAATCGCTGTGCCACAAACGTCTAACTGTTCATTTTCTATTGACCTCACAATCTTTAAACGCGATTTTCTTAAAACGAAAAAAATGAAGTTATATGTTTCTGGAATTAAGGTCACGAACTAATATATTAGTACATTGATAGCTATTTCGACGACAAATAAAAGGGAAAAAATTTGTTATATTTATTAAAAGTGTAGACGTCTATTCTACTGATTTAAACGTATTTCGGATTCCTCGGATCAAATAATTAAAAAAAAATTTTTATTAGATTTCTAGTCAGCATCGTAATTATCATACTAGTAATACTATACATTTTATGATTACAAAATCCATTTTTTCTGTCCAGACAAGACCAATCGATATAATCAAGTATTTCTAATTTATTATAAATGGATCAAACTTGTCTAGAAGCTAACCTATATCAAGAGTATTGTTATTTGGTTTTATGTATTACAAAACTTATATCAAATTTTGTATTACCAGGATTTAACAGACATTTTGCGTATCGGTATTCTACGAGTCTGGCGGTTATTTTAGATCTGGTCAATCATGTTCACCTTTTTTACTGCCCGGTGGTCAAAGGCATATAATAGTTTATTGTCATTTCTTCACACATCCCTCATAGCGACGGGGCGTGGGATTTCTATTTTGCCTTTGGTCGTTTAATTAGTCAACAAATTCTGCTTTAGGTGCGATATAGCCTAGTTTGTGCTAAAAGCACTGTAAAACACCAATCATTCAACAATCATAAAAGCCTTTGGTCGTAAATGCTCTGGTTTTCTCGTCATAACTCGATACATGACGTCACTTATTTGGCATCTATGACACCACATCGCTTCGTATGACGTCACTTAATTCGCTTTGTATAATTTTGTTGGTTTAGTTATTAGTTTGCGAGGACGCGAGCAACTCACTTGTTATCTATGTTTGCTGTTGATTGTAGTGTCTTATTATTTTTCATGCATCTATTGTTTATTTACGTAATTATTTTTTTTGTTTCCCTTGAGGTTAGTGCGAGTTTTGACACGCAAAAACTTTTTCAATCACTCAATAACTTGACAGATCGTTGCTAGGCGGTGCCCTCCGGGAGACTATTTTAATTTCCATTTTTGTATCATGCTGTGTTGGGTGGGTTTTGTGTTGGAGAAACGATAGTATTTTACGGAATGTGGGATGTTTTGTATGCGTTTTTTCCTAAGGAATCCTTTCCTTATGTTTAAATCTACATTTTTACCTCAGTCATTATGTTTATAATATTTATTTCTAGTTATTGGTATAAAAACGGGAATTTGAAACCGGACATGATGAGCCTTTTTCTGGCTGTAGACCCATGTGTCAAAGAAAATGGTGGTTTACAGGTAAATGTTATGCTAAAATTATACACTACAAACTACCGTACGAATGATTATGATTAAATCTGTAAGCAAAGGCTACCTTTGGGAAAGACGAAATGTGGCTATTGACAGGTGGCCTTTATTCGGTGGTCAGTTTGTTCTAAATAATCAATGGTGTTTTTTTCGAAGAATGACCTTTATTCGCAGGATGGACTTTATTTGGAGGTGGTCGCAAACAAATATTATACTGTAAATCGTAAAACAATATTTCTGGCGGCTTCAATACAATGTTGTTGGCCATTTACACCCGCTGCGAAAGATTTTTTTCCACAAATAGATTTATCCTTAAAACTGTCCCTTAGCGACATAATTTTAAGTATTCATTTGGTTGTTATTACTAGAAAAAATGGTGGGTTAGACATCAGACACACAGTCAGACTCAGGTCTTCTTAGAGACCATCAGAATTATAAAGAAAACGATCGCAATATCAATGAAAACTTGAAAAATTCATAGAAATCTTCTTAACCATTGATTCAATCAATCAAGCAAGCGCTCTTAATTAACTTGAGCCTAAGATGTGTTGATTCTTGAACTAATGAAGTGGGCTTCAAATCCTTGGGTGTATAACATTAGAATGTCTGATGTTAACGATCAATAAATAGTTCATAATGAGTCAAGTAACCTTTGGTTTATCAAAATACTCTAATGAACTGAAATCGTTTAGTGATACGTTCAATAATTGCATATCTTAATTGCTATGTAAATGTATATCATACAATTGTGTCTCTGACATACGTGTTTCTAGGTGCTGGTCGGGAGTCACCGTGGTGGCCGGATAGATCATAACTTTGATGGTGGACAACAAGGTGCGGACAAAGAGAGAGTCGAACATGTGAAGAAGATTTATGAACATTTCTACGTAAATCTACAACCAGGTAATTGAGTACGATATGTTGTCTTAATATACATGCAGTTGATAAAAGCAAACACGGTATGAACGCTTGAAAAGATTTTGTTTCTTTCTTTCACGAGACATTTCGGTAACGATGTATGCTAGGCAGTGGATATATAAATAAAAGTTCGGGCTTGTCAAAGATGATAAGATATGAAAGCATCTAAAAATAATAAGGTGCATTTTCTTTTGCTTCTTAAAGAGCCTGGAAAAGGAGTGAAAATAGCATTTGTTTCAAGTGAATATGTGATACATTTATAGAAACATGCACACATTGAGAATTGACGTAATCTACTGGAAAAATATGACACTCTTTAAACACTTGATCGTTGATTTAACGTCACCTTAGCAGATAAATATAAGAAGTTGGAAATTAAAATACATGTATTATAACAGTTCATGTAAGTATTACATGTAACATCCACAGCTCTGTTTATTTCTAATATGTAAAAAAATCGGCAAGACACGTCCCGGCTAAAAAATTCTGTGAACTTGTAAATCGTCAGACGAATTATCTTGCTCAGTTTGAGTATTGTGAAAAAACAGCGGCAATTTATTTCTAAAGTAATAACATACAGTCAAACCTGTGAACAATGGCCACCCTTGGGAAAGACAAAATGTGGCCTTTATTGACAGGGTGGCCTTTATTTGCGGGACAATTTGTTCCAAATTAATCATTGATGTTTTTTTTTCAAAGAATGGCTTTTATTCACAGGGTGGTCTTTATTTAGAGGTGGTTGCAAACACAGGTTTGACTGTATGTGGTAAATCATCAGGAAATATAACAAGTCTACTCCCTGGAAATGCCTACTTGTTAATCTTGTTTCGAATAAAAATAATGAGTTAATTAACCTGATTTGTCATATAAATGTTCCGTAAATAACTTTTAATAATGACGCACCTACGACATAAATGGTGCTTAACAACCGAGCGTGAAATGTAATGATGCAAGTTAATGATGTTTTCAGACTATAGAAGTTTGAATATTGTACTACGCGTCTGAATAACTTGTGTATGTGTGGTGCCCACCTTTTATAAAAAAAATCTATATAAATGAATACGTATTGTCATGATGAGAAAATTAAGCTCAGTATGACCAACGTAAATGATTTCAGTTGGTAAAAATAAAGATACATGCTGTCAATGTACTTTGGATTACGATTAGGCAAGAATTCAGCGTTTGTGGACAATAATGTTGAAGACGACTACAGTTATTATTATGACTTAATAGCTCATGATTCAAGGTTCCTTTAAACTCTTAGAGACAATCTTTGAATTATACGAAGTCTTGTATCGGTAAATTTTCTTTAAATCCTTACAGGGGATGGTTTGCTGTTCCACAGTAACCTGCTTCATTCAAGTGGACCAAATGATAGTGCGCAAAGACGATGGGCCTTCAACTGTTCATACAATAAACGAAGCAACAACCCAGTGAAAAAACACCACCATCCTTGTTACAATAAGTTAGATAAGGTATAACAACATCACCATGGTAACAGTATAAGTTATTGCTGAAATTCAAGGAGATGACAGTGAACTGATTAAGTAAAAATATAGTTTGGGAGACGATAGCTACGAGTATTTGATTGTTTGACCGAGAATCAAAAAGTAAATACGTTATAAACCTAACATGTCAAATACATTCGTATGTACGTTTCTAGGGGCAACCTTGGTCGAGTGGTTATGGTCTCTGACTTATAATCACAAACCCTCACCCTTAGACTATTTTCAAATTTATGATATTTTCGACGAGCGCCGATAGCGTGGCCGTCCATTGCGTAGTAAGATAATATTGTTTTTAAAATGTTTGCGGATTTCAAAAAGACGTAATAAATAATGGTAGACTTACTTCAAAACAATTTAACTGCTTGTTAAATTCGTATATACTTCTTAGATCATTCTTTATGACATAATAAACCATTAGTTTTGATCGGCCATAATTAAATCTTACTCATATTTTCAAATTTAATTGACATATTTGCTTCAAAGACTGTCTCATAACTATTCCCAGACTTGAAGAGAATACAAAAAATATATTTTAGAATGTAAATTACGCAATGTGAAATAGATTTGCCCATGACTATACCCGAATAGAATTTTAGTGATCTGCCTCGCAACTTACGGCGGAGAACGTGTGTCCTTTAGGACACTTTGCTGAAAACCAGGTTAGTTCGGTCGAATGTGTGAAGATTATCCACGTTGTGTATTGAGTAGATTAGTCTTTTGCAAAATCAGTTTTAGTGAGTTTCTCTAACTGATGACATCAAATTCAAATCTAATGCTTTGTCTGTGTCTTTAAGTGTTCTTAAATATGTTGAAATTCAGCAAATTGTAGTTTTTTTGGCTGGTGGCAGTCGTTCATTACAGTGGATATAACATGTATATTCGTGTGTACTGATCATATATATAGTATGTTACCTATTTATTTTTTCTCCTTATATCTTATGCACTCAGGTCGGGAACAATGCTATCCGAGAATGTGAGAATTATTGTGAGCCGGAAGGAAAGGACTTCGTGGATCCTGCCACTGACGAAACAGTAAAAGCCGGGAGCAAACCAGGGGCTTCATAAATTTATCGATGTCACGTGGTCACATTTTTAGTAATATATATTTACGGACTCAAAGTGAGCGGAAAGTATTTAAAACAATCGAATCAGTCCCTGAGAAATAGTTCTTTTAATAAAGAATTAAATGAACAGACAATTGATGAATTAAGTACGTGATATTTTAGAAACATGTTTTTGTCATTATTGTGTTAATACTGCAGTAAAAAAATGGTACAATATTGAGTTTGTTATCTATTTATCGATGAATTCAGAGTTAAATGTCACAAAAAAGTTTAATATCAAGACTCATGTCTAAATCATTTTGCTATAAGGAATTCATCATGATACCATATCAGAACATAGAATATCTCAGGGTGCACGTTATCCAGGTCGGATATCATAACCAATAGTCAAATCTAAGCAGCTGTCATTAATTTTCAGCATTCATTCAAAACTTCGCTCGCTGAGGTACGGAGTATGTGTTTGCCAAGTGGACTATCGTATTTTCTGCATGTTGAATAATTCACTTATTTTAAAAATTGGCTGTTTGTTTCAGACACATAAGTACAGCTATGAGAAAGTAGTTAACATTAACAGTCAAAGAAACATGCATTTAGCGTTCATTTTGCAAAAATATCTATTTCTTAAACATGACCAATCATACCAAAAAGAGGTTTGGGTGTGAAGATATAAGAATGAGCACAGACCGCATAATTAGTTGTATCGGAGTCTTCTACCCTCGATGACTGTACTATGATATGCATGAATATAATCATACAGGTTGTATATACAGTCATTTCACGCTTTGCAATATTTTTGCAATTCCATTGTCAATATTTATATACAGTTATAATATGTAAGGCCTGATTTACTGACTTTATCGTCAAACCTGTGTTTGCAGCCATCTCCAAGTAAAGGCCACCCTATGAGTATATATTATTCATTCAAAACCCATCATTGGTTATACAGAACAAACTGACGTCCGAATAAAAGCTACCTGTCAATAAAGGCCACATTTTGTCTTTTTTCATAGGGTGGCCTTTGCTCACAGGTTTTTGATTATTATTGTGTTCAACAGTGTAAAAATAATACAAACTGATGTTTCAGTTAATACAAGTGTTTTAATAACAACATGGATAGAGTCAAAAGATACAAGAAGTACTGCAAAACCTCGATAATGAGACCACCTTCGGGACCTGAAAATCGGTGGAAATAATGAGGTAGTCTCACTATCAAGTTGATTTATAGTTATTGAATGCAGGTAAGAAAATAAGTGGTCGTTGTAACAAGGTGGTCGTAATATTGAAGTGGTCGCTGTATGATGTTTTACTGTATTTTTTCTGTAGAAATATCGTGTTCGCTTTAGTCTGGTTCATTTAATACATCCATGATGATAAAAAATCAAGCTGACAGTCGGCATTCATATTGATCAGTTCACTTCATATCCACATTTAAATCTCTACTGAACAATAAAAGTTTTTGTTACAGGTTTGCACTTGGTTGAGTAATACCGATGTGACAACATGATATGATATATAATTTATTTAGCTAGTTCGGTATGTTGTTATCGGGATTTCTGGACGTCTAAATTGAAAAAAAATGGAAGATTTTTCACTTGAATGCTCATCGCACAGCTGACAACATTTATTGATAACAATTGACATGATATATCTTTTATTAGACACATGAAACACTCCCTTCTTTAAAACGATGTCAATGTTTCAGAAGTGGCAAAATTGTTACCAAAATCTAGATAACATCTGGTTTAGTCCGTCAAAATCACTTCAGAAAAAACACATCAAGTTTGTTTTGTTTTGTTTTGTTTTGGAGTTGGATGGTACGTGGGTAGGTTATATAACACATACAAAATTTCTCTCTTTCCCTATATGTTTGTAATTGTATATGTTCTATTTTCCAATAGCTGTGAGAGCTGCGTATGAGCATAACGACAACCAATTACGAATACTACGTATGGTGAAAACTTTGTGGACTCATATCAGTGCCATTGTACCTAGAAAGTGTTCTAAAGAGCTTCTTAACCCATTGCAACATAATACCGCATTTCCCGCATCTGAAGCAGACGATTTTTGAAAACATTATGGCCAAAGAAGCTATTACTTGTAATGAGTAATGGCTTCTTTTGCCACAACGTTTTTACACTCTGTCAGAGAGAAATAACCCAATTTTCTTAAATAATTGATGTTTTGTATAGTAGCTTTGAATTTGGATGAGTTCAAAATATGCTTATAAGGCAAAGAGTTAAATTAGGTCAAAAACATGAGACAAACTTCCTGAAATGATCCAGTTTTGCTCTCTAATGAATATGTAGTAATTATGGTGGTAACTAATCACACCTAACATTACACCTAACACTTTGACAGTGTTTCAGTCAACGATACAAAAGTCTATCAAAGTTTACATCAGTACAGTCAAACCTGTGAACAAAGGCTATCCTTGGGAAAGTCAAAGTCTGGATTTATTAACAGGCCGTCTTTATTCGGAGGTCAGTTTGTTATAAATACATGTAATCAGTAACGGTTTTTTCAAAGAATGGTCTTTATTCACAGGGTGGTCTTTATTCGGAGGTGGCCGCAAAGACAGGTCTGACTGTATTTAATTTGTTTATTGCACCAGTCATCAATATTTTCTTTACGTAAATCTAACAACAACCCAGACAACTGTTGTACTTGTATGGATTCAAAACAGACATAATAAATAACAATATGTCCACTTAAAATAATTTATCTTCTTATTAGGTCCTTAGATACAATATAGATCCTGTTTTATAAGGTAATAAAGTATTCTTTGAATTGGATATAGACTCAATTTTTCAACTTTAATTGACATGTAAAACAATACACGCACATGTTTTATAATGTTAATTATATAATGTAAAATAAAAGTACGTCTATATGGGATAAATAGGATACATATTTGATTTTTATGATCATTGTTGAAATTCTCATATCCTTTTTTTGGACAGTAGAGAATGACAACTTCTTCTGTAATGATCTATTAACGATAGCTGTCTGGATCTCAGACATTTTGACCTCCGTTCAATCTTTGATGATACATAGAAATAGGGTTCTTAGGGAAAAAACATACAAAACATCCCAGCTTCCCTCAAAAAATATTACCTCCCCCCAAATCCCACGACCCAAACTCCCCCAACACTTAGGACTTCACATAAAAGGAAGACTCTCTCTCTCTCTCTGACCAGTTCTTCCGTTCTCGTCCCCTCCTGTGTCCGCCTTCAACAATGGCGGGCATAATAGTTTAGCCGATAGTTTCCTGTTTTGTTTTATGGCAAAATGTTGCCATCTTCCGACGTTTGATATTGACAATGAGAGACCGTATTCCAAACTTGGCCGTTTGTTTTATTGTCTTATTTTAGAGAGTTTTGGGAGATTTCTCCGACTTTTGTTCTCAAATTTCTGGATCAAGTTATCTGGTTAAAATATAGGGCAAGCCAGCAGCGTAAAAGACGTAATGATATCACGTGACCATTTTATCATGTGACCTTGTTTTTATCACGTGACCTTGTTTTCGCACGTTTTTAGCTTGTATTAAGTAAAAGTATGTAAAACAATTGAAACAACATCTGAGAAATATTTCTTTTCAGGTTGATGAATAAGGTTCATACTTAAACAAACCTGTCAGGATTCTTATTATTGTGTTTATACCACAATAATAATATCATGTAGTAATATTTAATTCATTATCTATTGATGCATTCAGAGGACAACTGTATTCAAGATGTAGACTAATATCTCAAAACTGTGTGTATTATTTTGACTGAAATGACTTGATAATAAAATTATACTTGATTATGGAGAGGTGTCACGTCACATTTTCTGGGTCTGATATCATAACCATTCACGAATCTCAGCTGTCACATTTTAAATCTTCAATGTTCTCTGATGTATGTAAAGATACAAAGTAAGTATAGTGATACCTGTTTGCTGGCGATTTATTATGACTCACTTACCTTGAAAATTGAGTTTTAATTTGAGGTTTTAGATTGATTATTGACTTTGAGTACACGGAGACACAATATAAGACGTATATGCTATAAGACAATAGTTGAAATTAACACACAAAAACCCAATATACCACAATGTATTCATATAGCAAAGATATGTTTTTTCTCACGTAACACTTGGTTAACAATATCAAGTGATTTATTTGATTATGAGTAAATAGAGTTCAGCTGTGTTATAATAATACAAACTATTGTTTTAGGAAATTTATACAAGAGTTTCAACGAAAACATGAATAGAGCCAAAATATAAAAATACGTCTTTTTAGAGAAGAAATGAGGGGGCCTCAGTGGGCGAGTGTAATGGCCTTTGACTTTTAATCACCAGTCCCTCACCGCTGTGAGTTTGAATCCCTCCCGAAACCAAATTTCACGCGTTAGGAAGCTGCCCAGCTAACTTACGGAAGCTCGGTTCTATCTAAGTGTAAGCCCGGGATCTTTCTCCACTGTTAAAACTAGAAAGTCACCGAATGACCCTGGGCGTTAGTGTTACTGTAAACCTCAGAGAAAAGGAGAAGAAACAAAAGGATTAGTCAGGAAGGGGCTATCTCCTTCCGTGTCTAAATGTATATAGACCCTTCTTGCACGTACACACACCTTCAATAATTATACTTGCCTTTATCTGATTCATATAATACTGAACTAAATAGAAGGTCATGTCAAGCAGATAGTCTGCTTTTATATCGATTTGTTCATTTCATATCAAATTGTGTAACCTTATCCAGTGTTTCTACATTTGGTAAAAGATGAATGGTTGAGTATCTGGTGACTATCTTTATTAAATTTCATTCGGTAAATTATTAAATACAGAAAAGACGACATGGAATGATAAAGTTTTATTGGTTTGGTTTAACACGATCAAATGAAACGATTTCACAATATCAATACTGTCTGGCAGAAGTGACTTCATGAAGACACTTCATGTTTGTTTTGTATCAATTAAATCCATGATTCCTTCCCTTCCACGTTGAACAAAATTCTTTCCTGTAAAATCTGTGTAATTTTCACACTCCATAACCGCTGAATTCGGCACCTGTAATACAATAACACAAATAATCTTATGAAACATACTTGGTGGCTATTGTGGTTGCACCACCTTCTTCATGTACAATAGATATTTTGTTTTCATGTACACGATAATGATAAAGTTGGTACTAGTCATATCCATTGCAATTAATATGTTGGTTAAAAAAATAATATGTTGGTTTACAAATATTGTGATGTATTTGTGCGTGATTTATATGTTAAATAAGTTACACATTCCATCTAATACTTGGATCTTTGTCAAATTAATTCAACCTATGTACAATCAGAACAAGCTTATTCTAAATACTTAAGATGTTCAAAAATTGTCACACTTTTTAAAAACAAATCTGAAAAAATAATGATGCGAATTTTGACCCACATGCTTTACCCAGCGATATATAACTAAAACAAACCCATTCAATTAACATTATTTTTAGGCAATACTTGGACATATTCGCTGTTTATAGTGTGAGCGACATACAATATATGTGGGTGTGGACATTCATTCTTCACTGTTCAATACTTTATGTTATGATACAAAATTGTATACCCCGATGATTACGAGTCAATTCAGTGCATCTACAGTGTGTCCCAAAAATACTAAAAGTTAAAAAAATGCGCAAATTTATAATAATTATACGTAAGTAATAGCGGATAACCAGAATTAACTTGATGTCTAATTAAAATCCAGACGTTTATCATTATAACATTACATCTAACACATTGACAGAATTTCGGACAATGATGTTTACCTCAATACTTAATTTGTTTTTCGCACCAGCTATCAATGTTTTATTTACGAAAGTCTAGGGTATTCAAGACAAATTACCTTTTCTATCTTAGTGTACGATGAACAAACATCGGGTGTCACAGGGCTGTTAGATTTCTCGTTGTAGGAGACATTCATAGCCATTCGTCTTTTCTGACTGTTGTTCTGACCACTGCAGTGTAGTAGATTTCCATGGAAAAATATCCCATCACCTAGAAAGATAGATAACAACAATTAATTAAAAGTGTTGTTTGTCTTCCTTGTTATTTACGTTATTTTAACGCCTAAATAAAAACTCTTCCAAAGGTGTAAGGTTTATTAGGTTTGACTATATTGTTAAAACATCATAGAAATGGACAATTATGTTAATGACGATTTCGATAGTTCGTAATGCGCAACATTTCTGCACATAAGGGAGACAATCAAACTCTTCACAAAGGAGTTTCTTGTATAGTTTCCGGACGAGCAATATTATCCATTAAACATAACATGCAACAACAATGCCTCAGCAATTATCGTTTTAGTTAAGTGTGGCACGTTGAAGTGAGATTGTTATTTCATAGATACTTGTCCGACATACAATCGACTTAAAACACGTGTTTTTTGAAGATCTGTATTTCCATTTTTAACTCTTTGCCTTATAAGCATATTTTGGACTCTTCCAAATTCAAAGCAAATATGCAAAACATCAATTTATTTCTGAAAATTAGGTTCTTTCTCTCTGACAGAGTGAAAAAAATGGGACAAAAGAAGCTTTTACTCATTACAAGTAATGGCTTTTTTGCCGCCATGTTTTCGCTGGTCTGCTTCAGATGCAGGGAACTGCAGAATTATGAGGTAAAGGGTTAATGAAGCAGTGTAATCATTAATTAAAAAGTGAAATCAGAACTATGTGGGTATAACAGGATTATTTCATAAGATATAGGAAGAAATATACCAGAGTTTAAGTTCACGGTGTCCAGGGTATATTGTTTCATCAAAAGTTCAACACGTTCCATGTCCGCTCCGTGTTGTCCATCAGCAAATATATGGTTTATTCTTCCACATTTGTGTGTCCCTCTTAGTATCTGTTCACACAAAAACAATTAGATTCACATGTGCAGGGCTTTCATTTGACCCTTAAAACAACATTTTGTCTTTGAAATCAGTAAAATAAAGCTTTTACCAAAGGGTCAAATTTACAATAAAATTAGGAGGAAATTTTATTGACTCATCGAATTATCATTAGCCAAAGGTCATATTTAATCTCAACTTTTGACGTCTAGTGAAAACCCTACACGTGGTCAAGTTAACTGACAACAACGTCAGAACATGTTGGTGATGATAAACAGAAAACAAGAGCTCGGGTTAAACGTGCTTTTTCCTTTTAATAAATAATACAAAGCTACAATAGCATCATTTTTATGATTTTACTTTTTCTTGCTAAATGGGGGTGTTATGTCCGTAAATTTTTATGTATACATATACTCAACCGCTCTTAATTACACATATTTTGATCAATTAATTAATTTAATACGCAAGTGCGCTCAGTATTTTGTATATATTCATACACTCACGACAATGAGCTGTTATGCTTAAGTAGGAATATTTTATTCTGTTCTATTCTGTTCTGATCTATGATGTCGGTTTATTTTCTTTCTCATGAAAACAGCAGACATGACTTAAGAAATGTGTGATTACCTTAAGGCCGCCATTTTCCTGAGTACATTCATCAACAGCCACAATAAAAGCTATCATGTCTGGCCGTAGACAGTATTTGTACCAAATTCTACAGTATACGAAACATTTATTAATTCTATTGTACGCCGATTGTTATTGCTTGTTTTTATGTGACATTGTTACTGGGGTTTAACGCCGTTTTTCAACATTTTTCAGTTATATACGGCGACCTGTTCACCTAATCAGTTTTCTTGGACTTTAACCAATACTAACTCAGCCTTTCATAAGGAGCCTGTATGCCGATAATAGATCAGAAAAAAAACACACATAATATTTTGAATGCCTGCATATAATGTAGTTTTTTTTCAATTGAACAATAAATAAATATTCTGTCGGAAGCTATCAGGGTAAATCAGAGACATGGAATAAGAGATTTTGATCTTACAATGTATATTCTCAGTTTGAGATTCATGAGTCATTTATACCACATCTCGAATGCGATCTACCAGCTAAGCTAAGTTGACAGCCTTTGTCTCTATTACATATTGTTAAGAACTTAAGAATCACTGTGGTGCAATTGGTTAGAATAAAAACACTGACCCATAATGCTGATGTGTGATTGGTTAGAATACAGACACTGACCTATAATCCTGATGTGTGATTGGTTAGAATAAAAAAGAATCACTGTTGTGTGATTGGTTAGAATAAAATATCACTGACGTGTGGTTGGTTAGTATAAAAAACACTGACCCATATTCCTGATGTGTGATTGGTTAGAATATAAAAGAATCACTGATGTGTGATTGGTTAGAATAAAAAAAGAATCACTGCTGTGTGATTGGTTAGAATAAAAACACTGACCCATGATCCTGATGTGTGATTGGTTAGAGTATAAACACTGACCCATAATCCTGATGCCACTTAAGGCTGCCACCAACACCTGGTTCTTTGATTAGAGTTTTTCCATGGTACTGGTACATTTCTGTCAGACCCATTAACTGAAAAATAGCGCCTGATTTGGTGATTTTAATTTATTTACCCTAACCTCTTCAATGCCCCAAAAAAATTACCTAAAACTGGAGCGGGCTGATTTTGAAATCGTTTGTGATTTTATAGCTTTTCATGATAGGAAATAATTTATCATATCGTCAGATTTTTCAAAAACAATGACATTCCTGTGAGATATTTTAAAGTTGCATTGAAGTCAATGGGAATAACCTATTTTTCAAAGATAAAAGAAAAAAGATCCATTTCAATGAGAACTAATGGTAAAAAGATGCAAAAATACAGCATCAAGCTAATTTGATAAACAAAATATAGGTCACCATGCAATATTTTCTATTATACAAAAATGGCAACAACTCTTACGAAATTTCAAAACTGTCGTAAAATAAATTGAAGTATTTAAAGAAATAACGATAATTGGGCCATACTATTTTTGCAATACTAACATTTTTGTGTAGCATTGAGCAAATATGTACGAAAAGTACAGTATTAGGCATGACATACGCAGTTCGTTTATATGTAAATAATGTGAACATGTTTTTTTCTATTCAAGTTGAAGTTCACAATAGCAAAAAAAAATTTATCTATGTATTCATGAACTTCAGATTGAAATCAATTCAAGTACGTACAAGTGTATTTAGTTAAAATGTATGAAGTTAATCTGGCAAGGTGAAAATAAGGGGCCACTGACGCGTTTTGGATACAACCAACTTTATTTTTGACAATACACATTTGCATTAAGACTCTGACTGAAAGTGGAAATTAAATCCCCTATAAACATCACAAACCACGTAGCCAGAAAGTAGACATACACAGCTACAAACGCAAATACAATTGTGGCCTGGTGACTACACACAAATAAACAGAACGTAGACAAATACCTTTTCAGCAGTTGTTACAACTTTTTCGCACCTTGCCACCATTCCTGTGACGTCATTTCCGGGGTTTTGCCATAAAGCTGTTTGGAGCGAGCATCCTTTCGTGTCATACACCTATTATACAACACTGATATTCATAGTTACTTTATTCATATTAAGTTTTATTGTATAAATATACTTAATTAAACATGCGCAGCGTGGACAAAAACTCGTTAGCCATTGTCTATCAGCAACCTAGACATTTAATGTTTTGTTTGTTTGTTTGTTTGTTTTCATGTGACTAATTGTCACCGGGCTTTTAACGCCGTTCTCAACAATTTTCAGTTATATACGGCGACCGGTTCGTCTAACCAGTTTTCTTGGACGGTATACTAACCAGTTCTAACTTACCCTTCCACAAAGAGCAGAAACTTCTCCACATACGGAGGAAAATAGACATTTATGTCAAATTTTCATAGAAGGGTATGACCTGCCGCGGCAGGTGTTTGAATCCGGATCTCCGGGTTACAAGTCCAGCGCACTAACAACTGGACCACAATAGCGGCCCCTGGATATTAATGTCTAATGTGTGTAAAAAAGAAAGTCTACAGGTTTTAGAAATGTCTTGAGTATTAACATGTGATGTCACATACAGTGTGATCATACACAAGTTGAATGTGAAAATATTCAGACTATTCTATTTTACTGCACCCACAAAACACAAAATTTTTTGCCAGTGTAAAAATTGTAAAGATGTAAAACAATGTCTCAGAATTCAGCTACGAGTATATATTTGAGTATATATTCATCCGTTGTCGAGTTGCAATGTTCTCCGACTTGTAATCATTAGCCCTTTGCCGCTGTAAGTTCGAATCCCACCAGGGACAAAATTTCACATGTGAGGAAGCTGTCTGTGGCTCCATCCAGGTTCAGACTAGGGTTTTCCTTCCCCGTTAAAGCCCGAAAGTGGCCAAATGACCTTGGCTGCGGGTGAAGCGTGAAATCCATGTGATTCATATATTTGGATATAACCTGAATACGCCATGAACAAGGTGAAAACTTTCATATAAACTCTAATTCATTTCAGTGAACGGTTTGTTAGAAGGAATAATAAAACAAACAGATTCACTTAATAAATCTATACATTATGCAACGGCACACATTGGTGTGGTCAAAATATGCGCGAGCATTATCTTATGAATATTGTCGGGGAAAATCTTACCTGGTAAGCATATGTGTGAAGTCCTCCTTCCAATATTGTTTTCTCAATTTTTTGTACTTCCTCTTTACTGAACAAATTTCTGAAATATTAACGAGATGGATACAAGATTTTTTTAGTAGGGTGGGTGGGACGTAAAGTCTAGATGTTTATGTAGAATATGGACACAATCAGCAAGGCGTTTTTTTTTCTACTTATGCTTGCCAGATTTTAGAGGGGGCGCACGCCGGTTCCGCCATCCTAAATCCTCCTTTGTATTATAATATGTACCTGACTATGTCATAGTTACATACAAATACCTAAGCATTGTTTCACATAATTTATAAAAAGTGAAGCTGCTGTTTATGACCAGTTATTCATTATTTTGATAAACGTTTTACCTATCAGCTCTGAACTCCGATAAACATCTGTGCCAAATTCAATAAAATTTCATTTTGGAAATACAATGTATAAATAACTTTACCTTTTAGCCATAAGTTCATAGAGAAATGATTTACATCTGTACCAAATGTACAAAGAAGTAAGAAATCGCAGACATAATACCACACGTGGTATGAAATTATACCGTATATTCACAAATAAGAATAAATTAATCAATTGATACCAAAAATAAATATGAAAATGAAACTACAAGTAATAATAACTTAGTACATGTACATTTGCCCGACCGGCTAGCGCAGTGGAAGCCCGTCGGACCGCTGAGCGAAAGAATGCGGGTTCGATCCTCAGTAGGGACACATGCTCCGCGTGACAAAATTGTCCTCCATCAATGAATACATTTATTCACATGGGGGTAGTCCGGCAAATGGCTTACGGATAACGGGCTAAAAGAGCATGGCAAGAACTGGATACAAGACTAAATGTATGTCTAGGGAAACTGGTTAAGTCAGTCTGCTTGCCCCGAATATGACTGAAAAATTGTCGTCGGCGGCGTTAAACACCAACTGAAAGATGTACATTTGTACGTACCTTATAATAACATAACCATTATTATCAAAAGTATTCTTCATCTCTTTGCTGACTTGTAATTCGGATCCATTGTAGCTGAACTCATTTACTGCAAATATAGATAAGAAATGGGGTTCTAAGAAAAAAAAACGTACAAGAAGCCCCACTTTCAACGTACTACCTACCCAAAAGCCCGCCAACCCAAAGCCCACCCAACAAAAAAAATATTCAAAATGCAGTATAAAACACAGTCTCAAGGAATGTACCACCCTGGGACGGTCAGTAGCAAAGTAAACAAACATATGCTAGGTACAGTAAACTTCAAGAGGGGAAGACTTAAATATTTAGACCACCCCATCACAATGACCACATATTCCACTAAATTTCTTGAACTATTCAATTTGATAATGAATCCACCTTGATATTTAGAATATTGTTTTTCTTTTGTTCCTAAAAATGGTTTTAATATCGAGTATCTTAATATTTACTCCTATATTTTAATATTATACCATTTATCGAGCGTTAATTATTAAGATTTCAATAATATTTTAATGATTGACCATTTTACATTAGATTTAATTGTAGGATGTTTGCTTAAAAGGGGGGTAAATTATGACATTAATTGAACAGAATTGATTGGTGCACAGGCTAACAAACTGGTCCGGCTTTTATCACAGCACGACGGTTGAAGATACATGTATTTTAAAATTACTGGAAAATTTCCCACTTAATCCCTGTCAGGACAGAAATTCTCTACTCTTATTCCTCCAGTTTGACCTAGTTAAGGTTCAAGTAGTTAAGTGTTGTGGACTTGTGATTCGTGATTCATGAATAATACTTCCCTGTTTTGAATATAAAATAAATCATATGCTAAAACTAATTGTACCAAATCAATCAGGAAAATTGGAGAGACAAACATGATAAGTTTTGTAATGAATCGGGAGTTAGGGTTGTAAAATAACCCAACTTTCATCCATTTACTGTAGTTGTTACATGTCTATATCGTGATAGACTTAACAAACACAAGAAACATGATTTTAAAACTGTGTATATATGATATAAAACGTAACTACCTACCTGCCATTTTGTACCCGCGTACATAAAATGTTGAATCCCTTATCGGTGTAATCACTGTATCAGTGTTAGTATATTTCAGAAGTAACCGAACAGATAGCCCGGTAGATAGCCGATATCTCAAACACTTCATTAATCTTCTGAGTACCATTCAGACATGATCTTAATTAGGTCGAAAACTACTTTATCTTAGATTCATCCAGTCAAGGTTGATATCAAGTCTAAATTCAATTGTTACTTAAAAGTGTGTGTAGATTGCGATTTTATTTTACCACGTGTTTAAATGTCTATTAGTTTTGATGACAGCCGCGACTGTGGTCCAGTGGATAATGCGCTGGACTTGTAACCCGGAGATCCGGATTCAAACACATTTCACGGCAGGTCATACCCTTCCATGAAAATTTGACATAAATGTCTATTTTCCTCCGTGTGAGGAGAAGTCGCCAGCACCTTGTAGAAGGGTAAGTTAGTACTAGTTAGTATACATACAGTTCAGGAAAACTGGTTAAGTTAGACGGCCGCTCCATTTTACGGTATCCCTAAAGTGACATTCAAGACTAATACTTTGACTTGTAGCACTCTTTTTTATTTCGTAATTATGAATTAGTATTTCGTAAAAGAGTGCTGCAAGTTAAAATATAAGAGTAGAATGTCACTTTAGGGGCTCCGTAGTATATAGCTGAAAAATTGATTAAAAACGGCGTCAAACCCAGTGAAAGTTTTGATGACATCAATTGACAATTAATACCACAGACATGTTCGTATATTGTATAAAGCGAACTTTTCACAACATTGATCCTGAAAGAATTAAAACACAACATAACTACGGTTGTTTCCACCTTTCATTAAATACTTGTAATTCTAGTTTTATAACCATGAGTCGTATAACATGATTACTTTGTTTTATAAAGCGATGCTGAACTCCATGGCTTAAAATATGAAGGAAATTTTTATTTTCTTTTCAGTCACAGTCATTTTTTTTCTTGCTAATATTTTCATTTTAATATGAACTATATCTCCCAAATTAATAAAAAATCATGCCGTTTTACCGACCCCCATATTTTTGGTGTGTTTTAATGTCAACGTGGTATACAGTATAACCTGTGTTTGCGGCCACCTCCGAATAAAGACCTCCCTGTGAATACAGGCCATTCTTTGAAAACCATTACTAATTATTTAGAACAAATTGACCTCGGAATAAAGGCCATCTGTCAATAAAAGATGGGAACATGCTTCCTTTTACAAACCTCTCAATAGAGTCAAAAACACAACAATACATCATCTAAACATTGTTACATGTATGTAAAACCTCTATAATGAGACCACTTTCGGGACCTCAAAACATCTGTTGTATTAATGAGGTGGTCTCACTATTAAGGTGATTTATAGAGGAGTTATTGAATGCCGGACCAAAAATAAGTGGTCGTTATTACAGGATTGTCTTAATATTGCGATGGTTGCTATTTGAGGTTTTACTGTAGATAGATAATTGAAACATAGGGCATGACGACAAGGCATGACAATAGTATACTAGTGTTATTATCTCTTCATTATCTAGCGCTACCATTATCATTATCATCATTAGAAGCAGCAGCAACAACAGCAACATAAGTAAGACTATTGCAAACAACTTGTTGTCATCACCGTTATCAGTAATGTTGGACATGAGACTGTAGAAGGCAAGTACTTAACATGACAATGATAGATGTGAATATTAAGCAATTTTAGGTAACCTTTCCCGCGATGCCAACAATTGATGTTACAACTGTATCAGACATTCAAATTGTAAAGCATACTAATGTCATTGTACGCAAGTTGTTGACCCGTCAGATACGTGTGCATAACATTTAACTTGAATTATGAAATATTATATTGGTTGTTTATGATTCTTAACTCATATAACAGTGCTGTATAGACCATTGTTCATGATTTTTGTCCAGGGCCCGAGGTTATAAAACTTGAGATTGGTCTCCGAGTTCAAATCTCATATCCAGTCTTTTAAAGTTCACAGTTAATTATGATAAGAAAATAATGGCTTTATTGATAAATTATTCTGACAGCATAATTGACCTGAATATGTATTTAAACATTAATCATTTCTATCTCTTTAACCATAATATTTTAAGAACGGAATTGAGATTTGAGATCGGAGACCCCTTTTCAGGTTTATATACTCGGGGGCCAGTTTTTGCCTTGCACTACGCGCTGCTGTTGAACACGTTATAACTTGTTGTTTGATCAGCAAAATCAACGAGTTTGTCATCTCCTCTCTGAATAAAAATCTTCCCCGTGAAATCGGAATAGTTTTCACACTCCATTATTGCTGAATTATGAACCTGCAAAATGTACAAACAAGATCAGGTCATGGAATTTGTATATAAGTGAAGACACAATAAAATGTACAGATGGAGCAAATGCTGGTATGAAAACAAATGTAAGGAGGTGCCTCCGTCAGGGGCGGTTACAGGATTTTTTGTTGGGGGGCGAAAAGTCTATATGTTTATGTGGAATATGGATACAATCAGTACATAACCCAAATGCTTGTATTGGGTTCACATACAAATTTATAGATGATTTTAATTATAAGTTTGACTGGTCCCAACTTCATTACTGAATAATTCAAAAATCCTCTCTAAACCGGTATCTCCTCTAAACCGTCCAAATGACCTGGTCCCGGGCTCGGCCGGTTTAGAGGGGTTCCACTGTACTTCTTTACCTTTTCTAACTTGGTATACACCGGACATATGTCTGGCTTTACCGGACTATTGGATTTCTCGTTATATGACACATTGATAGCTATACGTCTTTTCTTGCTGTCATTTGGTCCACTGCAATGCAGTAAATTTGAATGGAAAAACACGACATCACCTGTAATGCACGAACATTTTATTTTATTCATGGTAACTTTTTCTACAGACATCCCAACGCCGCCGCCAATTAATTTTCGAAATAAACAATATTTGAAAACAATACAAACGCATAAAAGTGAAAACAAAACAAAAGTTCATAATAACGAAGCTTTGTTAACGGACCTTATAAAGATAATGTAGATCATTGATGCCTAGAAGCTGGAAATAATTAAAAGGATTATCGTGTCAGCACAAATACATTTATAGCATTTATAGTTGTATGCGTACAGTCTGGGCGATATTGATTTTAACTTCAATTAATAAGAATAGTTGTCTGTAACAGTTGATTCTTTTAAATTTGAAGAAATTTTTGTTTCATTAAATCGATCCAAATTGATTTGTGCTTGACTGACACTAAAATGAAGCATACCTGGGTTTAAATTGACAGGATCCAGTGTGTACTGTTTCTTTAAGAGGTCAACACGGTCAAGGTCAGCTCCCTGCTGTCCCCCAGTTTTACCGTGGTTCACTCTGCCACACTTGTGCGTACCTCGCAAAACCTAATAAATAAAACACAGTAAGAGCATCACGTCAAAAAATGTTTTTAAATGTAAAATAATCAATAATTATCAGTAATTAATCCAAAATGTTATTATTTAATTATACTTGGTATACACCTTGCATATAGTTCCATATATACAAGTTTAATGGACAAGGTGACACGTATGTGAAGTTAAAGTATTAAGTCAAAAAATGTTAAATAAATGTCAAACAATCAATGATTAATCTATAATGTTATTACTTAATTATATTTTGTTTACATCGTTCGTATAGTTATATTTATTTTGCAAAATTACAGGGCTAGCAGACACGTGAGTGAAATTAAATCAATCTTTTACATTTTGAACGTACGATTATACGTTATACAAGTACAGTGCAACCCCTCCAAAGCAAAATCCTATGGAAGGAGCAAAATAATGTTGTTGTTCAAACGTTGTTGCTCTAGAGAGGTAAATCAACGGTTAAATCGAACGGTGGGAAAATCATGCTGTTGTTGAAGCAGGTTGTTGCTCAAGAGAGGGCCGCTCTTGAGGGGTTGCACTATATTCATATTTTTAATTTGGTGTTTTCTATGTCTTCAGCCTATTGACTGTTGAAAGCACGTAGCTCTCCAGTAAACATCCACGTACCATCAGACCGCCATTTTCTTCTGTACATTCATCTATAGCCACAAATACAGCCATCATGTCTGGTCGTAAACAATAATTATACCAATACCTGAAGATAAACAAATGTTTATGTTATAAAAAATTCTAACTAATGGCCTGAAACGTAATGAGATATTTTCTGAATCGATGATATTAAGGTTTTACGGTCTAAGGGAGACAATTTGCAAATAAACAATGTTTGAAGACGATACAAACATACAGAAGTGATAGAAAGTTCACAATCAAGAAGTTTAGTAAGTGGAACTTATAAGTAAATGTTGATTAAGTGAAGTTGAAGCAAACATTACATGTTGAATGTATGAGTATGAGATATATTTTGATCGTAATGAGATCCACTTTGAATCGATGTTATTAAGAGTTTTTTACGGTGTAAGGGAGACAATTCGACTGAAGATATTTAAAATGTATGGAATAACAACGCGAAAGTTCTCAGTTCTCCTACTAAGAATAATACGTTTCCTTTCGTCTGATTTGATAGATTTAAGTTTCAAAATTGGTTGTCTGCAGTATTTTTAAGGTTTTAGGGTAAAGTCGCGACAGATTACCGAATCAAGTGACATAACATGTACATGTATACTGATATCAAACAGAATTGTATAAACTCTTCATTTATCTACAAACGTCTTTAAATTCATTACATTAATGAACTAACTTGGGCTAAAACTGTTGGTAATCACATCCAATGTTTGGACCCTTGATGTCCCTTTCTTACACTTTAGATCTTCAGTGTCAAGGACTATATTACTGTTTTAAACTTCAAATTCGTGCCCATGATAATTTCCAGTCATTTACCTCAAATAATAAGCATTGTGACATTTATACGAACGCTAGAATTTATAATCGCAACATACGGGGCTCTCGAATGGTTTATCTTTTGAAAATATTATCTCACCTGAGAACGTGTTTTTGCACGTAAAACGACACATCGGCGATTTGTCGGTGATTAACGAATATACTGCAGATTTGGGTCATTTACAATACGTTAATGATTACTAGTTACATAGTCGGGTATAGAAGAAACATGACCGTACCCATAATCCTGGTGCCATTCAAATTTACCTCCAACTTCCGGTTCTTTTATTAGGACTTTTGCATGGTAGTGATACAATTCTTCAACTCCTAGTAACTAAACAAATAAAGATCAACATTTTATAAATTTAATGTTTAACACCAATAATGACCAAAATTAGTATCTTAAAAAGGAGCGGACAGATTTTGAGAACCTGTATAATTTTTGTAGGTTTCTATGATAGAAAATAATTAACCGTGACATTATTTTTTAAAAAAAATTAGAAACCTTAGAGTTATTGCCCCTTTTAATTCGCATTGAAGTCTATGGGAGTTGCCAGTTTTTCTAAGATTAAAGAAAAAGGAAGATCGACTTCAATGAAAACAGTAAAACGATGCAAAAACACAGTATCAATGTAATTTAATGAAGAAAAAAATATAGGTAACTGTGCAATACTGTAAAAAAATAATATTTTTTCTATTTTTCAACAAGGGCAATAACTCTTACATAAATTGAAAATTGTGTCATAAAGTACATTGAAGTATCTAGGGTAACTATGAAAGAAATAACGATATTTGGGTTACATGATACAAATATTACAAATCAACAACATGATATTTTATTGTCACTATTATCATCCTCGTACAAAATAGTTACACGCTATCTAATTGTTTTTACCTTTTCAGCGGTTGTAGCTACTTTCTCACATCGAGTCATCATGCCGGTGACGTCATTTCCGGGATGTTGCCACAACGCTATAATCGGAGAACGTCCGTCTTGATCGGGAATCTGTGAAGAAGATTAAACTTTTTACTCACTGTCAATTTCAAACGCTGCTCGTTATTACATTGTGACAATCCATACAAATTTTCAAAACAACCTTACATATGTGACTCCCTTGTTCTTAATATTGTACAAATGAACAATCAAACATGAAAACAAATGTCGCCAAAGGGAGAGAACTGTAGCTACTTTCAAGCCGAGTTTGATTTGTTCTAGTGTATCAATAAAAGTACATTTTATGTACAGGTGACTGTCAAGACATATTCGCCATTTTAAACATAACGCAACAGTAATGCATACATGAAACGATAATAATTTATTTTAGTTCGATTGTGAAACAAGCAATTTTACTTATATTAATCACGCTTGAGTCCGCTTCCTGGACACTACACCAGCATGACGTCCGAAAAATGGGATTGTTTAGTTTATGAATGAAACCTGTCGAAGCAGGGATTCGAACTCACGACCTTCGGATCAGATGAAGGACGGTCTACCTCTGGACCACGATGCATGCCTCCTATACGGTTTGTACTCTACATAGCCTAAGTGAGGGTCTATACGGATATAAGTCTCTACTAGACAATAATTAGACCAGCCTGTACCTTGTACGCATACTTCAAAAGTCCACCTTCTAATATTGTCTTCGCAATTTTGTTTATTTCATCTGTACAGAACAATTTTCTGAAATAAACAACAATTTCTTCAAACAAACTTTCAAAAATGTCTCATTCCAATATGAAAATGTTTTTTATGTAGAGAATTTCTGTGGTCATAAATAAATGATTAAATGGTGGACCGACACAAATTTCATAGAAGTTTAATGATAAATATATGTGTTCACCTTATGATAACATAACCATTGTCATCAAAAATATTCTTCATCTCTTCACTGACTTCTAACTCGCATCCATTGTATATGAACTCATTTACTGCAAAACAAAAATAAAAAATAAAAAACATAACATTCATCATCAGCCTTTTTTGCTCAGTTCAATTCTCAGCAATCAACCTTTTAATCATCAGTCGTGTGTGTTTAGTCTCTCAATCAGCCGTGAACCTTTAGGTCACTATTTCAGTTTTCAAATTCTAAATCGTGAGAATGTCAATCGCTTAATAATCAGTCATTCCAATTATCATAAAGTAGTTATACTTCCGCTTCACGCAGAAGAACAGAATAGCACAGAACAGAATAGCACAGAACAGAATACAGAACAGAACGGAACCGAACGGGACCGAACGGCACGGCACGTCACCGTACGGTACGATACAGTTCAACATTGCACAGCACAGAACAGCTCAGCACTGCACAGCTCAGGACAGCACAAAACAGAACAGAACAACACAGTACAGCACAGTACAGTTATTCAATGAAAAGACAAAATTATGTAAAACAGTAAAACCTCAATAATGAAACCACCTTCTGGACCCAACAAATCGGTCGTAACATTGAAGTGGTCGCTATCTGAGGTCTTATCAGATAGTAAACAACTAAACAATAAACTCAGCATTATGATACCCGACTCAGGTCTTATCATCAGGCACTTGACACAAAACCAAATGTTTAGCTCCATAGGCTACTTATACCCTAATTACCTTATTAGGTATTTACTATTATGAAGGATTGAACTAAAATGTAAAAGTCATTGTGCTTAGAGACCATCTTCGGTTACCTGTCTTATAAGTTATGTACAGGTGATGTGGTTAAAATTAGGTTGTGACGATGTGTCAAGTATATGTAGTCTTATACAAATAAATTACATTTATTAACATTATTGTACAGCATTCTATATACAATGAGCTAGATGATTCCTAAAGGTGCGTGGTGATTTTGCATTAAATAAGACTAGGGTGACGTAATTAAATATAATCAGATCATTGAAACTGAAAAGAACTTCATTAAAGATCGGTACAACTCTACGGAGTCCCTATAGTGACATTCTACACTTTTATTTTTACTTGTAGCACTCTTTTTTATTTCGTATAAACGATATATTAATTCGTAATTATGAAATAAAAAGAAAGCTAATAGGCAAAATATAAGTGTTGAATGTCATTTTAGGGGCTCCGTACAACTCCGACTAAAAAATTCGAATGAACTTTTTTTGGTGCATGTAAATTTTCAAACACCACAGCAAATAAAGAGTACGAGTTTGTGAAATCTCACACCCAATAAAAGTTTGTGAAATTTTACCCTCGAGGATTTGACGAAGTTGACAGGACCTAATTTAAATATACACGTGTATAACTGGCTAATTAATTACATTGGGCTTAATGTATTATGAAAATATAAGTGTAAGGTAAATATACTATTAAATTAACAATATACCTGCCATCTTGTAAGGGTATCCGGTATGAATAAGGCCAATCACAAACATAGACATATAACCTACAGTTAACAACAGAGTGTACTTACCACGATACGTAATGATAACACATTTAAACATATTTAATTATATTCAGTTATCCTACGACCCTGATAATATCCACACGCGGGTTGTACTTAGTCCTTGCGTTGAAGATTGAAGATAACTAGTAGCTGTATCATGTTATCATTTTGTTAATGTTTTTAGAAAATATTTTTACTACTTGAATTTTTGTTTTAAAAAGTCAATACATTTCAAAATTGTTTCATACAAGAAGTTATGGCCCAACATTGATATTAAAACAGTCAAACCAAACATCATGACAGAACGCTTCAGTAAATTAGGTAGCCTAATACAGTCAAACTTGTGAATAAAGGCCACCCTCGGGAAAGACAAAATGTGGCATTTATTGACAGGTGGCCTTTATTTGGATGTCAGTTTGTCCTAAATAACCGACGACAGTTTTTCAAAGAATGGCCTCTATTCACAGGGTGGTCTTTATTATCATAAAGTATGTCGTTCATTTTCTCAAAACTTGGGTCTGCCCTGTCTGAGCATTGATTTAGAAAGCCACATAATTTATTACTTACTGATAGACTGTTAGCATTTCCGTTTTATTTAACAAGAGGAAATCGGTAAGATAAAAATAAACAATTACAAGTAAACGAAATGTGGACCAACTTAGAATATTCAGGCAACCTTTGATCTGAGCTAATTAAAATGAGATTTATTCAACCACCCAATACAGTTAATAGAGTATTTACGGTAATTCTAAACTGGCTAATTGATAACAATATTTATACAAGGACAATTGTCCTTTTATAAGAAATATTCCTACAGTCGTAATCATGATAAGAAACTATTCATTAAAATTCTCACTCGGGCTTACTAGATCATTGTTACACAATCGTAGTTTTTTAAAGGCCAAGTCAGGTTGTAACAATTTATTATAAAACTGTCAACTTCAAAACGTGCGGTAACTAGTAGACAAGAGAAATCTTTATGTAATAAATCAGTGACAAGAAAAATAGAAATATTTTTATATGAAAAATGTTAGTTATATAACTGTACACGTTGCTAAATTGGATGTAAAGAAAGTCATCGGGTCTGTGAAAAGGTTTATCTCCTAAGTGTGACTTTTCACTTTTCCGAACCCCAGACAGTTTCGATGAAGACTAAGTGTCTCTTAATCCATCGGCTAAACTGTGACACCATTAAACTTGATTGAACGTACTTATACTCGTAGAATGGTGCATGAGTAGTGTTTGAAAATGTGGGCTTCGTTTTTTGTAGGTCTCGTTTTTAAGAACAAAAGTAAATAATTTTCCACTGGGCAAAATGCCTGAATTATCAAACTGTGGTCAGGGTCCGAGGTTATAAAACTTGAGATCGGTCTCCAAGCTCAAATCTCATATTTCATCTTCTATTTTTTTACGTTGATAATGGTAAACAGTGATGATACTAAGCTATCATTATTCTGTCAGTATATTTAATCTGAGCATAAAATCATGCAATAAACGTTTGTATCCTTTGGACCAAAACACATTGAAGATGGAACTCATATTTAAGCTCAAAGACTATGCTCAAGTTTTATAACCTTGGGCCCAGTGCGTTCTAAATTAGTATTGATTATACAGTATAACCTCTGAACACCGGAATTCTCTGAAAACCGGACTGTTGGCCCAGTACGGAAAGGGGTCCAGTTTTCAGGGGATTATACCGTATATACACACATCTTGATATATGAATACAAATTAATGCGTTTTGACGAATATTATTTATCGCTTACACATGCGCAGGTACTCAATGCCTAGAAATGTTACATAATTGTCTTTTTAATGTAAATTTTACTAAACTCTTCACAAATAAATAAGAACAAATCTGGCCCGAAATCTACCGCATTTATAAACTGCAAATGAATGTATTTTAAGCCCATGTTACAAACGTCCCCATAATCTACTTTTATATGTTTTTCCAGATGTGCTAACAAATTCTCGTGCTTTTCAATGTGTTAGTGACAACGCCCTGTCCAAATTCAATGATTTCTATAAACATGCACGAGTTTCTCGTGCACGGAAAAATTGAATTTAACGTTACGCCCAGTTTTTGTGTCATTAATTGGACGCAGTTTTGTGTGTGCACATGGACACAGAGAATTTATCCAAAAAGTATCCTGATATTTTGTAAGTTTTTACATTTCTTTTTTTTCTTTTCAATATTCTGAATTTTGAATTTGTAATTTTATGTAAATGTATTTGACTGCAGTTTTGCACTATTTAAAAATATGTATATCTTAAAGAATTTACGACATTCTTGAAGAAATATACGTAAAATCATAAAAGGTCTAAAAAATAGCTTGTTTCCACTACCGGCTCTGAAAAAAAGGGTGGGTAGGTAGGGATTTATTTTTTTATTTCAATTTTTTTATTCCAGAATATGACTAACATTATTTTTATTTCGCAAAACTATAATTTGACCAAAACAATCATAGGGTCGGCGTCAAAACATAGGGCCGGTCGGTGGAGCGGAAACAAGCTATTTTCTAGGCCTTATTATTGCGTTTGTCATATAATTTCACTGCAATATTACGCGGCATTTTATTATGTATACAGCAGATATTTGAAGAGTTTTAAAGACAAAATAATACAAAATCTTCAATAAGGAAATATAATGAATGATATGTTTCTGCTAGTGTCTGTACGCGTGGTCAACTTATTTCTACAACCCCGTAACTCAATTTTTGGCAATATTGAGATTTTGGAATCATTTTATTTCGTAGCGTTGAGCTTTTTACAATGACCATAATTTCAATTATCTATCGTAAATAGGGATAATCCCAATTCCACAAACTCGCTTAAAGTTATTGCAGTTCAAAACTTCAAATGCAATTTTCTCAAAGTGGGAAAAATGGTATACGGGTTTGCAGAAATAACCCCCGGCCTGTGCATTGATGTTGTTCTAGTATTAATAAGATGGCCATCTAACTATTGTATTTACGTTGTAAATTAATTAACAAATATAATTTTGTCTTTCATGTACCGCTGAAAAAATGTTGAATTTAATCGTTAGAAGCTACGTAACGCTTTCTTAAAATTCCCACATAGTTATGAACGTGAAAATAAAGAGTCCAAAATATTCCGAATAGAAGAATTGAAATCGGGTAATTGGGTCAATTATAAGGTCACCGGTGAAAACTGAAAGAGTTCTATGGCATTAACATTACAATACTTGGTAACTATGCCAACGGAATTTATTTATTACAATGAAAAAATTTCTGTCCCCTAGTGCTTAAAACATGTGCCGGTATACCTCATAATACTTAAGTATACAGATGTTCACTGTCGCTTTGAAAGTTTTGTGTATCTGAAAAGAAAATACAATTAGGTGTCATAATGAAATTCTAAGGTTGTTACCCTTATTGAAAACAAAAATACATGTACAATGTATATAAATTTCTGAAGAATTAAAAAAACGGTGACCTATTTGTTTTCTATATCAAATTATATTAATACTGCGTTTTCGCATTTTTTTTCTACTGTGAGTTTTTATTAAAATGAATCTTCTCTTTTTAATCTCTGAAAATTTAACAAATTTTGTAGATCTCATTGCAAGTTAATGATAATATTAACTCAAAGGATTGTCATAAGTTTTTTTGAAAGCTCGTGGGAAATCATTTTCTATCATAAAATCCAATAAAAAGTATAACGTCTCCCAAATCTGCTAACACCATTGCGGGATAATAATTTTGGACATTATGAGTATAAAACCATAACTTCTACACTGAGGAACAGTCAAACCTGAATACCACCCTTAGGAAAGACAAAATATTGATAGATGGCCTTTATTCGGAAGTCCGTTTGGTCTAAGTAATTCGTGTCGATATTTCAAAGCATGGCCTTTATTCACAGGCGTGGTCTTTATTAGGAAGTGGCCGCAAACACTGGTTTGACTGTATAAGGGTCAGTTTGCTCTATTTGTCGTATAAGGGACGTTCTTAATTGACCAATTCTTTATCACCCAATCCTGTCAACACATTACGGTTATCAAGCAACGAACGAGTGTATTAATTCAACCGTCGGCTTCACAAGTATCTTGCACATTTTAACAATACTAACACTTGAAATTAATTCAATTAGCACAAAGTGGATTGCAACATTCACTAGAATTATTCAGAGTTCAAAAGAGTAGGTGTCAAATGCCGAACTTTCATAATTATGAATGAATGAATAACAGAATTGAATGAATTTGCCGAATGAAGTTTCATAATCAACATTTATCGAAAGTAATCTCTAAAATGTAAACAGAGAATTCAGTTCTTTGAGATATCAATGAACGGCTTTATTTATATTTATCAAATGCAGCAAGATTGTTACTGTGAGTAAGGTCGCATACGCCCGTAATTTTTCATCGTAATTTCTAAAAGTTTTAACAATAATTTAAGATAAACAGGTATTACTTGATTAGTTCGACAAACATAGAGATGGCGCCTTTTAAAGGCACGTTTTAAATTAATTTAAGCTCTCAAACGGCTTTCTGGTTCCCGGTTTTTTTTTCGAATTTAAAACCATTTTTCTTTACACATTTTGATAATTATGTAAGCGTCAAAATTTTATACAAACATGGACCATGTCTATTCGCTTGTCATAATTAAGAATTCATATGACTGCTGTGAGAGAGCCGTGATTGGTACGGTACTGTTGAGTGTTAGCCTATCTGACAAAAATCAGGAAAGAAATGGTTGACTTTGAGTATGTTTTAGAAGTAAGTGAGTATTTTACCACCCAACTTAACAGTAATTTTTGGACCGCGTTGAAATTATTAATTAGGTTGTGAAAACTTTCCCCCGAATTAGTCCCACTTTGCGTAACATTAAGTTTAATGGGGCGAACAAGCGGCAGGCCGCGTTGTCAATGATTTACTATGCTTAACTGCCTTTTTATGTAACGATAATCACACTAAGAATAAGCCGACACATACTTTATAAATATTTTATAAAGAACATATAAGAGTCGCAGATAATACACGCATGCATGGAAGCGCGTTTTCTGATTAAAGTTCAAGACGACACACTCAATACATTCCATCCGTGTATGCTGAACTGGCTTAAGAACTGTATAATGATACGTCATGAGCGTACACAAGTAAGAACGTCGATATTCAATGGTAATTACATTGTCTTGTCGAACCGAAGAGCAGGTGTTTCACTAAAAGGTCCAAACTCCGGATTTGGGATTAGAAACATCATTGTATCAGAAACTTACGAAGAAAATCTCTGTTACAATATGTTGTCAAATATAAATGTTAATCTTTGTTGTTACGTATGACCAGGAATGTACAGTAAAATTCTATCAAAATTCTAAGTTGGTTATTGTGTACTCTTCTGGTTGACCAACGTCAACCGTAGTTTTTTTTCTTCTCTGCAAAACTGTATACCTAAGCAAGCCTAACAAGGGGCTATAGGTGTTGTGGTACAGTATATCCACCCCCCAAAAAAACAGACCCCTTCCGGACTGAGCCAAAGTCCGGTTTTCTGAGAATGTCGGTTTTCAGTGAACTATTGATAATAAAAGGGACTGAAAAATGTTTTCATGAACTCCGGTTTTGAGGGGTTATGCTGTATATTAACGTGCCATTTACCTTAATTAACCTTTATTTACATTGATTTGTTTTATTTCAATCTCATCCTGTAGAAAAGGTTTCAAGTTTTCGATGTAATACTTAACAAATGAGGAGTTTTGTCCCTTGAAGACGTTTGATGTCGCCCTTTAATGCTTTTGTTTCGGCATGTTCTCAAGGGATGACCAGAGACTTGCGTTCAACATGACTGTGAAACGCTCGCGGTAACTTAATTTTATTAATTAAGATAATTTCACAACGTGACATTCAACTGTCGTTATTATCATAACTTCATAATCAAAAATCCAGTTTTAAGACTAAAAAATATTTCATAATACAGTCAAACCTGTGAACAAAGGTCACCCTCGGGAAAGACAAAATGTGGTCTTTATTGACAGGATGTCTTTATTTAGAGGTCATTTGTTCTAAATAATCAATGACCTTCATTCACAGGGTGGCCTTTATTCAGATGTGGCCGCAAACACGGGAAAAATTCTACTATGTCATGCATTTATAATAAGAGCGTACGCTGATCAATATAATTTTACATATTGACGAGTTTGCTTACATCAATATAATATAATGTTATGTTAGAGTATTTCTATTACAAATACGATAAAGCTTTCAAAACAAGACAAAATATTCATGTTGTACAAAGTCTACTACAGTGTACCCTGAATTTAACTGATGAATAATAGAATTAAAAGAAGCTTTGTGGAAAATCATGTTTAAGGCCAAGTACAAATATTTACGTTCAAAGTCCGGTATTCAAGTATATAGACATATGTATCGAACAAGGTCGAGGTCTGTGTAAAGTGTCTAAGACCAGAAATAGCTTGTATATATAGCTGTTGAGCTAATTGGTGTTTTTTTTTTCAAACTACTAGGATTTCCTGAACTGTCTTACCAACATAAAATCATAAACTGAGAACCAGGTGGCAGTACATAAATAATGCTTTTAAAGTGGTCTTATTCCATATATATATACTTCAATGAAACAAATTATGAATAATTAATTACAGAAAATGTGATTTCAATGTGGCTTTCAGCCTGTCAATTCATAGCTTAAATAGTTATGGCGTATTTTCAGCCGTCTGAGATTTATCAACGAGCTGAACTTTTTTCTTATGATATGATTTTCTTTATCAGCGAGTTAGTTGTGAGCATGCGCAATTGTGTATCTTACGAACGGTAATGAATTTCTAATTAGTTTAGACAATCACTGTTACATGATGAATTAAACAGATATAAGCGTGTAATTGTTGGTTTCTAAACTCCATTTGAATAATAAATTAGCAATTCGACATGCTTAGGTTAATATTCTGTAATATAAATGTGTTCTGTTCTCATAACATTTCGAATGAAATAAATGGTGGCTGGACACAATTCCTGTCAAATGTGTACATAAGTTTTAAACAAAAATGATTTTCATCATTTTTAATTCATTACAGTTTAATAAATTTCGGTCAAAACTTTGTAACAATACTATAATTTATTAAGCGAAAATGTTGTTTTTATAAAATATAAAAATCCATTATTACAAGTGATTAATGCATTAATTCATGCTCGTTGAAAACTAAACACTTCAACAAAATCTTTGTAAGCTTCTATAAAATTACATACTAGCTTTAGAAACTGACGGAAAATGTTTTTATTTATTAAAATAATGATATTTATTCATTGTCAGAAATAATAGAAATATCTCCAAAATCACGGTCGAGTAAATTATTACATAAAGTGATCAATTATGCATGTAGTTAATAAAAATTGCTTGAAAGGAAAAGGTTGGCTACGTGTATTAATATTGATTTTATTTTTGTCACGCAATGCAACTTGTACATATTGGGATATAGTCAAACTTGTAGAGTGGATTGGATAAGATTGAAAATACGCCTTTAATGTCTTTCTCAGGGACGGCTTCAACGGGCTTTTAAAATCGACCAATCCCTTATTTTCCATGTGGTCGCGTATTTGTGTATCCGAATTTAATAAATGGTCCCAGAATAAGAAACTGTCGATGCATATGTGAACTGTGACTTTGTTTGAAATTATTAAAAATTGAAATGAATTTGTGAATGGCGAAATCCAAAATTATGTTTGAAAAATAAGGATTAATCTTTTAGTGATTTCAAGCTTAGCGTAAAGGTAAGAGTCTATGCGTGTACCCCACTGATCAGATATTAATTGATATTATGTATCAATATGTACGATTATGTGATGAAAGAATTACACTCCTCCTTGAATGATAATTTAATTAACTTTGATGTTTATATAAACATACATGTAACTATTGCTTGTGAGTATAATATATACTATTTAAGAATAATTGTTTTCTATAATTTTATTGAAATTAATATAAAACATTCAGTTGATCTGAGGGCACCATTGCGTGCCATTTTTACAGTTTCTGTCGTTTTATATGGATATATTTGAAGTTTTTTTTAAAACGATCGGTCATATACTCTTGATCTTCCAACTACATACAGTGCAACATCTCCAAGCAACACCCAAAATTATGCTGTTGTTAAGAGGTTGTTGCTCTAGAGAGATTAAATTAATAGTTAAATCGTACTGTGGGAAAAAATCATGCTGTTGATGAAGGGAGGTTGTTGTTCAAGAGAGGGTCGCTCTGAGAGGTTCTGCTTTAAATAAATTGCTCGAGCTTGACGTTCACCGTACACGGAAGTATCTTATCTTCTCTTGGACTTACAGTTAAAATGTGTAACTTTTTTTCCAGACAAATAATTACACGTGTTAACCTTACGCATAAAAGTTTAGATAGGGTGCCCCTTTTTGAACCAAACGGAACTAATGCACCAATTGTCTTCGCGTTCGGCCTTCGGTACTAGCATGTATGCGCACCACGTTATTCACGATATCATCCGGGTGTGCCACTGTATATGCAGTTGTTTGACGGTCTAACTTTATCTATCTACCACTTTACCTCTTATTTGTTTTGTCAAGTTTCATTGAAGAGTATGACCTGCCGCGACCGGGATTCGAACCTGTGTCCCCGGGGTACAAGTCCAGCGCACTAACCACTGGACCACGGCCGCGACCCTTTACATCTAATACTGGTCTCGTACGACAATAGATTCTCATGATTTTGAAACATGTACTCCCCATTACAACATACCACACAACAGCAATAATTACGCAAGTCTGGTACCGTTAAATCATGTTTCTGTCCCAGGTTGTATCATCTTGTACACGTAAAAGAAAGTTGGCAACACTTTCGAAATTTCCCAGAGTTCATTGCCACAGTGGGAACTATGAGTTCTTCGTGTTCTTCAAAATACTGCTTATATATGCTATTGGACGACTAACTAAACCATAGTCGGGCGATTCTTCATTCTTTAGAAACGTGTTCTTAAAGTTGAAAACCTAATTTGTTGAAGGTAATTAATTAATTGCTGTCTTAGTTTGTATAGTGGAACCCCTCTAAACTGGCCAAGCCGGGGACTAGGTCATTTGGTCGGTTTAGAGGGGATGTAAGGTTAGAGGGGATTTTTTAATTAAATAATAATGAAGTCGGGACCAGGAAATTTGGTCGGTTTAAAAGGGGAACCGGTTTATAGAGGAACCAGTTTAGAGGGTTTCCATATTTTGTTATCCAGGATACTTTCAGTTCTCAATTAATGCTTTCTCATTCTTTGGATTTCCCGTGTACACCACATTAGTTTATCTGATAATCATAATTACCTGAAAACAAGTTACTAGAATGTTTCCACAACTATTGCACACAACGTCGCGTAGCTAAGGCAGTCAGTGCTTTCATTCCAGGGCTTACCGTCTATTGATCGCGTATAATTAATTAATAACTCAGTGACGCCCTTGAAGTTAAAAGTAAGAATTTACTAAAACTACGTAAAGTATTCTGATTGCTGAACTTTTTATATTTTTTCTGTTGATATATTTGGTGGTGCATGCGTATACATTTATACCATCACGAAACGAATATATTAAAGTAGGATATTAATCACTAAATCAAACAGACTAGGAGAAGAAAGTTAGGAAGTTGTTTCCTTAAGAAGAGGTCCCGGCGTGATAAGCTTGAGAAGAGTCTCCGAGCTAAAATTTCAATTCCGTTCTCAAAGTATTATGGTTGAAAAAATAGAGATCATTAATGTTTTAATACATATTCTGGTCAATTATGCTGTCAGTATAATGTATCAATAATATTATTGCCTGGTCATAATTAACAATGAACAATAAAAGACAAGATATGAGATTTGAGCTCAGTGACCAATCTCAAGTTTTATGACCTCGGGTCCAGGTCTTGAACTATGCTTGTTAACATCGCAACGTACCAAACAGAATAAAAATTAGGATAATTGCGGATAGAATTACAGTCAAAGTGTTTTCGGCCACCTCCGAATAAAGACCGCCCTGTGAATAAAGGCCATGTTGTTAAAAAACTGTCACTGATTACTTAGAACAAACTGACCCCGAACAAAGGCTATCTGCCAATAAAGGCCACATTTTATCTTTCTCAAGGGTGGTTTTGCTCACAGGTTTGACTGTAATACCAACAAGAGATGTTGCTACACAAGTCCTGGGTTGGAATCACACTATAACATTATCATATGTATGCTTGTTTACACTGGTAACATTCGTACATGGTAAAAGTTCTCACATTTCTAAATACAAATAGCAAGCCTTGGTCATTGCGATGTTTACTGTTCATGTTTAAGGTTTTATACCAATGTCCGAAATTAGTATCTCAAAAAGGACCAGAAAATAATTAGGAACCATTTTAATTTACACAGGTTACCATGATAAAAGATGATTTACGGTGAGATTTTTCAAAAATTCGTGGAGTTAACGTCCCTTTTATTTTGCATTGAAGCCTTTGCGAGCAGCCAATTTTTCGAAGATTAAAGAGAAAAAGATCCACTTAAATGAAAATTCACGGTAAAAAGATGCAAAAACACGATACCAATCTAATCTAATAAAGAAAAATATAGTCACCGTGCAATATTTTCAGAAATTAATAGTTTTCTATTTTTCAACAAGGGCAATAACTCATACAAAATTGTCAAAATGTGTCGTAAAAATAAATTTAAGCCTCTAGGGAAACTATCAAAGAAATTGTGATAATTAGGCAATACTATTTTTATGATAGTACCATTTGTGAGTAGCATTGAGCTGATACTTAGAATTAGAACAGTATTATGAATATAATACCTTGATATAATAATATGCGTTAAAGCAGTATCATTTCCTTTTCAGATGTAATTGTCTTGATTCAAGATTTTGCGGTCAGAATATTGAAGAGAAGAGGACAGAATGACAAAAAGAATGGGCGGGGTATGTTAGTAATGTTTTCTCAAACACTAAGCTGTCATGTCGTCTGTTAATCTTACATCGCAAACAGCTTATTTAGCATTTATATGAACCTTTATTGAGTGCTTGATAAAAAGCCAGATAAAACATGACTATTATATGGAGTCAATTTTCTAAACGTTCACCTATAAAAGCTAGATTCTTGGAAGAATCGAAATACGTGAATTAAGTCTGTCTTTCAATATTTATAATTGCTTTACGAAAAGAATTCCCATATTCAAAATAAATACTGGATTGAGTATGCATGAAGTCTACCCGCTAATCAACTGCGTGTGTTCAATAACTGCCTTCCAGTGCAGTAAAATACCTGGCTTTACATACTTGTCGTATTTACACTAACATTTTGCCTCTTTACAAGCGGTACATTTTAATATAAACAAAGATACAAACAAGAAATTCACATATAACACAATGTGATTTGTCGCTTCGTAGCCTTATGGATAACGACAGAAAACAATGAGAGAGAAATAGAGGCACATTAAGCATAAGAACTGGTGAAAATGACAAATTATCACTATTGTGTTACTTTAGCAAACAGACTATATACTAGTAGTGTCATAATTGGCTACCCGGTTTGACAATTGATTATACAATATTTATCGCCAGTGATACAGGATGTCCATATATTTAATTATTCGACATTATTGATGGATACATATTACAAACGTTGTCACTTTCATGGCACACGTATGTGAAAATATTATTTTTTTATTCTTATACTGTGATGTTGCGTAAACAGATATTAGGAAATATACGATAAATTCATGTAATACCCACCCGTCCTTCCGATACAAATCATTGTGAAAAGAACTCCGCGCCAAAATTATAATTTATAAATCAATGCACGAAAGACTGAGTACGAAAATTATGGGGTACGAATTACAAATTCCAAGTCTTTCAGACGCTTATTCAATTATGCAGTTCATCATTATCAAGCGTTTACGGGCGTCGGCTAAAAGAAAGTAGCCTAAACATGATGTTTGTAGTACTTGTACTTAGGAGCGTTAGTACAAGGTGTTGCCAATTAGTCTGAAAATCCTATACCCTTTTTCCCATTTTTATGTGCATCTACTTAATTTTCTTTTATCTTATTTATTTATATTTGCTTTGTGCTAATTGGTTTAATCTTGACAATAATTACCTACCAATCATATAGCCAGACCCACCAACGTCAAAATGTTGACAGAATGTAATTATTATGCGAATGACATTTTGTTTCCAATTTTACAAAATAAGTTAAAAACAAACGTTATTATACAGGGCCCAGCCTTCTCCCTGAATATCAAAGATGGAACTCTTCTCCACAGAAGAAAACCAGCAGACGGTAGCATGGGCTCCGTGTTGAGATATTTATTAGTTATGGTCATACTCATATCGATGCCTAGTAAGTATCCACATAAATGTTTCTCTTTTAACACTCTCTTTTTACACATCATTAATATTCGTCACATGATTACAATTTCTAAAGAGTTCTCGTCACTTTTTATTTGTAATTACCAATCCATAGAGAGATATGACGAACTCCCTCTAGGAGAATGGCAATCACATCCTTCATGGAGAACAGAAATTACCTCCAGCTTTGGTAGCAGCTACTGCCTCCTCTTTGGAGGAATACAGTTGCATAACTCTTGGAGAACAACACTTTTCTCCCTCGTAAAGAGTAGTACACGTGATTTCATTTTTTGAAAGCAGTAATTTCTACCTCCTTAAGAACCATAATTTCTCCCTTTTAATGAGTAGTAACTTTCCTCATTAAAGAGTTGAAATCCTCCCTCTTTGAGAGTAGTAAAAATTCCCCCTTAAAAAGCAACGACTACCTTCTTCTTAGAGTGTTGTCTCCCTTGTTGATTTGTGTAGCAATTCAACCTTATTTGACGGAAGCAATTATCTCCCACTTGGAGATCATGACTTTAAGAGTAGGCGGTGCGAGCGTCAGTGGACGTTATTTTTTATTAAGGGAATTTTTCACGCGCTATGTTTGAAAGTATTGCACCTACCGAAATACATTCCCATTACTAGTATCAAATTCAATTAAGTTAACAAGGATGATTGTAATCTTTAGGATGTTGGCTACAGTTATGTAGAAACAAAAACTGTTATATGTATGGATAAATATTTTTAACCGTCCATTGAAAACAACGCTTCTTCCGCCAAATCCCACAACCCGAAACTCACCCAACACTTATGACAAAATAGAGGACAAAACACTGGAGGGTGCCGACTTGGGACAGTCTGTATCTTTGCTACATGAGGGGGTAAATTAGTTACGGACTTGACCTCACACTCACCTCAGGAAACAAAAAAACTAATTACTGAATAAATAAAAAATGTTCATTATTTTAAACTGTTTATAGCCGTATAAAGTCAATCTATGTAGTTTACATTTCGGAAAATAACCAAGAATCGGTAAGATAAATCACATTGCTCCATTCATTAAGTACTTGTTTTTTCTCTTGCTATGAGAAAACGGCTCAAGACTTGACTTTGAAGTAAGATTTTTTCAGAAGGTTATCCATTTTCTATAAGATGGTCATTTCGGAATGGGATAGAATGAATTGCTTCTGTTTTGTGGACCACAATCCGGGAAGGTCGCAACTCTTAGTAACTCTTAGCTATATTGCTTATTGACCTAAGGGCAAAGCATTTTTTCTTTTTTGGTCATTTTTTATTCCAGTGTATTTAAGTAAAAGCACTAACATGTAATAAGTATTTTCATACGGGACAGACGCTCTTTCTTGTGTCCTGTGTACGATACTCTTCTAACCTGTGGTAGTGACGAGGATTCTTTAGTAATGTCAAGTCATGTGACTGTTTCTCAATCGGATTTTGCACACCTCGGAACTTACCGTGGCATCAGGGGTTGTTATAATTCCAGAATCGGAATTATCCAACTTCTAAATGTCTGGCATCATCGCATCAATCACGTCATGTTTTGCACTGAATAGTTTGGCCATCGACAGAAAGTTACTTTGTAAACGCGTTTTGAAAACATGCAGGTATTTATTAGCAATCGTCTGATTAATTTCCAAATGAACGTATCTACTAAAGCGGGAGTTTTAGTACTGAAACCATGGATACTATTTGGTTCGATTCGAACAATTTTCATACCGAAGCGATCTTTGTCGAGTTTTAATTTTACAAAACAAGTGGACATGTTGGCACAGTAATACAGCTGGAAACAGCAAGCAATGTGCGTTTTAATCGAGACTGGAGTGACAGACCAGGGAGGTAAGAATAAATCGTATCTTTTCGCAGGAAGAATTACTATTTTTAATGTATGGCAATAACATCACATAATGTACACAATGAGGGTGCATACATTGAAAAGTAGAAAGTAAGATTGACAGTTAATTCATTTCATGCAATCTGTTCACTGATCTATAATTGTTATGGTTATAAATTGTTAACAATTTCTTCGGCTTTATGCGGTGATTGGATTCTGGAACAACTAGGAGTAGAACGTTTTTGTACCTGAGACAAAAAGGTGAAATAAGACAACGGAAAAACAGAATGGAACACAAGTAACTTATAGTTTTCATTCGACATTTCATTTCATGACCTAATCCCGCTGGTAAGTATACTAGACGTATTTGTAGACTTGTAAATAGACGTTTGTTAGTAGTCTGTTGTTGTGTTTAAGAAACCTTTCTTGCCTCTGCTTGTTTAGTGATATCCATTTATAGCTGCCCTGCATTATCTCCTCCTGTAGTTTAAGCTTTGGTGTCGTCTGCGTGTGATAATGCTGATGCTGTATAATTTCTCTCAAAGGTGAAAACTTCAACCGATGTTATAATGCATGTTACTGTAGACGTAGGAAGTAGTTTATTTGATTTTGAAGTAGGATATGTTTCGTTATAAAATTTCCATAAATCATTAAGATGATTATGGAAATATTGACATTGTCATTAACATGAGTTACACCAGATTTGCATTGTTTTGATAGCGATGTTTTTATATACAAAACGCTCGAGAATGATAAAAAGTCGTAACAATTTTCTCGTAGGAAGGTAAGCATAATTAAAGGTTTGACATTTAAAAATGGATATTAGATACCAGGTCAAAGAATGAGGCCTTTTCACGGGAGGGGGATTGTCTAAATTCAGAATCGATCAAACGAGTGTTCCAGACTAATCTTCAACATTACAATTAATCAACCACTACAAACCGACTTATCGCCGCTTCCATTTTTCGAATGTATTTGAAGACTGAGGAAATATTGAAGCGAATCATGGGTTTCATTTTGAAGACATGACTAAACACATCTCGCCAAATCGTGGCCTTGGAATTGTTGAATGTGGAGCAGCTGTAAGCAACAAGTGATATCAGGTAAATTCTTACGTAATATTATGAATGCGTTATACACAAACTATCATAGTACTGCGTAAATGAACTTGTTTTATTTCTGAGTCTACCAGGGTAGGCTTTCAACATAATTATATGTTAATATGGACACTTCAGAAGCTGTCAGAAGCTGTCTAGATAGTTTACGCAAGGTCGGTGGTTGTACCCAGGTGTACACCTGGAGTCTTTCAGTTAACAGCTGGAACAGTCGCCGTATGACCCCGGTTATTGGTGAAGCCTAAAATCCCGAGAAATCAAGTTATTGGATCCTTGTGGCAACATCCACGACATTTGTAGTCTTTAACTTTAAACGTAGGAGCGCCCCTTGTCTGCAGATGCGAATCATCAGAAATTGTATTGTAAACTTTAATGAAGCTCACAAGACTTACGAATTGTTACAGTTGTATCGATTATGTTTTATTTTTGTTTTTTTATGTGACTTATTGTCACTGAGGTTTAACGCCGTTTTTCAACAATATTTCAGTTATATACGGCGACCAGTTCACCTAACCAGTTTTTCCTGGACTGTATACTAACCAGTACTAACTTACCCTTCCGCAAGGAGCCAGCAATTTCTCAACATATGGAGGAAAATCGACATTTTTGTCAAATTTTCATGGAAGGGTATGACCTGCCGCGACCGGGATTCGAACCCGGATCTAGGGGTACAAGTCCAGCGCACTAACCACTGGACCACGGCCTTGTATTAATTAACATGTGTTATTATGTTGAGACGACCCCCTGATACTCTGTCGTTATCCGTATCGGACTCGTTGTCGTCGTAGGAAATGTCTAATAAGAGCAATTGGCGACTTCCCTGTTTCGCGCCCCCTAGCGGATTTTCCGATTACGCGATCCAAAATGGCGGCGTATGTGGTCATGCGCTTATTAACTGTCATAGTTTTTTATCGAAATATACCGTTTTTATGTTCTTGTCATTTCATCCAAACTTCATGTAAGGTAAGAGAATAACTTTTTCTGGCATATTTAATATCAGTTTGTTCCTAAACGATTTGTAGATCGTTTAATTTTCATCATTTATGCAAAATTTGTTGCCTTGAAATTAGTGGGTGGGGTGATGTAATCAAAAATATATTTATGTACCGATAGCTACGTTTCTTACCTTTTGTATGGTTTATTACATGATCATATTGCGTTCCGAAATGATATGTTGCCTGTGTACACCTAACTTACATTGGATTGTGCTAGTAGTGAATGAATAACGGTCCTGGTCCCTGGAATGCAAGAGAGTACCTAACAAAAAATTTTTATGGTTTATTTTCGCCATGTTTCTTATAACTTGCGTCTTACCAAACACAGGCTCATGATGATATATATGTGCTTTCATATTATTTTATCTATTTTAGATAAGGTTTCCTGTATCGTGTAGGTGCCGCACCACGGCAGTTCCAAGAAGACAAATTCTCTGCTTCATCATCAATTCTGGGATGAAATCAATCATCACAAAATCACACTGGATCATCAATTCTTCACTATCGTCACACTGGCGACAAAGACAATGAAGCTGAAAATCATCCAACATGCCATCAGTCTGCTTGACATAAATTTTCCAAGAAAAATATGGTAGCAGCTTATTTACAGCAGGACGGACATAACACTAAACTGGGATGGACATAACTAAAAGTAAAGTGGCACTCGGTGAAATGGAAAGCTATCACTTTTGGTTGTCATGAATCGCCATTATCTGTATTTATATTAAACAGCATCAAATGTTTTTTTTTGTTTTTGTTTTTACGTGACTTATTGTCACGTGGGTTTAACACCATTTTTCAACAATTTTTCCCTTGTATACGGCGACCGGTAAACCTGGCCAGTTTTCCAGGACTGCATACTAACCAGTACTAACTTACCCTTCCACAAGGACCCGGTAACTTCTCCACACATGAAGGAAGATCGACATTTTTGTCAAATTTTCACAGAAGGGTATGACCTGCCGCAACCGGGATTCGAGTCCAGCACACTAACCACTGGACCACAGCCGCAGCCGTAAACAGCATCAAAACGAAGAAATATGTCTGAAATGATGTAGATCAATGTCAAATGATGCTAATATATCCAGTTCACCATTCAGTATACTAATTAATCAACTTCCGCAATAATGTAAGCACTTCACATTGTTTTTTTTCTTACTGATGTTTCTCAAGTTAAAACAACCACAGGTCACTGCAATTCGTACATTTTTAGAAGTTTCATTCCTTTGTCAATTAACTGAAATTCCAGTTGTACATGTGATCCACGTGAAAAATAAAATACCTACATCATATTTCTTGAATTAAATTGGAGGAAAACAAAGTTACACATTTACTATGTTTACTGATAGGGTCTAAAAACATAGGTTGGTTTCCAGTTACCCGACCGACCCATCTTTTACCTACCGACTCAAAAGTTTTTACGGTATCCAAATCGTAGTGCTATATTGTATTAACAGTTTATTGTATATTAACAGTTCAACTAATTCTATTGGTAATGATTAAATAGCAACAATTATCTATCTGCCTGGTTAAGATTGTAAAAAACTTCTATAACTTTAATAGCAGAATAAATGGCTTTTTTGTAATCAAATATCAATTTAGAGGTTAAAAGATGGATATGAAATTACTATTATCATAATTACAATTTTTCAATTACAATAAATGTGTCAATTTTTCTTCTGTTTTCTACCTCTTTCTTTAGCACGTTTTATTGCATCGGCATTCATGGTTAGTAATGCTTAGTTAAAAATTAGATTATATAATTTCACACACTAAGGGTCATGTCTGGGATACATCCTGTCACTGTGCAACAAGATGGTATGGTTGATTGGATATATCCTGACCCCACACTGTGATTTGATAAGTGATGTACTGATATCAAAGGGACCAATTAACACTGAAACTATGTGACAAAGGGACAGCATTATTACGTAACATTACAATCAGGTCACTGTAATGTTCAAATTTTATGACTGACTCTTGAAGTCATTTTCATGACAATATTTTGAGTAAAAGGTTGTCAAAGATAAATAAGAGAAGACACTGGTAACAGTGGTACCAATGTTGGTTATTTTAGTCTAAAATAAAAAGTATTTGTTCCACAACATTATATACCATATACCAAATTAAACAGCATTGGATTCTACAATTAAAAATGTAACATCTCATATTTTAAAAGAAGTAATGCTTTCAAAATGAAAGGAAGAAAATAGTGAAAAAAACAGATGCTAACATATTACACCCAAAAAATGGTCATTTGTAGGATCTTATAACCTGCCTAACTTTTATACCCAAGGTTTTTCCAAGATTTTTTTTGGAACACCTAGACCTATATACATGTATATGTTTGCATGGTTTCGGGGTTTTTTGCAAATTGATTTAGTGGTTTTAATATAATGAATTTATACATCTTTTATTGTAAAATGGCACAAATACTGTGCAATATGCCACTTAGTGTTCATAACATCACCCACTAAATCTTCATTTCAAGATTCAATAGGATGTACTTTGTGCTAGATCTACACGGATCCATTAATATTAATACATACTGGTACAATTAAACAAATTGTTTAGACATAGATACATGAAAATAAAGTCATAAAATAGATACTTTCTTCTGAAATGACTTTTTTTAAAAACCGCCCCCATCCACTTAATGTGCATACAAATCGGAAACAAGATGGATTCCACCTAATTTTAGCGACAAATATATCGCTTGAGTATCACATATATTTTAGTTATCAATACAGCTTCTCAAAAATTGTTGTAGAATAGTGATCTATCTGCATAAAATACTGCTAAACACGAAATACTGGTGTAATATCGTAGATTACACCATGACCCCATAGGCCGCCATCTTGGATTGCGCAATCGGAAAAATCCGCTAGGGGGCGCGAAAAAGGAAAGGGGTCAATTTCTTATCTATCGTCAGCTTATTTCTACAACTTCGTAACTCAGTTTTTGGCAATATTGAGATTTTGGTATAATTCTTTTCGTCCCGATGAGCTTTTTAAAATGATCATATTTACTTGCTTGCAGATCTATCCTAAGTAGGGTCAATTCCAATTCCGCAAACCCTAATTCGGTTAAAGTTATTGCAGTTCAAAACTTCAAATGCGATTTTCTCAAAGTTTGAAAAAAAAGACATACGGGTTTGTAGAAATAACCAGACGTTTTGTTATACGCTAATATCAAAACACACTTGTGGAGATTCTATGTCCATCCTTTACGACAAAACTTGTCACTTGAAAGCGTAGTGCAGCTGACCGGGAGGCCCGGGTTCGACATTAGTGCGAACTAAATGTTTCTCCATGGTGACAGAACTGAGGATATTACTTGTGCCAATTTAATACTTACAATCAGCGTTTTACATGATTTGTTAGATGCTTTTAAACGTTCAGACGTTGACGTGATATGAACGTTAAAGCAACAACCGTTTGAAACCTTTTTTATTCATTTTTATTCAATTTTGTTTTTGATAATGAGACCGCATGAAAACTTAGATGTTTGTCCTATAAGTAGATTCAATATCGAGGTTTTACTGTGCTGTAAACGTGTACAAATACTTTATAACTATTTTTGAATGTTGTGATTAAAATCTTAGAAGATGACCTTTTTTGATACCAATCTCTCGTAAAAACCCTCGATAGTCAATCGGCACATTTTTCTACACATATTTCTGTGTACTTAACAAGGCAGTTTATATGGAGCAAACCACGAATCTTTACCCCGTTTCATATATATATATATATATATTTTAGCTACGATATACATTGTATATATATATATATACAATGTATATCGTAGCTAAAATAGCAGTTTTAAACTTAGACATCTGACTTTCCCTTGTTTATACAGGTGAGATTCTTTTCTACTGATTATTTTGGGGATCTTTAGTGATCTGTTAAAGGTATATGTCTGAAATGTGTAACATCAGCAAGAATTCAGAGTTAAACAACTCTTAGCTGAGATATGTCGATAGAACAAACCCTTTGTGTACAAATAACGCTCTATACATATAGAATATAAAACAGGCTATTTATGTTACAAAATGACCCCCATAATTTGTCGTAAAGGTCTGAATTAACTACGTTGACCTAGGATTACACATTCAGTTACTAATGACCTTAGATTACATTCTCATTTACAGAAAAAAAACTTTAAACTCAAATATTAATTAGTGATTTGGGTGATTTTTTTTCTTTTACAGACTCTAAGAAAAGATCGTCACAACAATGATTACAACAAATGATCCAGATTTGAACTCTGGCCTGTGACGTCATTCTAGTTCATTGCGTTGGGCTAAAAAAACAATAGACCCGGACCATCAGGATGCACGGACCATCACGAAATCACGCTAAAGACTTTGAATTATCGTCGCTAATTCATTTCTTAATTTAGTATCAATTTGTTTCTTACTGGAGAAACTTATTTAGACTTTCTAATTGGACTATTCGCTTGCAGATTTCAAGCTGAATTTGGACCTGGCGTTATCTAGACTGTGCAGAAGGGTCCCCGATCAGAAAATGCCTCACAATCACAGTCTGAACTTGTTGGACTAACTCTTTCTCGATTTTTAGTGAGCGACACATGACTTAAGGTGTACATTCACGTAGTATCGCCAGCATGACAAATGAGAGATATATTTTATAATGTTAGCATCGCATTGACCTCATTAACCCTCTGCCTCAAATACCGCATTTCCCTACTTCTGAAGCAGACGACTTTTGAAAACATTGTGGCAAAATCAGCCATTGCTTGTAATGAGTAATAGTAGCCAGATATTGCGGAACCTGACGGAATTTGTACTTTTACGCAAAGGTCATTCGGTGCAAAATGCACATTTCACCTAGGAACGGTCAAAACCTCAACACGACCCCCTCCCAGAAGGATCAAAACTTCAACATGACCCAACCTCTACCCAAACCTCTCGCGAAATTTTTATAAATATGAGATATTTCCCATATTTATAAGAGAACGCATTTTATAAATCTTGTAATTGCTCGTTATCGATCCAGCGTTTAAACGACGCGGGATAACCGTACCACTTTACCAACGATTTATTACCTTTACGAAGTATTATTTTCTCAATCCTAAATATTTCTTGACAAGTTTTTTGTAGTTCTTGTTCGTAAAACGTGCCCCGTATTTCCTCCCCATTATAGTTGGCTATTTTATACGTCACTGGTGTAGTTTTTTGTACGGCAGTCACGGTAAAGATTTCTTCAGTCCATCTCGGCGTATACCCCTTTTCAAACGTTTTCTTTTTTTTCGAGATTCTCACTTTATCACCTACCGAAAATTGTGGATTAAAAGTAAGTTTTTATTTTATAATGGTCTGGGCAAAGATTTTGACAAACTCTAATTTTATTTTTCTCTTTACTCGCTTCAACGGGTGTCATTTTTGTTGATGAGTGTCTCGTATTATTGTATCGATCAACGAGCTCGTCCAACACGTCAGTATATACCCGCGTAGAATTTGCCGAAAAATACTTCCACATTTTCTCCTTCATTGTTCTATTCCATCTCTCTACTACGCTAGATTTTTCTTCATTTTCGGTAGAATATAATTTCACCAGGTCCCGTACTTCTTTATTGTAAAATTCTTTACCTTTATCAACCCACATTTTTTGCGGTCTTCTTTCCGTAAATATCTTTTTCAACGCAGTCGCGACCGATTTTCCAGTCTTATCTTTTAACGGAATTAACCAACCGTATTTGGAAAAAATATTAATAACAGCCAGCAGGTACTTGATTCCGCGGTTAAATTTTGAGAATGCTTGCATATCAACCAAATCTGCGACCCATATTTTGTCAATGTCATTTACGCGTACGCGTCTTTTAGGAAATTAGGAAACGACGGGTTTGTGTAATTCTTCCGCTAAATCGTCAGTCCATTTAAACTTTCTTTTAAGTCCCATCCCGAATCTCATTTTTGTACCTATAATTTTCTCAACGATAGATCTATCCATTCTTTCCTTTAGAGTGGGATTATAAATGCCCGTCATTTCCACCAACATGTTTTTATCGCAAACTTTATTTCTCGTTTTCGTATCTTTATTTTTCAGATAACACACGTCGTGATGATACGCCGCCTTATCAGTCCTATTTACGGGTTTACTCCATTTTTTAGGAGTGAGATCCGGATTTAATCTCTTTTTTAATTTCGTGCCCGGGCCAGTAAAATTATGACCAGGCAAATGCATTTCAAAAGGTAAATTATTTATAGCGCTATTTAATAGAGGACCACCCTGCGTTTTTGTAAATTGAATTTTCGTTGTTCCATATATTACACATTTTCCCCGTTTCATTGGTCTTTTATTTTTCGTAATTGTATTTTCCACATTATCCGTGTCCGTAATTTTTCTACATTTCAAACAATACATTTATTTAATGGAAGATGGAAGTTAAAGATTTATCTTGGACGATGAAAACTAAACGCCACAACAATCCCCTCTTGCCAAAAAGTATTCGCGGAGTTATTGTGGGTAAATCCGGTTGCGGTAAAACGACATTGATTTAAAGTTGTTGTTACAACCGGGGTGGTTGGATTACGACAATCTCAAAGTTTTCGGAAAGAGTTTATTTCAACCCGAGTACAATCTCATATAGGAATATACCTCCTAACGTACGACGAATACAAGTTTACCGCTAAAGGGTACGTGAAATTGTATTATAAACCGTTTTAACTTATAAATATGGGAAAAATTTCATATTTATAAAAATTTCGCGAGAGGTTTGGGTGGAGGTTGGGCCATGTTGAAGTTTTGATCCTTCTGGGAGGGGATCGTGTTGAGGTTTTGACCGTTCCTAGGTGAGATGTGCATTTTGCACCGAATGACCTTTGCGTAAAAGTACAAATTCCGTCAGGTTCCGCAATATCTAGCTACTAGTAATGGCTTCTTTTGCCACAATAATTTCCACTCTGTCAGAGAAAAATAACCCAATTTTCTTAAATAAATTGATGTTTTGTATATTTGCTGTGAATTTGGAAGAGTCCAAAATATGCTTATGAGGCAAAGGGTTAATTACGCTATATTATTGTCAATTCATGTAGTTCATTATCAATATTAATAATGAGCTTATTCAGGATTTTCAAGAATTGTTGTGACACTGAAGCGCAGTAAAATTTCATAAATGTTTCATGACAATGACCGCAGGATATGTCGCGCTAACAACTAACATTCTTTGCTTCCTCTGTAACCAGTAAGAGCAGACGTGAACCATTATGTAAAAGTCAACCACTTACATATAACGTCACACGTCATTAGTCCTGGACAAAGCAACTTACATTCTTTCCAACAAAAACATTGTACAATCGGATGTCCACAGAAGTGTTTAATAAATAAAAGGCTTTACTCGAGGAAAACCAAGGTTGGAATTTCTAAAAATACCGCAATGGCTTGTGTTCATTATTCTATTGATAAACTAATTTAAATAAGAATGTATTCAAACTAAATTACACGGAGGTTTTTATACATTCTGTGAATACTCAATTAGTGCATAGTACCACAACTCCAGGCAGATGACCACGGCATTAATCGCAAATCCAACAACAATTATAGTGATCAATAGTAGACCAACATTTCTTTAAACAACGGAAATGAAGACTGGAACACCATCAACCAACTGAAAATGTAACATTAACATTACTGGCCAATTAATGACATAAGTTTAAGAAAGCCATTAATAAATTTACCCAACGGTCGCAGACAGCGCGATTAGAGCGCCGAGTGTTTATGGACAAAGAAGTTTTATAACTTTGTATATATGTATGAAACCATTGCCGTTGTAGCAAACCAGTGTTTGATATGATTATATTTTAAATTGCATTTACAGCACCGACAAAAACAACTACAGTACTGACAAAAACAACTACAGTACTGACAAAAAGAAGTTCTGAACTACCATCAATACTTTACTTACAGCAATTACCGTGCCAAGAATATCTGCTATTGCATCCTTTTGAGCCGGACACTGTGGGGTTAATAAGACTTTAGAGGTTTAATTCATACATTAAATTTTATAACCGGTAAAAAGGCGCAGTATTTAGGTCATGTCTGTTGGCTGTAATAATACTTGAATTGATAAAATGTCGAAACAAAACCTGAAAAATGCGATCTCTTAAAAACACCTTGAAGGAACTTTCATATCAACTGACCAGCATAATATAAACAAACCAAACTTAATTCAAAATTTCATTAGGATATGAAACATGATGTACAATAAAATCATGTAAAATTTGACTGAATAAAAAAGATTGATCAAGAGATAATAGTTAATAAAGATACAGTAAGTCTTATCATTTTATTACAAAAAAACTAGGATGTACCAGGTAAAACTAAAATTGTTACACAAACTGTCGGTGGCCAAAAATGTCAGTATATTAGGCCAAACGGTGAGCCATGCTAAAACCAAAAAATACTATTTCAGATCAAAGTGCTTCGTCAACCACAACGGTACCAAGAACAACCACAACAGCGCTAACGACCACAACAACTGTACCAACGACCACTACAACTGTACCAACAGCAGCTGCCAAAGATCCAACAACTACTACAACTGATCCAACAACTACTACAACTGTACCAACAACTACTACAACTGTACCAACGACCACTACAACGGTACCTACAACAACTACTACAGTTCCAACAACCACTACTACAGTTCCAACAACTTCTACAACTGTACCAACGACCACTACAACGGTACCTACAGCAACTACTACAGTTCCAACAACCACTACTACAGTTCCTACAACTACTACAACTGTACCAACGACCACTACAACGGTACCTACAACAACTACTACAGTTCCAACAACCACTACAACGGTACCTACAACAACTACTACAGTTCCAACAACCACTACAACGGTACCTACAACAACTACTACTGTTCCAACAACCACTACTACAGTTCCTACAACCACTACAACTGTACCAACGACCACAACAACTGTACCAACGACTACTACAACGGTACCTACAACAACTACTACAGTTCCAACAACCACTACAACGGTACCTACAACAACTACTACAGTTCCAACAACTACTACTACAGTTCCTACAACCACTACAACTGTACCAACGACCACCACAACTGTACCAACGACTACTACAACGGTACCTACAACAACTACTACAGTTCCAACAACCACTACGACAGTTCCTACAACCACTACAACTGTACCAACGACCACAACAACTGTACCAACGACTACTACAACGGTACCTACAACAACTACTACAGTTCCAACAACCACTACTACAGTTCCAACAACTACTACAACTGTACCAACGACCACTACAACGGTACCTACAACAACTACTACAGTTCCAACAACTACTACAACGGTACCTACAACAACTACTACAGTTCCAACAACCACTACAACGGTACCTACAACAACTACTACTGTTCCAACAACCACTACTACAGTTCCTACAACCACTACAACTGTACCAACGACCACAACAACTGTACCAACAACCACTACAACGGTACCTACAACAACTACTACAGTTCCAACAACCACTACAACGGTACCTACAACAACTACTACAGTTCCAACAACCACTACTACAGTTCCTACAACCACTACAACTGTACCAACGACCACCACAACTGTACCAACGACTACTACAACGGTACCTACAACAACTACTACAGTTCCAACAACCACTACTACAGTTCCAACAACCACTACAACGGTACCTACAACAACTACTACTGTTCCAACAACCACTACTACAGTTCCTACAACCACTACAACTGTACCAACGACCACAACAACTGTACCAACGACTACTACAACGGTACCTACAACAACTACTACAGTTCCAACAACCACTACGACAGTTCCTACAACCACTACAACTGTACCAACGACCACAACAACTGTACCAACGACTACTACAACGGTACCTACAACAGCTACTACAGTTCCAACAACCACTACTACAGTTCCAACAACTACTACAACTGTACCAACGACCACTACAACGGTACCTACAACAACTACTACAGTTCCAACAACCACTACAACGGTACCTACAACAACTACTACAGTTCCAACAACCACTACAACGGTACCTACAACAACTACTACTGTTCCAACAACCACTACTACAGTTCCTACAACCACTACAACTGTACCAACGACCACTACAACTGTACCAACGACTACTACAACGGTACCTACAACAACTACTACAGTTCCAACAAAAACTACTACAGTTCCAACAACCACTACAACGGTACCTACAACAACTACTACTGTTCCAACAACCACTACTACAGTTCCTACAACCACTACAACTGTACCAACGACCACAACAACTGTACCAACAACCACTACAACGGTACCTACAACAACTACTACAGTTCCAACAACCACTACAACGGTACCTACAACAACTACTACAGTTCCAACAACCACTACTACAGTTCCTACAACCACTACAACTGTACCAACGACCACCACAACTGTACCAACGACTACTACAACGGTACCTACAACAACTACTACAGTTCCAACAACCACTACTACAGTTCCAACAACCACTACAACGGTACCTACAACAACTACTACTGTTCCAACAACCACTACTACAGTTCCTACAACCACTACAACTGTACCAACGACCACAACAACTGTACCAACGACTACTACAACGGTACCTACAACAACTACTACAGTTCCAACAACGACTACAACGGTACCTACAACAACTACTACAGTTGCAACAACTACTACTACAGTTCCTACAACCACTACAACTGTACCAACGACCACCACAACTGTACCAACGACTACTACAACGGTACCTACAACAACTACTACAGTTCCAACAACCACTACGACAGTTCCTACAACCACTACAACTGTACCAACGACCACAACAACTGTACCAACGACTACTACAACGGTACCTACAACAACTACTACAGTTCCAACAACCACTACTACAGTTCCAACAACTACTACAACTGTACCAACGACCACTACAACGGTACCTACAACAACTACTACAGTTCCAACAACCACTACAACGGTACCTACAACAACTACTACCGTTCCAACAACCAGTACAACGGTACCTACAACAACTACTACAGTTCCAACAACCACTACTACAGTTCCTACAACCACTACAACTGTACCAACGACCACCACAACTGTACCAACGACCACTACAACGGTACCTACAACAACTACTACAGTTCCAACAACCACTACGACAGTTCCTACAACCACTACAACTGTACCAACGACCACAACAACTGTACCAACGACTACTACAACGGTACCTACAACAACTACTACAGTTCCAACAACCACTACTACAGTTCCTACAACTACTACAACTGTACCAACGACCACTACAACGGTACCTACAACAACTACTACAGTTCCAACAACCACTACAACGGTACCTACAACAACTACTACAGTTCCAACAACCACTACAACGGTACCTACAACAACAACAACTGTTCCAACAACCACTACTACAGTTCCTACAACCACTACAACTGTACCAACGACCACAACAACTGTACCAACGACTACTACAACGGTACCTACAACAACTACTACAGTTCCAACAACCACTACAACGGTACCTACAACAACTACTACAGTTCCAACAACTACTACTACAGTTCCTACAACCACTACAACTGTACCAACGACCACCACAACTGTACCAACGACTACTACAACGGTACCTACAACAACTACTACAGTTCCAACAACCACTACGACAGTTCCTACAACCACTACAACTGTACCAACGACCACAACAACTGTACCAACGACTACTACAACGGTACCTACAACAACTACTACAGTTCCAACAACCACTACTACAGTTCCTACAACTACTACAACTGTACCAACGACCACTACAACGGTACCTACAACAACTACTACAGTTCCAACAACCACTACAACGGTACCTACAACAACTACTACAGTTCCAACAACCACTACAACGGTACCTACAACAACTACTACTGTTCCAACAACCACTACTACAGTTCCTACAACCACTACAACTGTACCAACGACCACTACAACTGTACCAACGACTACTACAACGGTACCTACAACAACTACTACAGTTCCAACAAAAACTACTACAGTTCCAACAACCACTACAACGGTACCTACAACAACTACTACTGTTCCAACAACCACTACTACAGTTCCTACAACCACTACAACTGTACCAACGACCACAACAACTGTACCAACGACTACTACAACGGTACCTACAACAACTACTACAGTTCCAACAACCACTACAACGGTACCTACAACAACTACTACAGTTCCAACAACTACTACTACAGTTCCTGCAACCACTACAACTGTACCAACGACCACCACAACTGTACCAACGACTACTACAACGGTACCTACAACAACTACTACAGTTCCAACAACCACTACGACAGTTCCTACAACCACTACAACTGTACCAACGACCACAACAACTGTACCAACGACTACTACAACGGTACCTACAACAGCTACTACAGTTCCAACAACCACTACTACAGTTCCAACAACTACTACAACTGTACCAACGACCACTACAACGGTACCTACAACAACTACTACAGTTCCAACAACCACTACAACGGTACCTACAACAACTACTACAGTTCCAACAACCACTACAACGGTACCTACAACAACTACTACAGTTCCAACAACTACTACTACAGTTCCTACAACCACTACAACTGTACCAACGACCACCACAACTGTACCAACGACCACTACAACGGTACCTACAACAACTACTACAGTTCCAACAACCACTACGACAGTTCCTACAACCACTACAACTGTACCAACGACCACAACAACTGTACCAACGACCACTACAACGGTACCTACAACAACTACTACAGTTCCAACAACCACTACTACAGTTCCTACAACTACTACAACTGTACCAACGACCACTACAACGGTACCTACCACAACTACTACAGTTCCAACAACCACTACAACGGTACCTACAACAACAACTACAGTTCCAACAACCACTACAACGGTACCTACAACAACTACAACTGTTCCAACAACCACTACTACAGTTCCTACAACCACTACAACTGTACCAACGACCACAACAACTGTACCAACGACTACTACAACGGTACCTACAACAACTACTACAGTTCCAACAACCACTACAACGGTACCTACAACAACTACTACAGTTCCAACAACTACTACTACAGTTCCTGCAACCACTACAACTGTACCAACGACCACCACAACTGTACCAACGACTACTACAACGGTACCTACAACAACTACTACAGTTCCAACAACCACTACGACAGTTCCTACAACCACTATAACTGTACCAACGACCACAACAACTGTACCAACAACCACTACAACGGTACCTACAACAACTACTACAGTTTCAACAACCACTACTACAGTTCCTACAACCACTACAACTGTACCAACGACCACAACAACTGTACCAACGACCACTACAACGGTACCTACAACAACTACTACAGTTCCAACAACCACTACTACAGTTCCAACAACTACTACAACTGTACCAACGACCACTACAACGGTACCTACAACAACTACTACAGTTCCTACAACCACTACAACGGTACCTACAACAACTACTACAGTTCCAACAACAACTACTACAGTTCCAACAACTACTACAACTGTACCAACGACTACTACAACGGTACCTACAACAACTACTACAATTCCAACAACCACTACTACAGTTCCTACAACCACTACAACTGTACCAACGACCACAACAACATTACCAACGACTACTACGACAGTACCTACAACAACTACTACAGTTCCAACAACCACTACAACGGTACCTACAACAACTACTACAGTTCCAACAACTACTACTACAGTTCCTACAACCACTACAACTGTACCAACGACCACTACAACTGTACCAACGACCACAACAACTGTACCAACGACCACTACAACGGTACCTACAACAACTACTACAGTTCCAACAACCACTACCACAGTTCCAACAACTACTACAACTGTACCAACGACCACTACAACGGTACCTACAACAACTACTACAGTTTCAACAACCACTACTACAGTTCCTACAACCACTACAACTGTACCAACGACCACAACAACTGTACCAACGACCACTACAACGGTACCTACAACAACTACTACAGTTCCAACAACCACTACAACGGTACCTACAACAACTACTACAGTTCCAACAACCACTACAACGGTACCTACAACAACTACTACTGTTCCAACAACCACAACAACTGTACCAACAACCACTACAACGGTACCTACAACAACTACTACAGTTCCAACAACCACTACAACTGTACCAACGACCAGAACAACAGTACCAACGACTACTACAACAGTAACTACAACAACTACTACAGTTCCAACAACCACTACTACAGTTCCAACAACTACTACAACTGTACCAACGACTACTACAACGGTACCTACAACAACTACTACAATTCCAACAACCACTACTACAGTTCCTACAACCACTACAACTGTACCAACGACCACAACAACAGTACCAACGACTACTACAACGGTACCTACAACAACTACTACAGTTCCAACAACCACTACCACAGTTCCAACAACTACTACAACTGTATCAACGACCACTACAACGGTACCTACAACAACTACTACAGTTCCAACAACCACTACTACAGTTCCTACAACCACTACAACTGTACCAACGACCACAACAACTGTACCAACGACCACTACAACGGTACCTACAACAACTACTACAGTTCCAACAACTACTACTACAGTTCCAAGAACCACTACAACTGTACCAACGACCACAACAACTGTACCAACGACTACTACAACGGTACCTACAACAACTACTACAGTTCCAACAACCACTACTACAGTTCCAACAACTACTACAACTGTACCAACGACCACTACAACGGTACCTACAACAACTACTACAGTTCCTACAACCACTACAACTGTACCAACGACCACAACAACTGTACCAACAACCACTACAACGGTACCTACAACAACTACTACAGTTCCAACAACCACTACAACTGTACCAACGACCAGAACAACAGTACCAACGACTACTACAACAGTAACTACAACAACTACTACAGTTCCAACAACCACTACTACAGTTCCAACAACTACTACAACTGTACCAACGACCACTACAACGGTACCTACAACAACTACTACAGTTCCAACAACCACTACAACGGTACCTACAACAACTACTACAGTTCCTACAACCACTACTACAGTTCCTACAACCACTACAACTGTACCAACGACCACAACAACTGTACCAACAACCACTACAACGGTACCTACAACAACTACTACAGTTCCAACAACCACTACAACGGTACCTACAACAACTACTACAGTTCCAACAACCACTACTACAGTTCCAACAACCACTACAACTGTACCAACGACCACAACAACTGTACCAACGACTACTACAACGGTACCTACAACAACTACTACAGTTCCAACAACCACTACTACAGTTCCAACAACTACTACAACAGTACCAACGACCACTACAACGGTACCTACAACAACTACTACAGTTCCAACAACCACTACAACGGTACCTACAACAACTACTACAGTTCCAACAACCACTACTACAGTTCCTACAACCACTACAACTGTACCAACGACCACAACAACTGTACCAACGACCACTACAACGGTACCTACAACAACTACTACAGTTCCAACAACCACTACTACAGTTCCAACAACTACTACAACTGTACCAACGACTACTACAACGGTACCTACAACAACTACTACAGTTCCAACAACCACTACAACGGTACCTACAACAACTACTACAGTTCCAACAACCACTACAACGGTACCTACAACAACTACTACAGTTCCAACAACTAGTACTACAGTTCCTACAACCACTACAACTGTACCAACGACCACCACAACTGTACCAACGACCACTACAACGGTACCTACAACAACTACTACAGTTCCAACAACCACTACGACAGTTCCTACAACCACTACAACTGTACCAACGACCACAACAACTGTACCAACGACTACTACAACGGTACCTACAACAACTACTACAGTTCCAACAACCACTACTACAGTTCCTACAACTACTACAACTGTACCAACGACCACTACAACGGTACCTACCACAACTACTACAGTTCCAACAACCACTACAACGGTACCTACAACAACAACTACAGTTCCAACAACCACTACAACGGTACCTACAACAACTACAACTGTTCCAACAACCACTACTACAGTTCCTACAACCACTACAACTGTACCAACGACCACAACAACTGTACCAACGACTACTACAACGGTACCTACAACAACTACTACAGTTCCAACAACCACTACAACGGTACCTACAACAACTACTACAGTTCCAACAACTACTACTACAGTTCCTACAACCACTACAACTGTACCAACGACCACTACAACTGTACCAACGACCACAACAACTGTACCAACGACCACTACAACGGTACCTACAACAACTACTACAGTTCCAACAACCACTACCACAGTTCCAACAACTACTACAACTGTACCAACGACCACTACAACGGTACCTACAACAACTACTACAGTTTCAACAACCACTACTACAGTTCCTACAACCACTACAACTGTACCAACGACCACAACAACTGTACCAACGACCACTACAACGGTACCTACAACAACTACTACAGTTCCAACAACCACTACTACAGTTCCAACAACTACTACAACTGTACCAACGACCACTACAACGGTACCTACAACAACTACTACAGTTCCTACAACCACTACAACGGTACCTACAACAACTACTACAGTTCCAACAACAACTACTACAGTTCCAACAACTACTACAACTGTACCAACGACTACTACAACGGTACCTACAACAACTACTACAATTCCAACAACCACTACTACAGTTCCTACAACCACTACAACTGTACCAACGACCACTACAACGGTACCTACAACAACTACTACAATTCCAACAACCACTACTACAGTTCCTACAACCACTACAACTGTACCAACGACCACAACAACAGTACCAACGACTACTACAACGGTACCTACAACAACTACTACAGTTCCAACAACCACTACCACAGTTCCAACAACTACTACAACTGTATCAACGACCACTACAACGGTACCTACAACAACTACTACAGTTCCAACAACCACTACTACAGTTCCTACAACCACTACAACTGTACCAACGACCACAACAACTGTACCAACGACCACTACAACGGTACCTACAACAACTACTACAGTTCCAACAACTACTACTACAGTTCCAAGAACCACTACAACTGTACCAACGACCACAACAACTGTACCAACGACTACTACAACGGTACCTACAACAACTACTACAGTTCCAACAACCACTACTACAGTTCCAACAACTACTACAACTGTACCAACGACCACTACAACGGTACCTACAACAACTACTACAGTTCCTACAACCACTACAACTGTACCAACGACCACAACAACTGTACCAACGACTACTACAACGGTACCTACAACAACTACTACAGTTCCGACAACCACTACTACAGTTCCTACAACCACTACAACTGTACCAACGACCACAACAACTGTACCAACAACCACTACAACGGTACCTACAACAACTACTACAGTTCCAACAACCACTACAACTGTACCAACGACCACAACAACAGTACCAACGACTACTACAACAGTAACTACAACAACTACTACAGTTCCAACAACCACTACTACAGTTCCAACAACTACTACAACTGTACCAACGACCACTACAACGGTACCTACAACAACTACTACAGTTCCAACAACCACTACAACGGTACCTACAACAACTACTACAGTTCCTACAACCACTACTACAGTTCCTACAACCACTACAACTGTACCAACGACCACAACAACTGTACCAACAACCACTACAACGGTACCTACAACAACTACTACAGTTCCAACAACCACTACAACGGTACCTACAACAACTACAACAGTTCCAACAACCACTACTACAGTTCCTACAACCACTACAACTGTACCAACGACCACAACAACTGTACCAACGACCACTACAACGGTACCTACAACAACTACTACAGTTCCAACAACCACTACTACAGTTCCAACAACTACTACAACTGTACCAACGACTACTACAACGGTACCTACAACAACTACTACAGTTCCAACAACCACTACTACAGTTCCTACAACCACTACAACTGTACCAACGACCACAACACCTGTACCAACGACTACTACAACGGTACCTACAACAACTACTACAGTTCCAACAACCACTACTACAGTTCCTACAACTACTACAACTGTACCAACGACCACTACAACGGTACCTACCACAACTACTACAGTTCCAACAACCACTACAACGGTACCTACAACAACTACTACTGTTCCAACAACCACTACTACAGTTCCTACTACCACAACAACTGTACCAACAACCACTACAACGGTACCTACAACAACTACTACAGTTCCAACAACCACTACAACGGTACCTACAACAACTACTACAGTTCCAACAACTACTACTACAGTTCCTACAACCACTACAACTGTACCAACGACCACCACAACTGTACCAACGACTACTACAACGGTACCTACAACAACTACTACAGTTCCAACAACCACTACTACAGTTCCTACAACCACTACAACTGTACCAACGACCACAACAACTGTACCAACGACTACTACAACGGTACCTACAACAACTACTACAGTTCCAACAACTACTACTTCAGTTCCAACAACTACTACAACTGTACCAACGACCACTACAACGGTACCTACAACAACTACTACAGTTCCAACAACCACTACAACGGTACCTACAACAACTACTACCGTTCCAACAACCACTACAACGGTACCTACAACAACTACTACAGTTCCAACAACCACTACTACAGTTCCAACAACCACTACAACGGTACCTACAACAACTACTACAGTTCCAACATCCACTACAACTGTACCAACGACCACAACAACAGTACCAACGAATACTACAACGGTACCTACAACAACTACTACAGTTTCAACAACCACTACAACGGTACCTACAACAACTACTACAGTTCCAACAACTACTACTACAGTTCCTACAACCACTACAACTGTACCAACGACCACCACAACTGTACCAACGACTACTACAACGGTACCTACAACAACTACTACAGTTCCAACAACCACTACTACAGTTCCTACAACCACTACAACTGTACCAACGACCACAACACCTGTACCAACGACTACTACAACGGTGCCTACAACAACTACTACAGTTCCAACAACCACGACTACAGTTCCTACAACCACTACAGCTGTACCAACGACCACAACAACTGTACCAACGACTACTACAACGGTACCTACAACAACTACTACAGTTCCAACAACCACTACTACAGTTCCAACAACTACTACAACTGTACCAACGACCACTACAACGGTACCTACAACAACTACTACAGTTCCAACAACCACTACAACGGTACCTACAACAACTACTACAGTTCCAACAACCACTACAACGGTACCTACAACAACTACTACTGTTCCAACAACCACTACTACAGTTCCTACAACCACTACAACTGTACCAACGACCACTACAACTGTACCAACGACTACTACAACGGTACCTACAACAACTACTACAGTTCCAACAAAAACTACTACAGTTCCAACAACCACTACAACGGTACCTACAACAACTACTACTGTTCCAACAACCACTACTACAGTTCCTACAACCACTACAACTGTACCAACGACCACAACAACTGTACCAACAACCACTACAACGGTACCTACAACAACTACTACAGTTCCAACAACCACTACAACGGTACCTACAACAACTACTACAGTTCCAACAACCACTACTACAGTTCCTACAACCACTACAACTGTACCAACGACCACTACAACTGTACCAACGACTACTACAACGGTACCTACAACAACTACTACAGTTCCAACAACCACTACTACAGTTCCAACAACCACTACAACGGTACCTACAACAACTACTACTGTTCCAACAACCACTACTACAGTTCCTACAACCACTACAACTGTACCAACGACCACAACAACTGTACCAACGACTACTACAACGGTACCTACAACAACTACTACAGTTCCAACAACGACTACAACGGTACCTACAACAACTACTACAGTTGCAACAACTACTACTACAGTTCCTACAACCACTACAACTGTACCAACGACCACCACAACTGTACCAACGACTACTACAACGGTACCTACAACAACTACTACAGTTCCAACAACCACTACGACAGTTCCTACAACCACTACAACTGTACCAACGACCACAACAACTGTACCAACGACTACTACAACGGTACCTACAACAACTACTACAGTTCCAACAACCACTACTACAGTTCCAACAACTACTACAACTGTACCAACGACCACTACAACGGTACCTACAACAACTACTACAGTTCCAACAACCACTACAACGGTACCTACAACAACTACTACAGTTCCAACAACCACTACAACGGTACCTACAACAACTACTACAGTTCCAACAACCACTACTACAGTTCCTACAACCACTACAACTGTACCAACGACCACCACAACTGTACCAACGACCACTACAACGGTACCTACAACAACTACTACAGTTCCAACAACCACTACGACAGTTCCTACAACCACTACAACTGTACCAACGACCACAACAACTGTACCAACGACTACTACAACGGTACCTACAACAACTACTACAGTTCCAACAACCACTACTACAGTTCCTACAACTACTACAACTGTACCAACGACCACTACAACGGTACCTACCACAACTACTACAGTTCCAACAACCACTACAACGGTACCTACAACAACAACTACAGTTCCAACAACCACTACAACGGTACCTACAACAACTACAACTGTTCCAACAACCACTACTACAGTTCCTACAACCACTACAACTGTACCAACGACCACAACAACTGTACCAACGACTACTACAACGGTACCTACAACAACTACTACAGTTCCAACAACCACTACAACGGTACCTACAACAACTACTACAGTTCCAACAACTACTACTACAGTTCCTGCAACCACTACAACTGTACCAACGACCACCACAACTGTACCAACGACTACTACAACGGTACCTACAACAACTACTACAGTTCCAACAACTACTACTACAGTTCCTACAACCACTACAACTGTACCAACGACCACAACAACTGTACCAACAACTACTACAGTTCCAACAACCACTACTACAGTTCCAACAACTACTACAACTGTACCAACGACCACTACAACGGTACCTACAACAACTACTACAGTTCCAACAACCACTACAACGGTACCTACAACAACTACTACCGTTCCAACAACCACTACAACGGTACCTACAACAACTACTACAGTTCCAACAACCACTACTACAGTTCCAACAACCACTACAACGGTACCTACAACAACTACTACTGTTCCAACAACCACAACAACTGTACCAACAACCACTACAACGGTACCTACAACAACTACTACAGTTCCAACAACCACTACAACGGTACCTACAACAACTACTACAGTTCCAACAACCACTACTACAGTTCCTACAACCACTACAACTGTACCAACGACCACTACAACTGTACCAACGACTACTACAACGGTACCTACAACAACTACTACAGTTCCAACAACCACTACTACAGTTCCAACAACCACTACAACGGTACCTACAACAACTACTACTGTTCCAACAACCACTACTACAGTTCCTACAACCACTACAACTGTACCAACGACCACAACAACTGTACCAACGACTACTACAACGGTACCTACAACAACTACTACAGTTCCAACAACGACTACAACGGTACCTACAACAACTACTACAGTTGCAACAACTACTACTACAGTTCCTACAACCACTACAACTGTACCAACGACCACCACAACTGTACCAACGACTACTACAACGGTACCTACAACAACTACTACAGTTCCAACAACCACTACGACAGTTCCTACAACCACTACAACTGTACCAACGACCACAACAACTGTACCAACGACTACTACAACGGTACCTACAACAACTACTACAGTTCCAACAACCACTACTACAGTTCCAACAACTACTACAACTGTACCAACGACCACTACAACGGTACCTACAACAACTACTACAGTTCCAACAACCACTACAACGGTACCTACAACAACTACTACAGTTCCAACAACCACTACAACGGTACCTACAACAACTACTACAGTTCCAACAACTACTACTACAGTTCCTACAACAACTACTACAGTTCCAACAACCACTACAACGGTACCTACAACAACTACTACTGTTCCAACAACCACTACTACAGTTCCTACAACCACTACAACTGTACCAACGACCACAACAACTGTACCAACAACCACTACAACAGTACCAACGACTACTACAACGGTACCTACAACAACTACTACAGTTCCAACAACTACTACTACAGTTCCAACAACTACTACAACTGTACCAACGACCACTACAACGGTACCTACAACAACTACTACAGTTCCAACAACCACTACAACGGTACCTACAACAACTACTACAGTTCCAACAACCACTACAACGGTACCTACAACAACTACTACTGTTCCAACAACCACTACTACAGTTCCTACAACCACTACAACTGTACCAACGACCACAACAACTGTACCAACGACTACTACAACGGTACCTACAACAACTACTACAGTTCCAACAACGACTACAACGGTACCTACAACAACTACTACAGTTGCAACAACTACTACTACAGTTCCTACAACCACTACAACTGTACCAACGACCACCACAACTGTACCAACGACTACTACAACGGTACCTACAACAACTACTACTGTTCCAACAACCACTACGACAGTTCCTACAACCACTACAACTGTACCAACGACCACAACAACTGTACCAACGACTACTACAACGGTACCTACAACAGCTACTACAGTTCCAACAACCACTACTACAGTTCCAACAACTACTACAACTGTACCAACGACCACTACAACGGTACCTACAACAACTACTACAGTTCCAACAACCACTACAACGGTACCTACAACAACTACTACAGTTCCAACAACCACTACAACGGTACCTACAACAACTACTACTGTTCCAACAACCACTACTACAGTTCCTACAACCACTACAACTGTACCAACGACCACTACAACTGTACCAACGACTACTACAACGGTACCTACAACAACTACTACAGTTCCAACAAAAACTACTACAGTTCCAACAACCACTACAACGGTACCTACAACAACTACTACTGTTCCAACAACCACTACTACAGTTCCTACAACCACTACAACTGTACCAACGACCACAACAACTGTACCAACGACTACTACAACGGTACCTACAACAACTACTACAGTTCCAACAACCACTACAACGGTACCTACAACAACTACTACAGTTCCAACAACTACTACTACAGTTCCTACAACCACTACAACTGTACCAACGACCACCACAACTGTACCAACGACTACTACAACGGTACCTACAACAACTACTACAGTTCCAACAACCACTACGACAGTTCCTACAACCACTACAACTGTACCAACGACCACAACAACTGTACCAACGACTACTACAACGGTACCTACAACAGCTACTACAGTTCCAACAACCACTACTACAGTTCCAACAACTACTACAACTGTACCAACGACCACTACAACGGTACCTACAACAACTACTACAGTTCCAACAACCACTACAACGGTACCTACAACAACTACTACAGTTCCAACAACCACTACAACGGTACCTACAACAACTACTACAGTTCCAACAACTACTACTACAGTTCCTACAACCACTACAACTGTACCAACGACCACCACAACTGTACCAACGACCACTACAACGGTACCTACAACAACTACTACAGTTCCAACAACCACTACGACAGTTCCTACAACCACTACAACTGTACCAACGACCACAACAACTGTACCAACGACTACTACAACGGTACCTACAACAACTACTACAGTTCCAACAACCACTACTACAGTTCCTACAACTACTACAACTGTACCAACGACCACTACAACGGTACCTACCACAACTACTACAGTTCCAACAACCACTACAACGGTACCTACAACAACAACTACAGTTCCAACAACCACTACAACGGTACCTACAACAACTACAACTGTTCCAACAACCACTACTACAGTTCCTACAACCACTACAACTGTACCAACGACCACAACAACTGTACCAACGACTACTACAACGGTACCTACAACAACTACTACAGTTCCAACAACCACTACAACGGTACCTACAACAACTACTACAGTTCCAACAACTACTACTACAGTTCCTGCAACCACTACAACTGTACCAACGACCACCACAACTGTACCAACGACTACTACAACGGTACCTACAACAACTACTACAGTTCCAACAACCACTACGACAGTTCCTACAACCACTATAACTGTACCAACGACCACAACAACTGTACCAACAACCACTACAACGGTACCTACAACAACTACTACAGTTTCAACAACCACTACTACAGTTCCTACAACCACTACAACTGTACCAACGACCACAACAACTGTACCCGACCACTACACAGTACTACAGCTACTACGGTTCCATAACCACTACTACAGTTCCAACAAGCTACTACAACTGTACCAACGACCACTACAACGGTACCTACAACAACTACTACAGTTCCTACAACCACTACAACGGTACCTACAACAACTACTACTCAACAACTTCTACAACTGTACCAGCGACACTACAACGGTACCTACAACAACTACAACTGTTCCAACAACCACTACTACAGTTCCTACAACCACTACAACTGTACCAACGACCACAACAACTGTACCAACGACTACTACAACGGTACCTACAACAACTACTACAGTTCCAACAACCACTACAACGGTACCTACAACAACTACTACAGTTCCAACAACTACTACTACAGTTCCTACAACCACTACAACTGTACCAACGACCACTACAACTGTACCAACGACCACAACAACTGTACCAACGACCACTACAACGGTACCTACAACAACTACTACAGTTCCAACAACCACTACCACAGTTCCAACAACTACTACAACTGTACCAACGACCACTACAACGGTACCTACAACAACTACTACAGTTTCAACAACCACTACTACAGTTCCTACAACCACTACAACTGTACCAACGACCACAACAACTGTACCAACGACCACTACAACGGTACCTACAACAACTACTACAGTTCCAACAACCACTACTACAGTTCCAACAACTACTACAACTGTACCAACGACCACTACAACGGTACCTACAACAACTACTACAGTTCCTACAACCACTACAACGGTACCTACAACAACTACTACAGTTCCAACAACAACTACTACAGTTCCAACAACTACTACAACTGTACCAACGACTACTACAACGGTACCTACAACAACTACTACAATTCCAACAACCACTACTACAGTTCCTACAACCACTACAACTGTACCAACGACCACTACAACGGTACCTACAACAACTACTACAATTCCAACAACCACTACTACAGTTCCTACAACCACTACAACTGTACCAACGACCACAACAACAGTACCAACGACTACTACAACGGTACCTACAACAACTACTACAGTTCCAACAACCACTACCACAGTTCCAACAACTACTACAACTGTATCAACGACCACTACAACGGTACCTACAACAACTACTACAGTTCCAACAACCACTACTACAGTTCCTACAACCACTACAACTGTACCAACGACCACAACAACTGTACCAACGACCACTACAACGGTACCTACAACAACTACTACAGTTCCAACAACTACTACTACAGTTCCAAGAACCACTACAACTGTACCAACGACCACAACAACTGTACCAACGACTACTACAACGGTACCTACAACAACTACTACAGTTCCAACAACCACTACTACAGTTCCAACAACTACTACAACTGTACCAACGACCACTACAACGGTACCTACAACAACTACTACAGTTCCTACAACCACTACAACTGTACCAACGACCACAACAACTGTACCAACAACCACTACAACGGTACCTACAACAACTACTACAGTTCCAACAACCACTACAACTGTACCAACGACCAGAACAACAGTACCAACGACTACTACAACAGTAACTACAACAACTACTACAGTTCCAACAACCACTACTACAGTTCCAACAACTACTACAACTGTACCAACGACCACTACAACGGTACCTACAACAACTACTACAGTTCCAACAACCACTACAACGGTACCTACAACAACTACTACAGTTCCTACAACCACTACTACAGTTCCTACAACCACTACAACTGTACCAACGACCACAACAACTGTACCAACAACCACTACAACGGTACCTACAACAACTACTACAGTTCCAACAACCACTACAACGGTACCTACAACAACTACTACAGTTCCAACAACCACTACTACAGTTCCAACAACCACTACAACTGTACCAACGACCACAACAACTGTACCAACGACTACTACAACGGTACCTACAACAACTACTACAGTTCCAACAACCACTACTACAGTTCCAACAACTACTACAACAGTACCAACGACCACTACAACGGTACCTACAACAACTACTACAGTTCCAACAACCACTACAACGGTACCTACAACAACTACTACAGTTCCAACAACCACTACTACAGTTCCTACAACCACTACAACTGTACCAACGACCACAACAACTGTACCAACGACCACTACAACGGTACCTACAACAACTACTACAGTTCCAACAACCACTACTACAGTTCCAACAACTACTACAACTGTACCAACGACTACTACAACGGTACCTACAACAACTACTACAGTTCCAACAACCACTACAACGGTACCTACAACAACTACTACAGTTCCAACAACCACTACAACGGTACCTACAACAACTACTACAGTTCCAACAACTAGTACTACAGTTCCTACAACCACTACAACTGTACCAACGACCACCACAACTGTACCAACGACCACTACAACGGTACCTACAACAACTACTACAGTTCCAACAACCACTACGACAGTTCCTACAACCACTACAACTGTACCAACGACCACAACAACTGTACCAACGACTACTACAACGGTACCTACAACAACTACTACAGTTCCAACAACCACTACTACAGTTCCTACAACTACTACAACTGTACCAACGACCACTACAACGGTACCTACCACAACTACTACAGTTCCAACAACCACTACAACGGTACCTACAACAACAACTACAGTTCCAACAACCACTACAACGGTACCTACAACAACTACAACTGTTCCAACAACCACTACTACAGTTCCTACAACCACTACAACTGTACCAACGACCACAACAACTGTACCAACGACTACTACAACGGTACCTACAACAACTACTACAGTTCCAACAACCACTACAACGGTACCTACAACAACTACTACAGTTCCAACAACTACTACTACAGTTCCTACAACCACTACAACTGTACCAACGACCACTACAACTGTACCAACGACCACAACAACTGTACCAACGACCACTACAACGGTACCTACAACAACTACTACAGTTCCAACAACCACTACCACAGTTCCAACAACTACTACAACTGTACCAACGACCACTACAACGGTACCTACAACAACTACTACAGTTTCAACAACCACTACTACAGTTCCTACAACCACTACAACTGTACCAACGACCACAACAACTGTACCAACGACCACTACAACGGTACCTACAACAACTACTACAGTTCCAACAACCACTACTACAGTTCCAACAACTACTACAACTGTACCAACGACCACTACAACGGTACCTACAACAACTACTACAGTTCCTACAACCACTACAACGGTACCTACAACAACTACTACAGTTCCAACAACAACTACTACAGTTCCAACAACTACTACAACTGTACCAACGACTACTACAACGGTACCTACAACAACTACTACAATTCCAACAACCACTACTACAGTTCCTACAACCACTACAACTGTACCAACGACCACTACAACGGTACCTACAACAACTACTACAATTCCAACAACCACTACTACAGTTCCTACAACCACTACAACTGTACCAACGACCACAACAACAGTACCAACGACTACTACAACGGTACCTACAACAACTACTACAGTTCCAACAACCACTACCACAGTTCCAACAACTACTACAACTGTATCAACGACCACTACAACGGTACCTACAACAACTACTACAGTTCCAACAACCACTACTACAGTTCCTACAACCACTACAACTGTACCAACGACCACAACAACTGTACCAACGACCACTACAACGGTACCTACAACAACTACTACAGTTCCAACAACTACTACTACAGTTCCAAGAACCACTACAACTGTACCAACGACCACAACAACTGTACCAACGACTACTACAACGGTACCTACAACAACTACTACAGTTCCAACAACCACTACTACAGTTCCAACAACTACTACAACTGTACCAACGACCACTACAACGGTACCTACAACAACTACTACAGTTCCTACAACCACTACAACTGTACCAACGACCACAACAACTGTACCAACGACTACTACAACGGTACCTACAACAACTACTACAGTTCCGACAACCACTACTACAGTTCCTACAACCACTACAACTGTACCAACGACCACAACAACTGTACCAACAACCACTACAACGGTACCTACAACAACTACTACAGTTCCAACAACCACTACAACTGTACCAACGACCACAACAACAGTACCAACGACTACTACAACAGTAACTACAACAACTACTACAGTTCCAACAACCACTACTACAGTTCCAACAACTACTACAACTGTACCAACGACCACTACAACGGTACCTACAACAACTACTACAGTTCCAACAACCACTACAACGGTACCTACAACAACTACTACAGTTCCTACAACCACTACTACAGTTCCTACAACCACTACAACTGTACCAACGACCACAACAACTGTACCAACAACCACTACAACGGTACCTACAACAACTACTACAGTTCCAACAACCACTACAACGGTACCTACAACAACTACAACAGTTCCAACAACCACTACTACAGTTCCTACAACCACTACAACTGTACCAACGACCACAACAACTGTACCAACGACCACTACAACGGTACCTACAACAACTACTACAGTTCCAACAACCACTACTACAGTTCCAACAACTACTACAACTGTACCAACGACTACTACAACGGTACCTACAACAACTACTACAGTTCCAACAACCACTACTACAGTTCCTACAACCACTACAACTGTACCAACGACCACAACACCTGTACCAACGACTACTACAACGGTACCTACAACAACTACTACAGTTCCAACAACCACTACTACAGTTCCTACAACTACTACAACTGTACCAACGACCACTACAACGGTACCTACCACAACTACTACAGTTCCAACAACCACTACAACGGTACCTACAACAACTACTACTGTTCCAACAACCACTACTACAGTTCCTACTACCACAACAACTGTACCAACAACCACTACAACGGTACCTACAACAACTACTACAGTTCCAACAACCACTACAACGGTACCTACAACAACTACTACAGTTCCAACAACTACTACTACAGTTCCTACAACCACTACAACTGTACCAACGACCACCACAACTGTACCAACGACTACTACAACGGTACCTACAACAACTACTACAGTTCCAACAACCACTACTACAGTTCCTACAACCACTACAACTGTACCAACGACCACAACAACTGTACCAACGACTACTACAACGGTACCTACAACAACTACTACAGTTCCAACAACTACTACTTCAGTTCCAACAACTACTACAACTGTACCAACGACCACTACAACGGTACCTACAACAACTACTACAGTTCCAACAACCACTACAACGGTACCTACAACAACTACTACCGTTCCAACAACCACTACAACGGTACCTACAACAACTACTACAGTTCCAACAACCACTACTACAGTTCCAACAACCACTACAACGGTACCTACAACAACTACTACAGTTCCAACATCCACTACAACTGTACCAACGACCACAACAACAGTACCAACGAATACTACAACGGTACCTACAACAACTACTACAGTTTCAACAACCACTACAACGGTACCTACAACAACTACTACAGTTCCAACAACTACTACTACAGTTCCTACAACCACTACAACTGTACCAACGACCACCACAACTGTACCAACGACTACTACAACGGTACCTACAACAACTACTACAGTTCCAACAACCACTACTACAGTTCCTACAACCACTACAACTGTACCAACGACCACAACACCTGTACCAACGACTACTACAACGGTGCCTACAACAACTACTACAGTTCCAACAACCACGACTACAGTTCCTACAACCACTACAGCTGTACCAACGACCACAACAACTGTACCAACGACTACTACAACGGTACCTACAACAACTACTACAGTTCCAACAACCACTACTACAGTTCCAACAACTACTACAACTGTACCAACGACCACTACGACGGTACCTACAACAACTACTACAGTTCCAACAACCACTACAACGGTACCTACAACAACTACTACACTTCCAACAACCACTACTACAGTTCCTACAACCACTACAACTGTACCAACGACCACAACAACTGTACCAACGACCACTACAACGGTACCTACAACAACTACTACAGTTCCAACAACCACTACTACAGTTCCAACAACTACTACAACTGTACCAACGACTACTACAACGGTACCTACAACAACTACTACAATTCCAACAACCACTACTACAGTTCCTACAACCACTACAACTGTACCAACGACCACAACAACTGTACCAACAACCACTACAACGGTACCTACAACAACTACTACAGTTCCAACAACCACTACAACTGTACCAACGACCACAACAACAGTACCAACGACTACTACAACGGTACCTACAACAACTACTACAGTTCCAACAACCACTACCACAGTTCCAACAACTACTACAACTGTACCAACGACTACTACAACGGTACCTACAACAACTACTACAATTCCAACAACCACTACTACAGTTCCTACAACCACTACAACTGTACCAACGACCACAACAACTGTACCAACAACCACTACAACGGTACCTACAACAACTACTACAGTTCCAACAACCACTACAACTGTACCAACGACCACAACAACAGTACCAACGACTACTACAACGGTACCTACAACAACTACTACAGTTCCAACAACCACTACCACAGTTCCAACAACTACTACAACTGTACCAACGACCACTACAACGGTACCTACAACAACTACTACAGTTCCAACAACCACTACTACAGTTCCTACAACCACTACAACTGTACCAACGACCACAACAACTGTACCAACGACCACTACAACGGTACCTACAACAACTACTACAGTTCCAACAACCACTACTACAGTTCCTACAACCACTACAACTGTACCAACGACCACAACAACTGTACCAACGACCACTACAACGGTACCTACAACAACTACTACAGTTCCAACAACCACTACTACAGTTCCAACAACTACTACAACTGTACCAACGACTACTACAACGGTACCTACAACAACTACTACAATTCCAACAACCACTACTACAGTTCCTACAACCACTACAACTGTACCAACGACCACAACAACTGTACCAACAACCACTACAACGGTACCTACAACAACTACCACAGTTCCAACAACCACTACAACTGTACCAACGACCACAACAACTGTACCAACGACTACTACAACGGTACCTACAACAACTACTACAGTTCCAACAACCACTACTACAGTTCCAACAACTACTACAACTGTACCAACGACCACTACAACGGTACCTACAACAACTACTACAGTTCCAACAACCACTACAACGGTACCTACAACAACTACTACAGTTCCAACAACCACTACAACGGTACCTACAACAACTACTACTGTTCCAACAACCACAACAACTGTACCAACAACCACTACAACGGTACCTACAACAACTACTACAGTTCCAACAACCACTACAACGGTACCTACAACAACTACTACAGTTCCAACAACCACTACTACAGTTCCAACAACTACTACAACTGTACCAACGACTACTACAACGGTACCTACAACAACTACTACAGTTCCGACAACCACTACTACAGTTCCTACAACCACTACAACTGTACCAACGACCACAACAACTGTACCAACGACCACTACAACGGTACCTACAACAACTACTACAGTTCCAACAACCACTACTACAGTTCCTACAACCACTACAACTGTACCAACGACCACAACAACTGTACCAACGACTACTACAACGGTACCTACAACAACTACTACAGTTCCAACAACCACTACTACAGTTCCAACAACTACTACAACTGTACCAACGACCACTACAACGGTACCTACAACAACTACTACAGTTCCAACAACTACTACAACGGTACCTACAACAACTACTACAGTTCCAACAACCACTACAACGGTACCTACAACAACTACTACTGTTCCAACAACCACTACTACAGTTCCTACAACCACAACAACTGTACCAACAACCACTACAACGGTACCTACAACAACTACTACAGTTCCAACAACCACTACTACAGTTCCTACAACCACTACAACTGTACCAACGACCACAACAACTGTACCAACAACCACTACAACGGTACCTACAACAACTACCACAGTTCCAACAACCACTACAACTGTACCAACGACCACAACAACTGTACCAACGACTACTACAACGGTACCTACAACAACTACTACAGTTCCAACAACCACTACAACGGTACCTACAACAACTACTACAGTTCCAACAACCACTACTACAGTTCCTACAACCACTACTACAGTTCCTACAACCACAACAACTGTACCAACGACTACTACAACGGTACCTACAACAACTACTACAGTTCCAACAACCACTACTACAGTTCCAACAACTACTACAACTGTACCAACGACCACTACAACGGTACCTACAACAACTACTACAGTTCCAACAACCACTACAACGGTACCTACAACAACTACTACTGTTCCAACAACCACTACTACAGTTCCTACAACCACTACAACTGTACCAACGACCACCACAACTGTACCAACGACTACTACAACGGTACCTACAACAACTACTACAGTTCCAACAACCACTACTACAGTTCCTACAACCACTACAACTGTACCAACGACCACAACACCTGTACCAACGACTACTACAACGGTACCTACAACAACTACTACAGTTCCAACAACTACTACAACTGTACCAACGACCACTACAACGGTACCTACAACAACTACTACAGTTCCAACAACCACTACAACGGTACCTACAACAACTACTACAGTTCCAACAACCACTACAACGGTACCTACAACAACTACTACTGTTCCAACAACCACTACTACAGTTCCTACAACCACTACAACTGTACCAACGACCACAACAACTGTACCAACAACCACTACAACGGTACCTACAACAACTACTACAGTTCCAACAACCACTACAACGGTACCTACAACAACTACTACAGTTCCAACAACCACTACTACAGTTCCTACAACCACTACAACTGTACCAACGACCACAACAACTGTACCAACAACCACTACAACGGTACCTACAACAACTACTACAGTTCCAACAACCACTACAACGGTACCTACAACAACTACAACAGTTCCAACAACCACTACTACAGTTCCTACAACCACTACAACTGTACCAACGACCACCACAACTGTACCAACGACTACTACAACGGTACCTACAACAACTACTACAGTTCCAACAACCACTACTACAGTTCCTACAACCACTACAACTGTACCAACGACCACAACAACTGTACCAACGACTACTACAACGGTACCTACAACAACTACTACAGTTCCAACAACCACTACTTCAGTTCCAACAACTACTACAACTGTACCAACGACCACTACAACGGTACCTACAACAACTACTACAGTTCCAACAACCACTACAACGGTACCTACAACAACTACTACCGTTCCAACAACCAGTACAACGGTACCTACAACAACTACTACAGTTCCAACAACCACTACTACAGTTCCAACAACCACTACAACGGTACCTACAACAACTACTACAGTTCCAACATCCACTACAACTGTACCAACGACCACAACAACAGTACCAACGACTACTACAACGGTACCTACAACAACTACTACAGTTCCAACAACCACTACAACGGTACCTACAACAACTACTACAGTTCCAACAACTACTACTACAGTTCCTACAACCACTACAACTGTACCAACGACCACAACAACTGTACCAACGACTACTACAACGGTACCTACAACAACTACTACAGTTCCAACAACCACTACTACAGTTCCTACAACCACTACAACTGTACCAACGACCACAACAACTGTACCAACAACCACTACAACAGTACCAACGACTACTACAACGGTACCTACAACAACTACTACAGTTCCAACAACTACTACTACAGTTCCAACAACTACTACAACTGTACCAACGACCACTACAACGGTACCTACAACAACTACTACAGTTCCAACAACCACTACAACGGTACCTACAACAACTACTACAGTTCCAACAACCACTACAACGGTACCAACGACCACAACAACGGTACCTACAACAACTACTACAGTTCCAACAACCACTACAACTGTACCAACGACCACAACAACTTTACCAACGACCACTACAACGGTACCTACAACAACTACTACAGTTCCAACAACCACTCCAACTGTACCAACGACCACAACAACTGTACCAACAACCACTACAACAGTACCAACGACCACAACAACTGTACCAACGACCACTACAACGGTACCTACAACTACTACTACAGTTCCAACAACCACTACTACAGTTCTTACAACTACTACTACAACTGTACCAACGACCACTACAACAGTTCCAACCACTACCTTGCCAGGTAATTATATGAAAATATGATGTTTTATTTGCTTATTCGTGCATGTTTTTTTTCAATATTTTTTTTCGTGCCTCCCAATGTTGGCGTCAGCTTCACAATATATTGTTATTGTGAATCATGATTGATTTCCTTAAAAAAGCTTTCTTGTCTTTGATTAAATCATTTTTACTTGATTGTCTTTCTTTTACTTGTTTTCCGATATACATATAACTTTAAACTGAAAAACATCTGGGAAAAGTATATTTGTATAAACAGGATTTTTGGATAACATACATTTAAACAACTATAAAGATGATTATAAATGTAAAATTTATGACGATTTACGCCCAAGGTCAAATTACCGTCTTCATATATCAATGGTTCATTTACAAGCTGTATTATAACGATAAACAATAGATTCTTACGTCATTAAAAACGTGCCTATTTTCAAATAGGCAGCTATTTTGTTTGTGATTTCTGGTAAGCAAATATTTGTCTGATTTTGGGTAATAATACGTTACTTTGTCTATTTCTTTTAATAAACTCCGGACTTGAGTGATGGTACAATGTATTTTCATTATTGTGAGGTTCGAATTCTAATTATGCAGCCATCTCGGTATTTTGTTTTCAACTTGTATTTGTTTATAAATAATTATGAGGTGAATAACGCTTCTTAACAAGACTATAACACTGTTCTCTTAAATAACATTCACATTTTGCCTTCGAAAATGTGTTTGCAGCATGAGAAAGATACGATTATTATTGTACTGTCTGGTTTATATGGTGTAGTTTTATGAACAAGACATTCTTTTTCAGCTTTATCTCACAATCAGTGTATGAAGCAATCGTTATAAACTGTTATAATTCCGAAACCGCCCAATTATCTCCCCTCCCCGTGAAATACACTCAAAATCTGCGCGGTGATTATCTCCCTTGACCGATGTCAATCATTATTGACAATGGTAAATAGCGGTAATATCATAGAAACTTGTGGGAAAAATTGCATGAAATAGGTTTCCCGCCAAGTTTCATGCTAAATGTATACGTAGAACACACAAATCAATGCACGTACCTTTTGTCACCAACAAATGTAAACTGATATCATGTAATGAACGAGGACATCAGCTTGTCACATCAATCTTATAACACAGAAAAGCTGCAGATTTATCACAACACAAATCTAATAATCATAACAATACTGTTGTCCACATATTACCGCAAAAAGACAATTGGCCAACCCATCAGTATATCGTTGTTAGTAATAAATGGTTTTTATAAACAGTACAACAAGACGGTGTAACAGTAAATTTTGACCCGTTGAAATGGGACCATCATTGCTGAATGCTCCTCATTTTCAATTGAACTAACGTGTAACTGTTTACGCCAATGCAAATCTAACCGTCATACTCCAAGCAAATGTTTAATACACATGACTGTTGATTTTATTCTTGTTATTTCGTGTCTTATTGTTTTATATGATTTTTATTGTATATATATCTGTGTTCTTACGTATGGTAATAAATCTATCATCAAGATTTTGTTTATTTTTTCTCACACCTGGTGGTACACATGCAGTTGTTTCTAAGCAATCACATTTATACCAACAGGTACCCGTTCCATTATTTTAATTGCTGTGAATTAAGTTCACTGGTGACACGCTACGTTATATAGAAGTTTGACCAAGATTCGCGTTACTGTACGCGTTGCAAATCTGGTGTTGGGATGTATTGTTTTATGTTGGTATTACAAGTGAGTCGCGTTAAGCGGTAAAAGATGAAAGGAAACAACACTTTGGGTATTAACCTTTACAAGTTTGGACTTTTCATCTTTTAACCCTCAATGAGACATCATATTTTCAAAATATTATTTAGAACCATTTTTTTATTAGACAATGGATGAATTTCGAGATGAAATAAATTTGAATAGTTATCTGTATCTTAAACAGTGTGTTGTAGTAAAAAACTTTATTCATATTTATATACGTACATTGTTGTAGTAGCCATATCGATATTTGCTTTGTACTGAAGTAGTTAGTTGTGTTCTGTGTAGTCAATGGCTGTAGCGTTATATATTGTTCACCTTTATGTCTTAAATGCATGATAACAACATAAAATAATGATAACAACATAAAATACAATTTAGATATTCTTAGATATCAGAAATAACAAAATTTAATCACTGTTTTAACATTTCAGACTGATATTAATTGTAACCTTGAACACGTTTAATTATTATCATTTAATTAGTAAATGTTGTAACATAATTTATATATTCTAGCCACGTTTTGTTTGCTTATCAGATTTGTTTGTCACATTTTTGTTGAGTCATCATTAATTAGTGTAATTCTGTTTATCTTCTGTTTCAGGAACGACACGAGCTGGTCCAATAGTGACATCTACGACAATAACCCCGACAGTGACCACAACCGCTTCAACTGGCCGGTCAACAGGTTTATAGCATTTAATTAAAATAACAAACTAAACACAATGAGCCTCTTTTAAATAAATCTGAAATCAGCAAAACTAATAATGGTTTGAAACGACATTTATTTTTAACCATTTGCCTCTTAACGCTTTTCCCCCCGCATCTGTAGCAGACAACTTTTGAAAACATTGTGGCAAAAGAAACAATTGCTTGTAATAAGTAATGGCTTCTTTTGCCGCATATTTCCACTCTGCCAGAAATAAATGACCCAATTTTCTTAAATAAATTGATTTTTTGTATATTTGCTTTGAATTTGGAAGAGTCCAAAGTATGTTTATGAGACAGCAAAGAGTTAATGTAATAACAATGATACTCATTTGTATATTGTTTTTGTATATGTTTGTTGTTGGCTGTGCTTTCGTAAGTCGTATTCTACAGTTTTTTATGTATTTTTATCATAGTTGTTTTTTATATGATCAGATTATATTAGGTTCACACAAAAATGTATTGTCAATAGCCATAACTTTAGAACATTTCGTTCGTGTATTATGCTTATTTGAATTAAATATTTAATTAGATGTTCTGTATACATCTTAATTAATGGGATAAATTACTGTAATTACCTTCAATATCGGATAATAATTCTCAAAAAGTATCAGAATTCTTTTTATTTGCATGCGTGGTTTGGGAATGTTTTGTTCTTTGCAATTATTACAATCAAAGCTTAAACATGCTTATGAGACTGGCCCCATGTTAAGAAGTTTTATAATCGTTGTGTCGTCTAGTCCTTTAAACGAACTAAAAAGTATACGATTTCAATGTTTCAGGTGCCAGTCTAAGTTTTGGTGTCACTTCCGGTGATGTACTTGTACAAATTGACGGGAATGATGACATCTACGGGCCTATCGTCACACCAATTGGGTTTGCTTGTGAATGTGACTGGTCAAGACAAGTCTATGTAAATATATATAACATTCTTAAATTTCGTAATATTCCAGTCAACAAATTCGGGATAATAAAACCCCCATACAGTAAAACCTCACAATAGTATTGCGACCACCCTGTTATAATGACCACTTATTTTCGGAACGGCATTCAATAACTCACCTATAATTCAGCTTGACAATGAGACCACCTCATTATCATGACTAAGTTTTCGGGTCCTGATGGTGGTCTCATTTTCAAGGTTTTGCTGTATTTTAAGAATACTCCATGAAAGAGAGTCCCAAAATATGGTAAATGCCTATATGTATTTTGGCTATATTGTCACGGCAGTCAAAAGTACGGCACAGTTTTAAGATATGAAATTTAGCTCACAACTAGACTCTTTATTAGTAAAATTTCCCACTACCGTATATGTCAAATTCAGAAGACATTTTCTTATCTGCATGATTAAAAAAGATCAAATTGGCTGTATGCCTGTATAGTCACCTTTTATTGAACAATGCACACTGGTCTTTATTGTGTCTTTATGAGACAGTTTCCATGGAAATCCTAACATTTGTCTGTATTTTAGGTTTCGGTAAATGGTTTTGTTGTTTTGGGAGAAGTCTGGAAATCGGCTCCACCAAGACCCCCGGATGTTCCGTTCACTCGTTCTACAACTGAGCTGAGACAGCCCAAAGTGGTGGCACCATTGTGGACAGACTTGAAGTACAAACCTGGTGTGTCCAACATCTGGTATCGGGGGTACTACAAGTATGATCCAACTGGAGCCGAATGGGACACGGATCTAAGCACTGTAGATAGCTTTGTGCGGAATAACAGCAGGACGGCTCAGTTTGATACTGTGCAAGCCCTGGTTATAACATGGGAAAACATGGTACCAGTTGATGCGGACATTGCGACAACAAATGAGGTAAGGTTTAAGGTTCAGGGTGTATATTCTGTGTCCCGTTTTACTTACGCAGTTTAAGGATATTTTCATCACAAAACACAGAGTAGACTCTTCCTGAAGTGCTGTAATATCACAGGCCAAGTCTTATTACTTTAAATGCCTTTCATGACGACTATTCCATTACATTTTTGTGGTCGAAATCGTAAGAAATACTCAGCACTCAAATCTCAAAGTATGTTCTGTGGCAATTGAATAAGGGATTTCAATTTTTGAAAACTTGAGTGCTGAGTGCTATAAGTTGGCGACCGTGGTCCAATGGTTAGTGCGCTGGACTTGTAACCCGACCATCCGTCGTGGCAGGTCATACCCTTCTATGAAAATTTGACAAAAATGTCGATTTTCTTCCATATGTGGAGAAGTTGCCGATTCCTTGTAGAAGGATAAGTTAGTACTGGTTAGTATTCAGTCCAGGAAAACTGGTTAGGTGGACCGGTCGCCGTATATAACTGAAAAAATGTTGAAAAAGAACGCGTTAAAACCCAGTGACAATAAGTCACATAAAAAATAAAAAAAACAAACCCAAACTATATTTTGTGTGCCTTTTTTCAGTTCCTAACATTCCAACTGATACTGATAACTGACGCGGTGAAGACCTGCGCAATCATGAATTATGAACTGATCAGTTTAAACCCAACCAAACATATTGGGCGACCAGCAGCCATGTTGTGGCAGTGTAATCAAGTTTACAGTAGCAATTCTAAATCAAGAACCACCGATATTTATACAGTCACGTACGATGGAACAAATACAGGTGATGGTAAGTAATTACAGTTAAACTTGTGAACAAAGGCCACCCTTTGGAAAGGGGAAAACATGTGACCTTTATTGACAGGTGGCCTTTATATAGAAGTCAATTTTTCTAAATCGGTGAGGGTTTTCAAAGGCTGGCCTTTATCATCAGGGTGGTCTTTATTCGGAGGTGGTCGCAAACATAGGTTTTACTGTACTTTCAGAGTTGTACTTAATGCTAAAGTAACTACCATCTGTAAAAATCGGCCATCTTTGATAAACGCTCACTCTTTAGCACGTATTTACATGTACAGTAAAACCTCTATAGCTGGACCACTTTCGGATCCAGAAAAAAATCGGTCTTAATAATTAGGTGGTCTCATTTTCAAGTTGAATTATATTGAGAGTTATTAAAAACCGTTCCGAAAATAAGTGGTCGTTATAACAAGATTGTTGTAATGTTGAGATGGTCACTATTCGAGGTTTTACCGTTTTGATAAAACAGATCAAACAATCTTAATATAAAGTCCAAGTGTGAGTAAACCTCTGATGGGTTTTTAATTTGATATTATGCGACCGTGGTGCAGTGGTTAAATCGCGAACCGGGTTAAAATCCCAGTCGCGGCAGGTCATACCCTTTTAAGGAAAATTGACAAAATGCTGATTTTTCTCCACATATGGAGAAGTTGCCGGCGCTCTGTGGAAAGGTAAATTAGTACTGGTTAATATACAGTCCGGGAAAACTGGTTAGGTGAACCGACCGCCGTGTATAACTAAAAAAGAAAACGTTGAAAAAAAGGTGTTAAACCCAGTGAAAAAATATATATAATAATAATGATACATGTATAATATTTCAGGTACGATTGGCAGGTGGTTATTCGATTTAGACTACTGCCAGCCATCTTATACACACTACAGGCACAAATGTTACAACTGGAGTTACACCGAAGCACAGGACACAAGCATACAAAACAGAATGAGTTCTTTGGTTACCAACACTCCAAAATGTCCGTGTAATAAAAATGGCGCTGAACAAGACAAAAGATACGAAGTTGTTGAAGGACAAACTAATTGTTATACTACCATTTTCCCAACAGAAGAGGACTTCGGTTCCATGGTAAGAACTGAACATCGTGAAATATGTAAGCGAAAAGAAACCCTCTTAAAAATATAGATAAAATTGTACTTGTACATATATATATATATGTATAATTATATTCTGACTGTTTATAACTACGCACCTTAATCTGTATCCAGGTTAAAGTCAATTTCAGTTAGATTTCATCGCTTTATTCTAGAGTTTGTCACTGATTTGAAAGATAATTATACAGTAAAACCCCTGAAAACCGGACTCCCTGAAAACCAGAATTCTCTGAAAATCGGACTATTTTTCGAGTCCCACTTTTTTTCTTTTTTATAACCGGTAGCTCTCTGAAAACTGGAATTCTCAGAAAACCAGACTTTTGAATCAGTCCGGAAGGGGTCCGATTTTCGGGGGTTATACTGTATTTATAATTATTTTTATGACCCTAGTAAGTTACTGTTTATGTCTAATCAATGTGGCTTTATAAATCAAAACAATCTGTATCAATTAAAGACATGCTTCGTCCACGTGTTTACAACAGAGTTATCATTAAAACGATTTGGTGATTGTGTCTGTACATAGAATATCAGTTCTAGTATATTGATAACGGACTTTGAAAGTAATCAATGTTATACCACAGTTAGCAAATGTTATCTGCTACATCTGAGACTCTTATAAACCACACGCATATAGTGTTATCATTAATTGGTAGATATAGATGCCTTTTAAGAGTGTTTGTATGTTAAATCTTACAAAGATTTCAATTATTTACCATATACTAATTTTTATTTGTTTAGCGTTGTTGCTATGAAGATACCACACCACACAGTTTGTTGACCACCTTACCTGAGTCCGGGTTTCTAGGTTTATATAATCCATACACGTCTCCAGCTATGTATTATAGAGAGGATATCGAACCATACATGTAAGATATATTTGTATTAAATAAAAAAGTACTCGTGTTTAATTAAGTAATTTTTGTACATTCGTGTTTAATTAAGTAATTTTTGTACACTCGTGTTTAATTAAGTAAGTTTTGTACACTTGTGTTTAAATAAGTAAGTATTCTATACTTGTGTTTAATTAAGTAAGTAGTGTATACTAGTGTTTAAATATGTAAGTATTGCATACTAGTGTTTAAATAAGTAAGCAGTGTACACATGTGTTTAAATATGTAAGTATTGTATACTAGTGTTTAAATATGTATGTATTGTATACTTGTGTTTAAATATGTAAGTATTTTACACGTGTGTTTAAATAAGTAAGTATTGTATACTTGTGTTTAAATAAGTAAGCAGTGTACACATGTGTTTAAACAAGTAAGTATTGTATACTTGTGTTTAAATATGTAAGTATTGTATATTTGTGTTTAAATATGTAAGTATTTTACACGTGTGTTTAAATAAGTAAGTATTACACACTTGTGTTTAAGTATTGTATATTTTATTGTATATTGTGTGTAAGTATTGTATATTTGTGTTTAAATAAGTAAGCAGTGTACACATGTGTTTAAACAAGTAAGTATTGTATACTTGTGTTTAAATATGTAAGTATTGTATATTTGTGTTTAAATATGTAAGTATTTTACACGTGTGTTTAAGTAAGTAAGTATTACACACTTGTGTTTAAGTAACTATTGTACACTTGTGTTTAAAGTAGTAAGTTTTGTGTAGACTTACTGCTTGTGGATAATGCTTGTTTTGATCTGACTTAGACTGCTTCTATAGCTCAGAGGTGTATCCAGTTTAGGTGTGAAGACATTGCGAAAGGACACTACGTGCTAGGTGAGCTATAGGGATCAGTCAGTCTACTTCGGCGTCCACACCTTGAGATAGTTAACACTATAGGGGTCACACTTTTAGCGAATCTTCATCAGAACTGGTCAGAATATTTGATATCTTGAACAGATTTGAACATGGGTCATCTGGGGTCAAAAACTAGGTCGCCAGGTCAAATCACTTGAAACCTTTTTAACGCTCTAGAGGACACAGTTCTGATTGGATCTTCGTCAAACTGAGTTAAAATGTTTGCTTTAATGATGTTTTGGACAGATTTGGACATGGGGGTCACAAACTAGGTCAATAGGTCAAATCTCCTGAAAACTCTGTTAACACTCTAGAAGTCACAGTTTTGATTTGATAAAACTTTGTCAGAATGTTTGTATTAATGATATCGTGAACAGATTTGAACATGGATCAACTCAGGTTAAAAACTAGGTTATCAGGTCAAATCACAGGAAAACCATAATGTTAAAATCTTTACTCAGGTGAGTGAAATAGGGCCATCATGGCCCTCTTGATTAAAATTCACCTACAGTTAAGAATGTCAGTATCAATTATTATCTATGTGGGTTTTTTATTTTATACAGATGGTGTACTGTGAGAACAGATTTATCCTCATTGTTCGCTGAACGAAGACCAGTTGATACTTGTAGTGACTATACAACACCAACACCTTGTAAGTGGTCCCCTAGATACCCTGGTTATAACCATCCCATCACAATACACTATAGAACAGTCGAATCAGTCACATAATAAAAACATTCATTGTTTAATTTATATAATTTATCTTCAGTCATATATTAAGATCATTTATTGAACCAAAACAATCATATCAAGGTAGTCAATGTGAAACCTTGTAAAAGAAGCCTCCGTTGGCTTCAATATGACCTATTATTGAGTAAAGACTTCTATCACTGAACCACTTTCGGAACCGAAAAATAGTTCCTGATATTGGGGAGGGGTGGGGCTCATTATATGGAGGAATATTGAAAGTGGTTCGAAAATAATTGGTTGTTATAATGAGGTGGTCTTAACATAGATCAGTTTTTGCCGTCAGGTTTAACTGCGTATTAATTTGGTATACATGACACTAAACCGTGTGGCACAAAAATGCAAAAGTAAGCTATGGAGAGCGCGGCAGAAGTTGGTTCAAAATACAGACAAAAAAATGTACATCACGTGAATTTAAAGCAATGAAAGCGCCAAACTACTTACAATATGAAAGGTTTACAAATCCTTCAAACTTAATACACTGTTTTATGAACTATTCCATAACCTTATATATACAGTAAAACCTTGATATTGAGCCACTTCCAGGATCCGAAAAATCGTTCGTATTAATGAGTTGGTCTCATTATCAAGTTGAATTATAGGGTAATTATTAAAAACAGGTCCGAAAATAAGCGGTCGTAATAACATAAGTGTCGTAATATTGAAGGGTCGCTATAAGAGGTTTCGCTGAATATCTATGTATCTAAAAATAGAAGTACTGGATATTTTCTAGGTTTTGTGTATGGTGACCCACATATGAGGACTGTGGATGGTCTACAATATACATTTAATGGTCATGGTGAATACTTGCTATTTGAAATCATCAGTGACGCTACTGGGGATGTTGTATTTACATTACAAGGTAAGATTTTCATGCAATAATTTCAGGGTTAAACAGTTAAACAGATATATTTGATTAAAAACGTATTATCTATGTTGAACATATTCAATTATTCTGTTATTTGAATGGTTTCGACAGTAAGTTTTCTGAATCATTAATTTTGAAAGGATCATACATTATTGTTCGACGTGTAAAGATACAAGTTACATTGGCCTGCCTGCTTAGTACGGTCAATAGAAATGGCATTGGCCTCAATGAAGTGAGTTCGAATCCTAGATAATGCGGATGTTCCCTTTGACGATTTACCTGAAGATCATATATTCGTCATCTACGGCTGATTCGATTGATTTATGCGGAGAAAATGATAGTTACTTGCGGAGAAGAAAGTAATTCTAAAATGACAGTTACTTTCCAAGAACAAAGTACTTCTCGAATTATGTCGAGAAAATGACAGTTACTTACCAATAACAAAGTATTTCGGTTACACAATCCAGGAACACTGGTTACATGACATACATTTATTTCGTGAACTCATTGCCTAACGTTGTCTTCAATATTATCTTTATCAGGTCGAACAGAGCCAGCTATTTCTTCAAGAACTAACGAACCAGTTAATGCAACATTATTTTCGGCATTCGCTGGAGAAGATATGATACATGGTGGCTTCTTTGATGTTGAACTAAATTTAGCAAAAACTGGTATGCATTACACACGTGTTGCTAAACATATTGTCAGACCCTTCCATATTCCTGACTAGATACAATTCCTAATTTTGCTAGTACTTTCAATTGGTGGTATTCTTTCTTATTGATGTTTCAGGAGTTATCATTCTCGACCTTTTACTGACCCTTCTATAAAATGATAGCATTTTTAGTATTCATTATCTCCCTTTGTTCTTTAGTAACATTTACCTTCAAAAAATCTGCCTCACATATTATTTGTTCATCCTAAATTTATGCAGCAATGAATAACGACTGACAAAAAATCGTTATATCAGACTAGTATATAAGAGTTACGTCCCTTGACTAAATACATAAATGTTCATCAATTTCTACTGTTATAAAGGTAACTATTTTGAACTTTATTTGCAAAATCGTTTGATATTTTAATGGTATTCATGTTATAATGATTTATACAACAGTTCTTTGAGTGAAATTGGTAAAGATATTCGCTCAGCTCTGTCCCGTTAACTTCAATGTTACTTCGTGGCTTTGTTGTTTCAGGTTTTGTCATATTCAGTAACACTTACAATGAAGCAACAGATAACACTTTAGAGTTCCAAACCGCAAACATCATTATGCATAGAAATATTAAGATTGAAAAGAGATCAGATGCAGACATGGATATTTCATTCACAAATGGTATTTATATTTTTAAACTCGTGTCTATAATTCAATACATTAAATCTTTTAAAAGAAATACTCATATTGCCTTAAAGGGGAGATAGTATGACCTAAAAACCTGCAATAAAATAATATATATATATATATATATTTACATGGATCCTGTTATCAAGTATTCAGATTTCTCTATCATCTGTTTGTAATATGTATGTAATTTGTTTTTCCTCACAATATAATTTTAATATTTGGCAGTATGACATGTATACAATTATAATGCAATTACAGTGGAAACCCAGATTTAGAAGGGTTCCACTGTACGTGTATTTTATTAACGTAAGACATGTCTGTAATTGTTTTTATTCAGGTGTTGGAGTAGGGATCATGTTGAAGAACGGTATTCTGGATATCTCCCTTGATATACCCGCGTTTTATAAAGTGGGTTACTCTAGTATAGGGTTGATGGGTCATTTTGATGATGACCCAGATAATGACCTTATGTATCAAAACGGGACAATTCTGCCCTCAAATAGTTCAGAGAGGGAGATATTCAGCTATGGAGAAACATGTAAGTTTATTAATGTATGTAATCTAAAGTGCAGGTATGACTGCCTGGCCCTAGGGTTACCATTTTGAGATCAAGGAATGGTGATAAACAACATGTATACATGTAATCTTGAAATACAATAGACTCATTTTTATTTTTTGGTAGAAAATCTGTGGGACATGTTATTTTTTATAGAACGTAGAAATGATTTATCTTTGAACTTATGCTTGACAAAAATGATAATACTTTAAATATAACCTATCAAGCTTAGTCTATCCTTACTGTTAAACAGACCACAATGGAAATAAATCATTAGTATTCTAATGTAGTTTATGAAAACAATACAAGGGAGGTAACTCAGATAAACAGGGTTACTGCTTTAGAGAATTTTGAATACATTTCCTCCTTTTTATTCTGATTATCAATTTCAGGGAGGACAAATGAAACTTCAAGTCGTTTCCACTACAGAGCTGGTTTGTCGCACCAGGATTATCAATTCCCAGACTTTGTTCCCATCTTCTTAGAGGATTATAATTCAACACAAATTGAAGAAGCCCGAAATATCTGTCAAAATAACAACATGTGTGTATATGACTATCTGGCTACATTGAATACAGATATAGCTCTAGATACACAGAACGTTACACAAACTGCTGAAGTCTTGGCTATAGAATCCAGTTAGTATTTTTGTCTCTGTAATAACATGGCTGTCAGTTGTATTAATTGATACCAATGCTTTCATTCAGTGCACCCAGAGTCTCTGTATCTTTAATGTGTTTTAAAACCATGGAGCCGGCAGAAGTTTCAAGAAAAAATTTATTTTAAAGACCAAAATTGCTTTATGAAACATTCTTGCTTAATTTTACATGTGGATAAGGTTAATTCATCTTTTTTTCTCTGGGGTTAACATCACACCAACACTCAAGGTCATTTGGCAACTTTTCCGGCTTTATCAGTTGATGAAGATTGCAGGCATACACCTGGGTAGAACCATAGACCTTCTGTAAGTTAGTTGGACAACATGTGAAATTTGTCTGGTCCTGGATGGGATTCAAATTCACAGTGATTGACTAATGATTCCTAGTCAAAGACGACAAGAAATTGACCACAAAGGCCTTCTTAATTTTTTCTTAATAAGTGACATGTTTGTAAAATATTCTTTAGGAATCCAAAAGCAGGTAATGATTGAAAGATGTGATATACAAAAGAACTTGCTGTTTTCCTATGCTGACTTAGGTTCTACAAGTTGAATTATTTTACAGGTAACTCCGCGCCAACGGTGCAATTTAAACAAAGCAGTATAAATGTGAAGCTTTTCCAAACTGTGAACATCGAAGTAGATGTGTATGATGTAGACACCTCTCAGACTTTGACACTGTACTTTATTGGACCTGAGACAAAAACACAAACAGTTCAAAATAATTCTACATTCACTTACATCTGGACTGTCACCAGCTTACAGCCAGTGAACATCAGGTAACTCTAAAAAATTACTGTCAATTCTCTGTTTTCAGCCACCTCCAAATAAAAGTCATCTTATGAATTAAGACCATTCTTCGAAATACTGTTTTTGATTATTTAGAACAAACTGACCTCTGGATAAAAGTCATCTTATGAATTAAGACCATTCTTCGAAATGCTGTTTTTGATTATTTAGAACAAACTGACCTCTGGATAAAAGTCATCTTATGAATTAAGACCATTCTTCGAAATACTGTTTTTGATTATTTAGAACAAACTGACCTCTGGATAAAAGTCATCTTATGAATTAAGACCATTCTTCGAAATACTGTTTTTGATTATTTAGAACAAACTGACCTCTGGATAAAAGTCATCTTATGAATTAAGACCATTCTTCGTAATACTGTTTTTGATTATTTAGAACAAACTGACCTCTGGATAAAAGTCATCTTATGAATTAAGACCATTCTTCGAAATACTGTTTTTGATTATTTAGAACAAACTGACCTCTGGATAAAAGTCATCTTATGAATTAAGACCATTCTTCGAAATACTGTTTTTGATTATTTAGAACAAACTGACCTCTGGATAAAAGTCATCTTATGAATTAAGACCATTCTTAGAAATACTGTTTTTGATTATTTAGAACAAACTGACCTCTGGATAAAAGTCATCTTATGAATTAAGACCATTCTTCGAAATACTGTTTTTGATTATTTAGAACAAACTGACCTCTGGATAAAAGTCATCTTATGAATTAAGACCATTCTTCGAAATACTGTTTTTGATTATTTAGAACAAACTGACCTCTGGATAAAAGTCATCTTATGAATTAAGACCATTCTTCGAAATACTGTTTTTGATTATTTAGAACAAACTGACCTCTGGATAAAAGTCATCTGTCTATAAGGGCCTTGTTCTCAGGTTTGACCAGTTAAAAGATTACAATAAATATATTTCTTTGGGAGGGGGCATAAACGTCACACCAACAGCCAGGATCATTTGGCAACTTTCCCAGTTTTAACAGTGGAGGAGGGCCCCGGTACACGTCAGTAGAACCACTCACCTTCTGTAAGCTAGCTGGTCCCTCAATAAATGTAGTATAATTCACCCTGTCTGAACCTTGTGATTGGGAATAATGATGTTTTTTTGAATAATTATAATAAGGTACTTAATTATTACAAAGAAATAAAGTTATACATGTATAAGGAATGTATTTATAAAGGTAGTAGATATACAAATATGCTTATAAATATTACTACCGCCAGAAACTCAACTAACATGATATTATTCATAATTACTTCTAATAAATATTAAAATCATTGACCTCATAATCTATATATATATATGTGTGTGTGTATATGTATAATTGTAGGAATAAAATGTATTTTATAAATCAAATGAATAATATTTGACTTTTACATTTGTATTGTTGAATTATATGGTGATAAATTGCCAGGCACTTGTTCTTATTTCTACATGTATATAGAAGTTTTCACTGTTGACTTCTGTAAATTGTATCTTTTACAGTGCGTATGCTGATGATACGATTGGCTCATCATCACTAGCCACGCTGTCAGTGTCCGTATGTTCAGGATGTAATAATAATGGTGTATGTCAGTATGACGGTCCTATATCCTCGTGCCTCTGTAACACTGGATGGGAAGGTATGCTTTATCACATCAGGGCTTGTCCGATGGGATGGTCTAGAGTTATGTTCCCTTGATATATACAATTATGCTTTTACTGCATACTTTATACTCGTTATGTTTGTCTGCACTGTGCAACCTCTCCAGAGCGTCCCTCTCTTGAGCAACAATTTCCCTTCAACTACCACATGATTTTTTCCCACTTTACGATTTAACTACTACTTTAACCTCTTTTAAGCAACAACTTCTCAACAACATATATATGAATTAATTGCTAAATGAATTAATTAATCATGTTTTTTGGGTGCAACTTTATTTCTTTATTCATTACAAGCACCGAATATTTAGATTAAGTTATTCAAAATGCAAAATGTTTTCTTGTTGCCATCAGTAATAATTTGATTTAGATATGGTCTCTTAGTCAAATTAAAATATTCTAATTTTTGAAAACTGGTCCATTAATAAGCGGTTGTTGTTACAAGTAAGTGGTCCTAATATTAAGTTGGTCATTTTCCATTGTTTTACTGTATATGTCTTTTCTTTATCAGGGGCTAATTGCAGTATTGATGTGGACGGCTGTGCAGGCAACCCTTGTGCTGGTCAGAGTATTTGTACCGATTTAACTCCACAACAAGAGCAGAACCTTGGCCTTAAATATGACTGTCAGTGTGTTAGTGGTTTCAGAAAAGTGGGCAAAAAATGTATTGGTAAGATAAGATAAAAGAATGATATTTATGTCTATCATTCAGACTGATTTAGTTTGTACTCTGCTGATAAAATTGCCTATTGTCTGCGGTGACTTTTGATCTCTTTCACATAGGACTTCCAATTTTGTAATTTGTTTCATAGACACAACTCCACATTTATTTGAAGATGAAACATCATCATTAATACACCGGTATATACAGTATAACCTCTGAAAACCAGACTCCCTGAAAACCAGAATTCTCAGAAAATCAGAGGGCTTTTCAAGATGCATTTATTCTCTTCTATTATAGAAATCAATAGTTCTCTGAAAACTGGAATTCTCAGAAATCCAGACTTTTGGCCCAGTCCGGAAGGGATTCAGTTTTCAGGGGTTTCACTGTGCAAAACATAAATATACAAACCAGAAATAATTTGATGTTTTCAACAACACTACATGTATCACGTAATATTTTATACTTTAATTTTTAGTAAGGCAGGCATTTTGGAAGATTGTATTTTGGAAAATTGTATTTTGATGTGATGAGATTTTACTGTACATGTGTATATATATATAATTATTAGGCTGCAACTGTGGTTCTATGGTTAGTGCGCTAGATATGTAACCTGGTAATCTGGGTCAAGTCCTGGTCATGGCAGGTCATACCCTTCTATGAAAATTTGACAAAAATGTTGATTTTCCTCCATATGTGGAGAAGTTGCCAGCTCCTTGTGGAAGAGTAAGTTAGTACTGGTTAGTGTACAGTCCAGGAAAACTTGTTAGGTTAATTGGCTGCCTTGTATAACTGAAAAATTGTTGAAAAACTGGTGTTAAACCCAGTGAAAAAAGTATATATATAATTGCAATTTCAGATATTGATGAGTGTGAGAACAGTACAGCATGTGATCAGATATGTACAAACACAGAAGGAGGATATTCCTGTTCTTGTCAACAAGGGTACTCTAAAATCCAAGACAAATGTGAAGGTATGGTTAAAAAAGTCAACAAATAATGGACAAATTTATTATTCAGTGCAATGTCTTCAGAGCAGATCTCCCTTCAACAACTGCATGATTTTTTCCCACTGTATGATTCAGCTATTAATTTGACCTCTCTAAAGCTACAACCTTTCAACAACAACATATTTTTACAGATGTAAAAAGGGTCGTAAAGGGTGTTGCTTCGGAGGGGTTGCACTGAATATTCAATATTGTATATTGAGAACAAATGTTCGGAAGTGGCACCTGCTATTATTTTTAGCTGTGTTGTAGATTTTATCCACACCAAAACAACACTAAATGATGTATGATCCTTTAAAATTGTGAGCTTCTGAAGTTAGTTTGTGTTTCTGTTTTTTAACTACATGTATAAAATGGATGACGGTTTCACCTAACATCTGTTACACAGCTTTTTATGATGAAATGATCCTTTCGAATTATTTTTCAGCAGCATTATTGTATGAAGAAATTGGTAAGAATTATCCACTCTGACTTGTATATGATATTGACATCCTATCAGTTTCATATGGTACAAGGAGTCAGTCACCTTGATATATATTTTTGTTTTTGTATATTTTTTGTCACAAGTTCACATGACTAAGCTCTGTGCTTGTATTTTGTTGTGTATTTATTTTTTAGATACTAATGAATGTATGATAGGATTTCATGACTGTGAACATGAATGTAACAATTTACTGGGAGGATACAACTGTTCATGCAGAGCTAACTACACTTTACAAAATGATGGGAAATCATGCCAGGCAACAGGTAACGTTAATATAACATAATGTATACCGTCCTAAGTTAAAATATATAATAATGTACACTAGCATGATGGCGGTTCTCTTAATTTAATCAATTAGTTATCAATTAGTTTCCTCTTTTAAAAAAATCAATAGTTCTCTTTATATTTTGTTTTCTCTTTAAGGTTTCTTTAAAAAGTAATACAAATTTGAGTGTATAGCTTTCATTGGATCTGTGATGATAAGATAAACTTTCCTTATAATCATCAAGTTTCCTACAAATCACATAAACTCATTGAGAACTTTTGAATTGACATTTTCTGTAATATGAAGAATGGTTTTCACTGTAATAAGCTGTACATTACCTGTCTTCTAGTCACTGTACAGTCACTGTGTGATGCTAGAGGATGTCAACAAGGTTGTATGAGCAGTCCAACAGGTGGAGTCACATGTTTCTGTAAGAATGGTTACACATTGAATGCAGACGGAAGAACGTGTGATGGTATTGATGCATTTTTTTTCAAAATCTTTATGTTATAGGTTTAATCCATTATTTGTTCAGCTGATGTAGATGACAAATAATCAGAGAATACCATGAAGTTTGAAAACAAAGTGTGAATGTATGATATTATTTTGAGACTCAGTTTTTGAAAGTCTTGTATGGAGCAATCCCATTTCCTATCTAACCCCTTGCTTCATATGCATATTTTGGACTCTTCCAAATTCAGTGTTGATATACAAAACATGAATTTATTAAAGAAAATTAGGTTATTTCTTCTGACAGAGTGGAAAACATTGTGACAAAAGAAGCCATTGCTTTTTATGAGCAATGGCACCTTTTGTAGCAATGTTTTCGAAAGTCATCTGCTTCAGATTTGGGGAAATACAGTATTATGAGACAAAGGGTTAAATCACTATTTTGTCCTTCTTGTGGTTTTTGTCATGATTTTAGATACAGTCAAACCTGTGAACAAAAGCCACCCTTACAAAATATGGCTTTTATGGATAAGTGGTCTTTATTTGGATGTCAGTTTGTTCTAAATAATCAATGATGGTTTTTCAAAAAATGGTCTTTATTCACAGGGTGGCTTTTATTTGGAGTGGTTGCAAACACAGGTTAGACTGTACAATTACGTCACATTGCTGTCATTTTTTCAGACATTGACGAGTGTTCGTTACCGCTGTACTGTACACAGGAGTGCTCAAACACTGTGGGATCATATCAGTGTAGTTGTTACGATGGTTTTGTTTTGTCAACTATAGATCAGCTAACATGTACAGGTAAATGTAGCCATACCGTGCAGTTCTTATTAATATAAGTATAGAATTAATGTAAATAAATAGTTTGTGATAGCACCAGCCCAATAAGCTCAGTTGGTAAAACATTTGCCTTGCATTTAGAAGGTCATGGGTTCGAGTCCTGTACCAGGTTCTTTGCTTTTCTGCTTCCTATTAAAAATATCAGCAGTATAAGAACTTTTAGTTTAACTGTTGGAAACTTTAGGGTAGGTGCTAAAAGTTGGGTCGGTTGGGATTACCACTCAACCACGGAGACCCCCATACAAAATTCAAAAAGAATACTTCTGTTTTGAATATTCTCTTGTGTCGTTTTTTCAGAATGTGATCAAGGAAATTGGGGACCTAGTTGTAATCGTACCTGTGACTGTGTCCAGGCTGTGACTTGTAACAAAGCTACTGGTTGTATCTGTCAGGCTGGGTGGACGGGTACCAAATGTGACGTAAATATAGATGAGTGTGATGCAGATGTTATTCCATGTACAGAGACGCAAGATTGTGTGGACACACCTGGATCGTACAACTGTATCTGTAAACATGGCTACCAAGAAGCTGCTGACAGGACATGTGAAAGTAAGTCATGTGTACAAGCACCCGGGGAGGAACATGCTGGTTTAGATATTAGTGATATCTGACATATTGTCCTGATTGAACAAGGTCTAGAGACTTAGCAAACTATATTCTTATCTCATGTATTACGGAGCTAATCAATATCAGGCTTTTTTCAGCATTTTGGGAATATGACCTGACCCCTAAAATTGGGAATTTTCGTAACATTTTGGACAAAATTGGGAAAGAGTCACCCCAAAAAACCTGGATATACAAAGGAATTGTTTACTTTCTCCGTCGTCTTTAGTGTATCTATGAAAGTGTACACAGTAACTGTAGCTTATCTTGTTCAGGAAGAGTCAAGTATTATACAGTAAAACCTTGATAATGTGACCACCTTTGGGATCCAAATAATCAGTCATTAGATGGTCTCATTATCAAGTTAAGTTATAAGGGAGTTATTGAAAACCAGTCTGAGAATAAGAGGTAGTTTTAACTAAGTGGTCGTTATATTGTGGTGGTTGCAATATGAGGTTTTACTGTAAATAAATGAGTCTATTTATGTGACAAACCCAGCATTACAGTAAGTGCCCATACTGTATGGTGCCCCTCGTAATTTTGTTGCACTGTTCTTAAACAGATTTTAATCTTTTGGCTCCTTTGTTCACTTTTTTCACTGGGGTTTAACATCACACCAACAGCCAGGTTTATATGGCGACTTTCCAGCTTTAACTCAGGAGGAAGACCCTAGGCTTACACCAGGATAGAACCACTGACCTCCACAGGCTAGTTGGACAGCTTCCTGTCTTTCTTCAATGAATTAGAAAAAGTCTATCACACTGACACTTTGTTACCTAACAATTAGCGCATTGCAATGAAAGATGAATAATATTTTTATATGTTTTCATTTTAAATTTCATCTTTTCAGACATAAATGAATGTTTGTCTGGTGGAGATCACAGTTGTGACCCTGATACGACTGTCTGTGTAGATATACCTGGTAGTTATCAATGTCAGTGTGCTCATGGTTATATACAGAATGGCTCAGCTTGTGTGGGTTAGTACAAAACTTTAACTTTCTCTTATAATCTCATGAATTCAGCAGTCAAAACAAACCTGTGTTCTCAAGTTATAATGAATTCAATTTAAAACACCCAAATTTTACCCAAAATTACCTTGAATGAAAAAAAAATTGTCATAGAATATGACCCTGTTCCACTGATCAAGGGCGTAGAAGTATGCTGGAAGCTGGAAAAATCAACCGGCTATTTGAACCTTTTTGCCTGCTACTTTTTCCAATACAACAGACACAAAACCTCATTGAACCCCCAAACCCCTTTCTACTTTCAGTAGCTTATTGGCTATGTGAAAACATTTCCACACCCCTGCTGATGTATATACTATGAAAAGGTGTATAACTAATCGTTACTGTGAATGCAAATAAACAAAAAAGTGCAAACCTATTTCCTCGAACTGATTTTAAAATTGCGAGCATAAACACTGACATTTTTACCCAATTGTCATTAATTAAATATCGATTTCATAGTTAAATACAAAAGTATCCGCTACGGGGAGAAGGCAAGCAAGCAAACAGACGACAAACGCAAAAACAGATCACATGAAATGCATACATGTATTATTTTCTTAATTATTAACTGCTATGTCTAAATACAAGAGACATCATAGTTTATGATATTTAGTTCAACACAAGAGAAATGACAAAAATATGAAACCTCCTGTGAGTAACTTATACCTTTCATAACACCATCGCTAACATTATGATTTTTTGTTCAGCACTAATAAAGCACTTTTACCATATTTGGTATATTTGCGGTTAAAAGTTTTCTGGAATTTTTCTGAACCTCCATTTTTTTCCCAGCCCTACTGGTTTTTATTGTTCCCACGGCACTGAGGTTAAGATTTCAATTTTTTTGAAAATTTTCAACTTTCATCCACGTATATTTGTACAAGGGGCGGTCATAAAGCATGTGAACGAATGTTGTTGTAAGAAAAAATATGGACACATTTTAAAATATGTACATTGCTCTTTTAAAACTAAAAAAAAATTGATATAATTATGATGACCAATAACTCAGTGTATACAGTATAAGCTTGATAATGTGACCACTTTCAGTACCAAACAATCGGTTGTAATAATAAGGTAGTCTCATTAAGTTGAATTGTAGGGTGGTACAAAAATTAGTTTTCATTATAACAAGGCGGTCGTAATATTGAGATGGTCACTATTCGAGGATTTACTGTAGTAATAAGATTGCACATTTAAACACTGCATTAACACCACCTGCTGGGTTTCTGTATTAATGTTGAATAATTCTCCTCTATTTCAGATGTGAATGAATGTGACTTGTCTAATGATTGTGAACATACATGTATCAACGTGCATGGTACTTACAACTGTGAATGTTATATCGGTCATTTGTTATTGGACAACAGACGAACATGTCAGAAATGTAGGTCAAGCCTTCAAAATCAATAATTGAATTTTTTTTCTTTCATCAATATCACAGGTCTTAAAAATATATTTGTATGTTTTGTGTATCATTTTATGCTCCCAACTTATGAGGCTGGAAAAAAAGTCATGTTTGTGGATTCTTGACCAAAACAAACGGTGAAAGGTCACAAAAATTTTTTCTTTTTCATTTTTTTTCTAAACTTACCTTTTGTACTTTGAAGATGCATTTGTCCCCAAATATTTTCATATTTTTGATTGGCGCAAAAAAAAAATGGGTGAATCAGGTAACAGGGCAAACAACTACATTTTGTACATTTTTACTGGCCTAGTGCTTGTTAGTTCAGATTTTTTTTAATGTATTAAACAATGAATTGGCAAAAACATTTATTTACTAGACATGCAGGACTTTATTATGTTTTAAATATTGATAATGACATTTGATCATTTTTTGTTGATTACATAAATGTTAAAGTTTCAAAAAATGGTTGAGTCCTCTTTTTTATTGCAATGATTTTCAAAAGTTTTCATAGATTACAAACAAGTTGTTTTGTTCATACGTATACAGTCCAGTTTGAGATGATGCTTACCTGCACCAAATTGTATAAACTTTGGTTAAATTTATCCACTGGGTTAAATATAATGTTAGGTTAGGAAGTTAACCAAAAGTTAAATAGATACAAGATGTCTGCCCTTGTTGTACCAAACGCTGGACAACCTGAACAATTTAGACCAGTAAACAGACAAACTGAGGATCTTGACGACTTCTTACCAATATTAGATTCTTGGGTTAAATCTAACCACAAATAATTCCTGCTAAAATTTAACCAAACTGCTATACATTTGCTTTACCAAACTTATCTAAAATTTAACCCAGTGGTTAGAATTAACCAATGTTTATACAATTAGTCTCTGTTAGTAAAATTTACCATGTGAACAAAGACCACTCTTTGACACATTTATTTTATTGGTATGATTGACCAAAATAAAATTCTGACTAAAATCTAACACAGCTTATATGCTATACTTCTTCTTATTGTGATGTCCTTCATTCACAGGTTTAAATGTACAGTCAAACCAGTGTTTGCAGCCACCTCCAAATAAAGGCTACCCAGTGAATGCCATTTTCTGAAAACTGTCATTGATTATTTAGAACAAACTGACTTCCTAATAAAGGCAATCTGTCATTAAAAGCAACACTTTTTGTTGAGCCCGCTTGTGGTGAGCTTGACATAGTTGTCAGAATGGCAGTTCCGTGTATGTGCGTGCATGCGTCTGTGTCTTTTTTTGTCTGGACCATAACTTCCCTATGCATCAATGGATTTTAAAACGACTTGGCACAATTGTTCACCATGATGAGATAGTGTGTCATGCGCAAGACCCAGGTCAATACCTCAAAGGTCAAGGTCACACTTGGGGTTTAAAGGGCTAAAATTGGCATGTTTTACCTTGTCCAGACTGTAAACAGAAACCTTAGCGGGCTCTCGACATGTTGCCATTTGGTGACTTTTCGTTCTTTCCCAAGGGTGACCTTTGTTCAAAGGTTTGACAGTACATGGAGTCAGAATTTGATGAGATAGGTTTGAATCAGTAAATTAAGAAACAATTAATTTATATACAGCTACAGACCCTTGTGATGGAAGTAAGAACAACGTGACTTATGAGACATGCACAAACCAGGGAGCTCACGGTTGTAAAGTAGATGCTTCAAATGGCGTCTGCTTCTGTAGAAATGGATATGAACTATTGCCCTCTGGGAAGTGTCAAGGTAAATTTTGTTCTATAATGAAACATCTCTAATCCAAATTTGTCTGAACCAGACCGAAAGATTCAGACTGTTTTAATTCTGGATAAAAATATACAATGCATTTTACAAAATATCTTGAATGAAAATCTGGACCAACAAATTTGTAGGATGAATACACAGCAAAGCTTCTGCTTTCTTTATGCTGCAAACACCAGCATCACAACACAGGAATAATTGTGTAATAGGAGGCAGAAAATAAAAATCATGATTCAGGGCTTCTGCTTGCAAGTCAGGTGCTCTATTAACTGAGCTAATTGGGCTGACATGCATACAAACTGCTGTTAACATATATATTATATATACAGCCCTGTGCCAATCACATTAAAAATCCCACCTTTCCAAAACACACTAACTAAAATCCTACCTAACTCAGAAACATACAAAAAGTGAAGGGCAAAACCCACTCCCCAAGTAATACCGCCTTGGAACAATCCACAACAAAGCTATAGGTAGTTTAAACTGGTTTGATGGGTCAAAATTACTCTTTCCCACAAAGAATTATACAATTGTATAAATAATAAATATGGCAGACAGCACAGTCAACCAAAAATTTAAAGTTTGGATCAAGTTCATTGCTCTGTATAGTTATAGGTTTTGGAATGATAAACATGCAACTAAAAAACAGAATCAAAAACTTCACACCTTGAATATACATAAACTCATTTTAACATTGTAGTATTTACTTAAGGTAATAGTGTACAAAACTTACATGTTTGACAGTTCTCTTTTCGTTTTGAATTGTTACAATTTTTGGATAGAGTTATATTTCACCAGTATGCTCAACAATATTTTAGTTGAATACTGGTGGGCAGTTAACTTTACCAGTTTTCCTGGATTCTGTACCAGTAGTAACCTTGTTCTCCGCAAGTAACTGACATCATTTCCACATGAATCTCTGACATCAGTGGTGGAAGATGGATATTCTTAGTTGTATGAGATTTAATCATGATCTCAAAGAGAATATGTGCTGTGCCCAAATTTTTAATTCATAAACCCAGCACTCTCCATACCGAGATAAGCAGTTGAGCTTGGATTTTGAATATATCATTAGAACTATGATATCTACATGTACTTTGAGAGTAGAATATAATATTATAACCTAAGTAAAGCTACAGTATGAACACACTGGAATATTTTATCAGAAATAATCAAATTTTTGCTTGTAGACCAGTCTCAGGATGAAGGCTTTGGTCTGTTCTAAGAGTCTATTCTAAAAAACACCAACCAATCAGAAGCTGTACTTTTAAGACTGGTTTCCCAACTCATTTTTTGTACCTGGTTGTAAAGAAGGGGTTCTAGGGTCTAAACAAACACTGGATGCATATTTTTGTGACCTGGTCTAGGGTCTAAACAAACACTGGATGCATATTGTTGTGACCTGGTCATGCTTAATTGTATCCATTTTTTACTATCGTCTAAATTTTATATTACAGCCATCAATGAATGTCAGCCGAATTCTGGTCTTGGTCCTTGTAGTGATAAATGTGTGGATCCTGGTCCTGGGTTTGTCTGTGAGTGTAACCCTGGGAGACAATTGTTAAACGATAAATTGAGTTGTCAAGGTAAGTTCTGTATATATTAAGTTGTAGGGGATTGCTTGGTTGTTGAAACAACTGACCAAAATCTACCTGTATGTTGTGTTATATTTTTCTGATCATGTTTGTCATGTTTATCAATGTCTGCAATGTTTTCTTTTAAATATAACCCATATGTATATTTAGTTAGTTTGTTTGTTTTTATGTGACATTGTCACTGGGGTTTAACGCCATTTTTCAACAATTTTTCAGTTATATACAACGACCAATTCACCTAACAAGTTTTCCTGGACTGTATACTAACCAGTACTAATATACCCTGCCAGAAGGAGCTGGCAACTTCTCCGCATTTGGAGGAAAATTGACATTTTTGTCAAGTTTCATAGACGGGTATGACCTGCCGTGACTGGGATTTGAACCCGAGTCTCCGAGTTACTAGTCCAGCATGCTAACTGCTACATGTATAAACATTGTATTTAGAATAAAAAGTTTCAGACATTGATATATGTGACCAATTCCTTTTTTTCTGATACATGATATGGATATTGTGAAAACAAATCAACACATGTACTAAGCTAACTTGCATACTTTTGAAAACAGTGTGGTAAAAGAAGCCATTGCATTTAATTAGTAATGGCTTCTTTTGCTGCAATGTCTTCACCCTGTCAGAGAGAAATAACCCAATTATCTTAGATAAATTGATGTTTTGTATATTTGCTTTGAATTTGGAAGAGTCCAAAATATGCTTTTGAGGCAAAATGGAAGAGTCCAAAATATGCTTATGAAGCAAAGGGTTAAAATTGATTGGAATATTACTGACCTATCAATAGTACTTTTCTTTGCATTCTAATTTTTCTGTAATAAATCTGGGTTTCAGCCTGTAATGAGACTTTTACATGGGGAGACAATTGTGAGAATAATTGTGACTGTAGTTCTGGATCAATTTATTGTGATAGCTTGACTGGTTGTGTCTGTTACTCAGGTTGGTTGGATTTTTTATTATCAAGACTGGTTATTATTTAATATGTTTCTGTAGACTGTCAATAGCTAATTAGGGAAAGTTATTGTGGTCATGGCAACTAGGCCATTTTTTTAAAAAGTTAATTGGTGCTGAGCTACTAACATTAATTGGTTCATGTGTATGGCTTAATTTCATTGTTGTTGCTTCAATTGCTATTTTGTCTATTTTTGTGTATACATTTAATTGATAGTTCAAAGTACCAGTCAGTATGAAACAAACCAGTCTGTTTCCAAAGGTAATCTTTATTTCATTAATCTTTTGCCTGATTTTCAATCACATTTTGTAGATTTGCTAAGAAAAATTCCATATACGTATTTTAATTATGTTAAGATCATACAAAACTCCCGATATTGTTTCCAGGTTGGGCGGGGGTGTCATGTGATATAGATATTGATGAATGTCAGATTTCACAGCCTTGTGGAGTTAATCAAATATGTCAGAATGTACCTGGTTCCTATGTGTGCCAGTGTGTGGAAGGGTTCAAGCTAAGTGAAGATGGCCTCTCATGTATTGGTGTGTACAAAATAGTTGTAACTTGTAACGTAAATGTGCATATATTCATTTCAATCAATAGCCTTTGATTAGAATGGTTAATGTTTTATAAAAAGCTGTAAAACGAAAATTTAAGTCATTTTATTGGCTTCAAATATAGGTTTAATGAATTGATTGCTATATAATGTCTGAAACACTTTACGATAAAGCTCATTTTGTATCAGTAAGATAAGGATTTCTTTTAAAGGATATCACATTATTTTTTTTGTTGCTGTTTATTAATGAAGTGGAAATTTATTTGTTGCTATTTGTCATGAATATTTTTTGTGTACATACAGTGATGTGTTTTATATTTATAGACATAGATGAATGTATTGACTCGCATGCATGCAATCAAAGATGTGAAAATACAATTGGTTCATATAAGTGCCTCTGTCGCCATGGTTTTGAGTTTACTACCGGGTCAACAACAGAATGTATAAGTAAGTATGGAAAAAGTTAAACATTAGAAAATAATAATAGTGAAAATTTAGAAAAAAAAATACTTTTCTCTGGGGTACTTTTGTCACAGCTGAGTACCTAAAATTTTACTGGTTTATTTCAGCTCAGTTGTGGTTATGAAAGTGTTAAATGTCTGTCTGAATATTTTTGAGTTTGTAAATCGTTAATGACCTTGACCTTGACACGATAAAAAAATGTAAACATGTATTACTGATAGGCCAACATCCACGACACTTTTGCCTATTTTTTTCCCTGGGGTTTACGGTTTTGGTGACTTTTCCAGCTTTAATGGTGGAAGGAGACCCCAGGTGTACTCTTTGGTAGCACCATTGACCTTCCAGATGGGATTTATACTCAATGTGATGAGCAGCTGGTGATAACTAGTCAAACATTGAAACCACTTCACCATGGAGGCCCCTACTCCTGTATATACTTACAGGCACAAGGAATAAAACACAAACTTTGAAATCAAATTCTAGCCACAGAAATGTTTGGAACGGACTAAAAAAATAAAATTATTCTAACGATTTCATGTGTATTTTTCAGATATTAATGAATGTTTGGGAGATCATACATGTGAACAAGAGTGTATAGATAATGCTGGTAGCTACAGTTGTCAATGTAGAGAAGGTTTCTTACTGACATCAGATCATAAAACATGCGTTAAAGGTAATATATTGATTGATTCTAGTTACTGACTATTTTAAAGTAAAAATTTCAAGAAATACTATGGCGCCTTTAAAAATGTAATATTTTCATAACTTAACAACTATACTGATAAATTATCATTTATATAATGCGCTTATTCACTTGAAACAATATTCATTGTTTGTTTATTGTGAACAGCATGAGTTGGGGTATTTTTTGCATGGGCTTTTTGTATTAGCACTGCTGTAGCGTTCTGACAAGAACTTTATAATTATGGAACTATGTAGAGTGCCTATTGATAGTCTGACATATGGGTAGGGTGGGTTTTCAATCAACATTTTACCTAAGGAAAGCCGTTACTTTTATGGTCAAATTTCAAAGTTAAGTCCCACTGTTTATCTCAAACATGAGGGTTTTTGTTGATTAGTCAGACAGGTCTACATTGGTTAGGGTAAGGTTCACAAATACTCTGATAGCTTAATACCACTATCTGTAGGCCAGAGAAAAAAGTTGTGTTTTTAGTAACTTGACCAAAAGAAAAGGCATGTCTGTTACAAAACTGTTCTCCTTTTTTTCTAAACACACCTTTTGTACTTTTGAGATATAATTTATTGCCATATGTTTTCATACTTCGCTGTTAAAAACATCAAGGTTAGTCTGGTAACTGGATAAACATCCATTTTTTCCAATTTTAGCATATACAGGACTAGTTTGTTATATTGATATTAATATCAGAATTAATGTTTTATTCCCAGTTTCAATAAATGCGTATTATTCTTTATTGTTGTATAGACACCACTACCACTGATCCGTGTGAAACATATAACGTCACATGTGAGTACGGATGTTGGATTCAGAACAATGAACCGGAATGTTACTGTGCCGCCGACTATATACTGGATCCTAGCAATAATTCTTCCTGTATCGGTATGCCTGACATAATGTACAGTGCAACCTCTCCAGAGTGGCCCCTCTCTTGAACAGCAACCTCCCTTCAACAACAGCATGATTTTTAACTATTTACTATTTAACTATTAATTTAACCTCTCTAGAGCAACAACCTCTCAACAACAACATAATTTTGCTTCTTACAAAGGGTGTTGCTTTGTAGAGGTTGCACAGTATATGTTTATATCAGATTTGAAAATTACTTATAAAACAAGATATAAGCTAATTTTAATGATGAAAATCATTATATGTCTTTTATGAAACTCATTCAGAAAATTCAAGTAAAACATTAAGTTAAGCATCTTTCAATGTTTTAAACAAATATTATTGCAATGCAGATACAGGATGCTCAAATCACTGGGTTTAACACCTTTTTTCAAGAATGTTTCAGTCATATAAGGCAATTGGTTCACCTGACCAGTTTTCCTGGACCGTATACTAACCAGCACTATCCTACCCTTTCACAAGGAGTCGGCAACTTCTCCACATATGGAGGAAAATCGACATTTTGGTCTAATTTTCATGGAAGGATATGACCTGCCATGACTTGGATGGCCTGGTTAAAGGTCAAGCACACTTACCACTTGACCGCATGCTTGTACTGTTGTTGTATGTATAAGGTTGACAAAAGACTTGTAAATTAATATTACTACTCGAAATTTGTCTGGTTTCAGAGGGAATTTGAACTCACATGGTGAGTGGTTAGCGATTTCTACTCTGAGACTATAACAGCTCAAGCACAGAGACTCCTCTTTTCATATGATTATAGTATATTAATGTATATTTTGTTGCTTTTTTACAGCATTGAATAATAAGTTATGGGCAACACTGACAGTGGATCTAGATTTTATTGATGCATATAGAGATCCCGGTTCCCAGGAATACAAAGATTTTATTGGTGACATCCGGGAATCAGTAAGTCTATATGATAAATATGTATTATTGTCTTTAAAGACACTAAATTCCATTTATAACACACTTGTTGTTTACATTTATGATTTATCTTTTAAGTTTTAAAACTCCTTCAATTTTATTGTACATGAAGAAAAATGTAAAATCAAGCATATCAAGGATTTGATTTCTGCGTTTATTTATTAAAATATATACATGTACATGTATTTTGTAAACAACGGCATTATTTGTGTATTGAGACTGGTGTAAAAAGTGTCAGTTTTTCTAATCAATGGTTATATTATCATTGTTGTAACAAAAACAATGTCATCAGAGATCAGAGGTATTATTGAAACATTATCTTGTGGTTGGTGTGAAGGGTATTGAGACTATAGCTGACTGGTTCAATTTTAACCAAAAGAAGTTCAATTATTTATAGAAATTCAATGTAAAGTAAATATAGGATAATACTACATAATATTGTATTTGATTTCAGATTATCATGTATTACCAGTCACAGAATTTGAGGAAATTCACAGATATCAGAATTGAATCTTTATCGTAAGTAGTGTGTGTTTGTTTCAAAACCTTGTTCTGTTCAGACATTTTTTCACAAAATTTTCAATTTGAAAAATTCTAATTTCTTTTATACTGGTTCATCATTTGTAACAAATTCTGAAATACCTGTCTATTTCCTTCTTAGCACAAACATGTTTCTCACCTGATAAAATGTTACATCCCATATTTTCAGACCCTCAGCAAGTATAGGAATCAAACACGCTGTAATATTTGACACAAACAATGTTACACAAACAGATTGGATAAATTTAGCCTCAGTATTAAAGAACCTGCGTGACATCGGCTTCCTTCAAGTGACTGAGAAACCTGCGTATTTAGTCAAAGAGCCTCGTTTGTCCACGTCACTAGATGGAACAGAATGTAAGTATGGCCTTATTGCTATAGTGTCGCAATTTTTATGTTGATATAGCGTGGGGTTGGGAATAAATAGAATTATTTTCACCACTGACAATAATTAAACATTTTCACTTTATTTAAGCAAAACTTATGGCTCAAGAACAAGGTGTACACATCGGGTGCGAGATGTTTCTTGTTTAGGACCATACTGCCCTGTGTCAATGTCAGTATGTCAATGGCTCCAGTTGTAATGTTGTTTACGTTTGGCTTTCAGGAAATGTTTTTGGATTAATTATTCTGATGAGATTTAATATTGCTGCTTGTAGTATAATCTCTATGCTTTTATCACATGTTTTAAGTGCCACAATACTTGATCTGTTTCTCTGACTGTCCATATTTGACCTTGATGATAGTTGATATGCCTTAAAGACAACATACAAAAAAAAACATATGAAAAATCTCACCTTTCCCAAAATAGTATCTCCCCCCCCTCCCAAAACAAGAATTACACAACACATAGGACTGTTTAGAAAATGGAGGACAAAACACAGTCTCCAGCAGGAACAAACAAAGCCTGAAAACTTACCATGAAAAAAAGATTTGACAGAGTTACACTCAGAGGAGCACAATACAGTCTGTGTGCAGGTAAAACAGCTTGAAGTATGTTTTGTGTGAAAGTTAAGCCTTGTGTCTCTCACTCTTTCAGTTCTAGCCACATGCGTTCTTTGTAACTACACTGGTGGAGATTGTGCATTGGTGAATAGTTTAGAGGATACGTACACCTGTCATACAGACCCTGGTATGTAGTATAGTCAAACCTGTGGTCACGGCCACACCTGAATAAAACCTACCCTGTGAAATAAGGCCATTCTTAGAAAAACCATCAGGGTTTATTTGGAACAAACTGACCTCTGAATAAAGGCCATTTGTCAATTAACGCCATATTTTGTCTTTCCCAAGGGTGGCCTTTGTTCACAAATTTTACTGTATATCACTTAGTGTTTATTCTACTTTCAGTAAAACTTCAAACACCCCCTGGTTCCCAGTTGAATATTCTTTTAATTGGAAATAGTGGTCATACCATTTTATGAGCTTATATTTATTTGGATGTCTTATATCTATATGTAAACATATTACAAAATATCATGTATTGTTCACCGACCTTTTAAATGGATGGGCAATATAAGTTAAGTTATGCCTCGTATGAATTTTGTTTCTTTCTAAATGTTTTTTGTGCTTGAGTTTTTTAAAAATATGTGCCAGAAGTAGATTATAAGCCTTGATCAGTATAATAATTATCTACCATTATTTAAATGTGACCATCCCCTGCTTGAAGAAAATTATTGTTAATCAAGGAACTGTATTGATTGACTACTGTGAGGCATTCTTGCTTTCTGTAATTTAATTTAAGTGAGTTTTTGTGTCGTAAACTGATAAGGTCTTTTTAATTTTTAAGGAGAGTGCATAAGATTTTATGTTTCAATTTTCACATTTAAATGTATCCTAATGTGTTTTATCAGACAAAAGGGTTTATGTTAAACACAGACTTTGATTTTCAACCACAATAGTTTAATCATCATTTTTTGTGTTTACAGAGGAAACAAAATCAATTCCGATCGAAATTGAGATACTGCAGAAGTTTGAGAATGGTTTTAACAATAAATTATCAGCACTGTATGCCGGGATGTCTGCTGGCGCTGAAGCAACGGTAAGTCATTAAAATATTTTCATGAATTTTTTTTATTTTTGTCTTTCATTTTTATCCATCTCTTTACAGTTTTTTTTATTTCAAATATGAGTCAAGGAAATGTATATATTCTTTGTAATTTTCATTCATGTACAATCCTTAGGTGATTTGCCGTCATTTTGATTCAGTCAGTACCAGTACTTGTTGGCCAGGGAAAACCTGCTGTTGTGTCAATACCATTTGCTTAAAATTGTACAACTCTTGATGTAGCTGGTGATTATAAATAGCATTGTTTATGTTGAGTATGTATTAGGAGGCAGAAACTAAAGTTCTTGATGAGGGGCTCAAACCCTCGACCTTCTCCGGATATATATACAGCCCTGTTATAAGTAAAATATTTCCCTAGTTACATGATGGTGCTCTCAACTATAGAGTAATATGTTGCATGGCGAATATACTACAGGCAAATTATATTCTGTCATATATTGTATACTGACCTTGTGTTTGAAAAATGTTGCACATTATTTTCAGTTAAATGAATTATTTGGACAGTCTGTGAGTGGATTTGCTGGTCTCGGACCTGTAACTTTCAGGTAAACTTCTAGCCAGTAAAGTACACAACTTTTGTCCATTGTTTTCATAAAAAATATTCTGTATGAAAAATTCAAAACCTGTTATTGAATAATTTTCAGTACTACATCAATATGTTTGCATATTATAATATTTAACCCTTTGCCTCATAATACTGAATTCACCCACATCTGAAGTAGTCAACTTTTGAAAACATTGCAGCTTAGGGTTACAGAACAAAGGGTTACAGAACAACTTATGCTTGTTCCATTTTTTGTCATCAGGCATTGGTTTAATACATTTTAGCACATGTGAATAGATCAATCATAAACTTGGAAGAAGTTATGACTATAAGATATTAATCAAGTTTGAGAATGGTCTCTATTGACATAGAAGTTGTGGCCCTTGATTTAATATAATAATATCTGGCACTTTTGATTTATAAGCACTTATCATGAGTAAGTTAGACAAAGTATGTATCACAAATAACCTCAACCAAGTCACAGCAGTAAGACAGACAAGAAATTTAGTGAAGAATATAAATTCTAACTAAATGGAAGAATATCAAACTATATTGAAGTATAAGAGTTACAGCCCTTGTATTTCACTCTTCCAGTGAAGGAAGTATTCCAAATGGAGGAAGTACCGTGATCCATACTTCAGTGTTGTTTAATAATACTATTGGTATTGATGAAACATCGAGTGTAGCTAGAAGACTGGTAGATCTCGATGCTAACAGATGTATCGATATTGAAGGGTCTTGTATAGAACTGGCTGGTCAAGCTAAAGTTGGAACAGATGGTGTGAAAGGTAGCTTAAAGACTCAGAAAATTATTACACTTTTAATTATGCAAGACCTTAATAAGCGATAGATAATAGTTTCATGGTTGACATTGTTTTATATTACTTCTGGTGTGCATCCCTAGGGGGACTAACAATTAAAAATACAATAAAAACCCTGAAAACTGGACCCTTTCCAGACTTGGCTAAAAGTCCAGTTCTCTGAGAATTCCAGTTTTCAGAGAACTATTGATTATTGAAGAGAAAAAAATGGGACTTGAAAAATTCTCCGATTTTCTGGGAATTCCAGTTTTCAGAGATTTCCAGTTTTCAGGGGTTATACTGTAATAATAGTTTGTATTTTAATTAGTGAATTAAAGTAATTTATAATTTATTCATTTGTTTTAATGTTACTGGGTTTTTTTACTTTTCTGAATCAGTGTGTATTCTATAAAGCTTTGATTGATTGTTATTTATCTAATATTCTTAATCAACTCAAGGCTGACCGTGCATTTTAAGTATATTTAAAAATACGTAAAATATAACCATACTAAACTCATTCTTTATTTCTTTCCCTCACACTTACTTGTTTACGATTGTTGTCTTTTAGTTGACAAATCTTGATAAAAAATATGACATAATATGTAGCCCCCACTAATGAGTTTTGCTGTAGAGTACTGCAAAAAATAGTTGCAGCATTTTTATTGGCTTAATTGGGGTAAAAAAAAACAATATTTTGTAATCTTTGGCCTTCTGTGCAATTCAAATTGTGCTAAAATGGATTTTACATGGATTGAAATGATAATTATTTGATATATTTATATCAAATTTCAGCCATCTGTAAAACATGTACAATTGATGAAGAATGTCTGCTGAATTCTGTTACCCTGAAGTACGAATGTTTACCTACACCAACACCAGACACTGCATCTGGTTAGTTAAAAATACTTTATATACATATTAGCTTATGATCTACCGGTAATAATTTTTGTTGATTTCAGAATAAATTTGCCAATCATAATGCTTCATACATTCTGATGTCAACCAATGGCAAGGCTTCATTCATTCTAATGTCTTGAAATTGGCCAATGGCAATGCTTTGTACACTCTGATGTCTTTAGTCTCTAAATTGACCAATTGCAAGGCTTCATACATTCTGATGTTTTTTAACTTGACCAATCGTAATGCTTCATACATTCTGATGTCTTTAAGTCTTTTAAATTGACCTATTGCAAGGCTTCATATATTCTAATGTTTTTAAATTGGCCAATGGCAAATCTCCATACATTTAGAGACAGGTCCCCAAACTCAGTTTTGTCACTTACAATCGCTGTGTAACATATTTTTATCAAATTCAATATCTCAACCAAATCAAAGGACAATTTCTATTTTGTAGATGACTCAGAATTAATTCTTGGACTTGGTATTGGAATACCGATGTTGGTTATTTTCCTAGCTATTATGATGATACTCATAATATTCTGTTTACGACGCAGACGAGATCGTGATGATAGTTCTTATGCATCAAGAGAATCAGATCCGTAAGTTGAACTTTGATATTATTTCTATTGGGCTGTTTATCTGTAGTTACATTTATTACGATATTAAAAGCATTTTTAAAAGCTAGCACGCAAATATTCCAAACCATATTTAAAACATAATCCAAGTATTTGATAGTCAATTTTTCATATCATTCTTATGTTTTGGCTCCAACCAGCCTTCTTGTGCTAACAATCTTATTTTACTTAGTGCGTACATTTAAAACAAAAAAAATTAAGATTAATTTTCTGACAAACTAAATTAGTACAAATTTATCTAAGATGTGTTTGAAGTTTTATGGATGTTATTCATTTAACATGAGTAGGTAATATATATGCTTGTAGATAGTGATTTTAGACTTATATTTTGAGTAATGATATATTTTATTCCAGCTCAGTATATAGGTTAATACATATGCCTGTGTTTTCAGACAGGAGGATATTAAAAACTGTAAACCACAGAACAATGAATTCAGAAAAAGGCAACTTAACATCTTATTCATATTGTTCTATAAATAATTTTACACAAAATATTTCCTGTAAAATTCTCATGGGTAGTTAACATATAAGGTATATGTAATGTCTGAATTTATCATCCTGAAGTATTAGTCAATAATCTACACTGGAGCTGGTAATTGTGAAGTTATGAAGTGAGTCTAGAATTCAGTCTCAAGTTCAAGGCTCTGGAGGCCCAAGGTTTTAGAACTTGAGATTGGTCTCCAAGCTCAAGTCTCATATCTTGTTTTTTAATGTTCACAGTTAATTAGGATGAGATAATAATGATATTATTGATACATTATTCTGACAAAAAACTTGACTTATGTATTTAAACTTTAATGATCTCTGTCATTTTAACCATAAAACTTTTGAGAACAAAATTGAAATCTGAGCTCCAAGACTGTTGTCAAGTTTATTACCTTGGGACCTGATTGGCTCACCTTGAGCATTAATCTCAAAAATTGACCAATGGTTAGGCTGCTTTCTGAGTTTGGTCTGAAAACACGATCTTATGAACTTAAGTCTGTAGACTCAGTTGATGTCAATTGGATGCTGCGGAGAATTAGTTTAATTTAAATTACTGACTCTCCTGTACTACTTTATGTTCAGGTATTTGCTTCGCCAAGCGTTTGGCTCTGTTAGTTCAGCATTCAGCGGAAGGAAGACGCAGCAAGAAAGGGACGGGTTCTTTAATCGACAGTACGCTAGACGTTGGGAGCAGCCACAGGATATAGATGAGCCAGCAACTGTTATCAACTATTACAGGGATCCAGAACAGAGAGATCCATATAGACAAATTTATCGTGAGTTTAAAATCATGTTTAACAGTACTTTCCATTCATTTTTTCAAGTGATATGATGTGCCTTAAAACTTGCAATATCTACATAAGTTGACCCCTCTTTCAGCTATTAATTTATAGTTTTCTTAATTATTGACCATTGTATTTTTTCTTGATTCCAGCTTCTGTTAAAACTTGTAATTAATTGATTCTGAACTTAAATGAATCTATGCATTTGTTTGGGATTTTTTTACTTCTTGTTTGTTTATGAATGGCAGTCAGTTCACACAATCAGTGCCTGCAGGTTAACAATTAACCCTTTGCCTCATTAGCATATTTTGGACTCGTTCAAATCCAAAGCTAATATACAAAACATCAATTTATTTAAGAAAATTGGGTTATGTCTCTCTGACAGAGTGGGAAATATTGTGGCAAAAAAGCCATTACTCATTACAAGCAGTGGCTTCTTTTGTCACTTTGTTTTCAACAGTAGTCTTCTTCAGATGGGGGGGTGCAGTATTATGAGGCAAAGGATTAATTCTAGCTTGTTCCTTCACTAGAAACTTACAAATTTACCTTATAAAGTATGAATCGGAGGTGAAGGCAAAATGGCTTTGGAATTTATAAAATAGGGTCTATGATGGCAACATTTACACTATATGTACCCTTGTCAAAGACCCTGTGGGCAAAATACCAAATTTTCTTCAGTTCGTTGGGTTTTTGTTTGAAAGACGTTTAGATTCACTCTGAAGGATCATTAAACCATGTATAAAGTGTCACAGTCTGTCATTTTCTGAACAGATGGGAGGGTATGAATTAGGGGATGATATCAGGGAATATCAGTAAAAATTAAAAATTGTTACCCCACCCACTCAGTTTGATATGAAATCATAATAATTCTGATATTTGGAACAGTTATGATATTTTGAAATTAAACTTGAGTGGATGTGGTAAAGATCATTATTGTACTAATTAGGAGGAAGGCAACTGTCAGGGAATATCAGTAAATGTTAAATTATTACAGCACCAGCTTCAAGTAGGCAGTATATAGCACCAAGTGCCCCACAAGAGGAACCACAAGTAGTATCAGACTTCTCCTGGGATTTCTTGTATAATGCTTTACGTCCTAATAATCAAGTAAGTCTTACACCTTTTTTGTACCAAGTTTACCAGTATATTAAATCTCTGCTATACCTTGTGTCTGCATATAGTTGTTCATATAAACAGTAAGATGAATGCAGTACCCACATAGCATGACTACATTGGCTAATACAGCATTCTCCTCTCAGATCCATCAGCTGATGGAGTGACTGAGACAAAGTTAACATTGACCCAACGTTGTATGACCAATACCAAACATAGTCCAACCAGTAGATCCAATACATTCCATCAGGATTTGTTGTCTGGCTGAGTAAATTTAATACCTGATAAAACGGAGATCTCAGAGCATGTGTAAGGAAAGTCATATAATAATATACAACATCTACTTCATATTTCTCCTTGTTCAGAGTCCTTTAATAGGGTACTATCTGATACCGGTACACACCATCAGGATTTGTTGTTCAGGATCATCATATGGTTGATCTGGACTCCTGATGATACAACAGTCATGAGAGTGATACAAGAGAGGTATATGTAAAGAAAGCCAGAACAGAATATCCAGATGTGTAAAACTTTGAGACTTTATTTAATATTCTCGTTACAGTTTCGAATTCAAAGGCCACAAGTAGAGGGAAGGCCAGCTCAAGTGTTTAGGGTAAGTTAGCTATCTCATCATTGTCATGGTGACCTGATGGTTTCAGCCTTACTATTGTTCTGTGTGTTTTCATTTTTTTATCAGAGGCTCTGCTTACCTTTTATCTCACTACTGTTCCTGTCTGAAAAGGAAGCCACATGTCAGATGTCAAGGTCAAGTGAACGTTCCATCGAACCAGCCCAAAATGTCCATTTTTCAGATTAGGCTTGTAATAATGTAATGTACCAGAATTTTAATATTTCTGATATTAAGGTCTGTATGAGTCATACACTGATTCTTATAGGACACTCTGACTTTTTCTGCACATTAACGACAGTAAGCCACTTTCTATCACAATTTCATCATAAAATCACAGTTGAGTTAATCCATCATCACTTAACATTGAAGCACATTTTATAATGATTAACAATCAGTCCTTGTGTTAAGAATGAATTGAATAAATAGATAATTGTCTTTTCTCCTGTAAGCTCAGATGTGACAAATGCTCGTTAGTGAATTGTCTCCCTTGTCAAAATCATTTTGTTTTGCAAAGGGAGATAATTTCTGAATGGAATTAGATGTATAGGAAATATTGCATGAATCTTGTTCTTGTGTTTCAGACTGATAGAAGAGACTCTCATGCATAATACAGCATTACAAGGGAGGTAACTCTGGAATTCTATATCTCTGGACTTGGGGAATATTTCGCTGAGATATTAGAATTTTGATGTGTTCAAAATTACACAATACTCTTTATGCACGAGTGTCTTTGTAATGCATTATGGTGCTAATATACAAATGTAATCAACTGTACAATACTCCTGTCAACTTTGGTGGACAACGTTCATTGTCTTTAATGAAATTATACATTCATATTTACATTTAAGTATTTTGTTTTCAACTATATTTTGTTAAAAGTTGTACCTCTATTGGTTACAACTAGTGATTTAAAGTTGGTGATAAGTTATTATATTAATATGAAGTTATTTTATAACAAGTTTTGTATAATGCAATATGTATATTTATAGATCATGAGTATTAGTTGAGAACTGTTTGTGTTCATTGTTATATTATAAAGGGACTAAACTCCTGCTTGACATCAGAAAATTAGAGATAAAAAATACACATAAAGTAGTTCTATTGGATTAGTATAAATTAATTTCTGCTGTTAAATTATCAATATGAAAATGAAATATAGCTAAAAAAAGACTTTAATACTTGTATTAATTAATACTTTAATTAATTGTCTTCCTGTGCCTTAATTGGTACAGATTTCCTTATTTGATAAAAATATTTATTCTCATTGTCATTATACATAAGTAAAACGTGTGGAAAAAAAGGTATGTATAGCTTTTGTCCGACATATTTTTTATTAGGATTAACATCAAATCAAACAATGCGAGTTCATGATTCAGAAGAAAATCTATAAATCTGGAATCTTGTCCCATAACCCTTTGAGAGTTGTTAAATTTTTGTAACTGGAGTGAATTCTTATCGATAATTATACATTACATTTTATAAATTCAGAGATAATAATTATATTACATACATGTTGTTAAATTATAAATAATTTACCTACCAACATTGTCTAAAGATTGTTGTTAAATAAAATTTTGTTAAATCTATTTTTATAACTGCTCCATTAAAATTACCTAATGTTGTTTGATATAATTATGAAATATATTTGAAGACTTTATTTTTGTATAAACATTGCAGAATTTTGTAACAAAACTTGTTGTTTCTCTTGAGAAATTTGTAGCAACATTTCCATGGGTGAAAGTTGAAAATGTTCAAAAGTCTGGACCAAGGAAACATCGGAGGTTCTGGAAATCTTTTAACTATGCATTTCTAAAGACCAATAAAGCACAAAAAACAACATTATTAGTTACAACAGTAACTTGATCAACAACAGTAACTTGATTAGATCAACTGATGGCTTAGCCGTATTTATACAGCTATCCTGATATCAGACTATTTTAAACAGGAATATTTTGTGAGTCATTCTTCACTGTATACAAATATTTTGCCATTATAACAAGTCAAATTACTTAATAGTTGTACACTAAACAGATAAAAAACAATTTTTGTCAGTTGATATAACAAACACCAAACACAAACGTAATTGTTCATATTTTACACATTATCCGACAGTACCAATCTTGTTAATAGTCGCCATATTAACTAGCAAAGTGTTCACACATTCCTGACTTGGAAGCCATGTTCTGTAAAAAAACTTTATAGGGAAATTTATGTTCAAACCTAAGAGGTAAAATGTATAGAAATTTTCATTGGACGCATTGCACTGTTTTCAGAATGGTTTTGAATTGCAAAAAGCTAATTGCATAATAAAAACATAGTAAAACTTTGGGACTGGTATAGATAGAAATCAGGCAGTGAAGTTAGACGAAAGATCAAGGATTGTTCTACTCTTTAAAATAGGGGTAAGTAATACAATGTCCAAGTACTATTCTAAACATAACATTAATCTCAATTAAAATGGACAAGTAACTGTTATTAATTCATATATTGCGAAAACCATCAAAACATTCTGAAATGCAACTCCCCCTTCAGAATGGACTTATCTGATCTCTGACCATTCACAGGTTGTGGTTGGACTATAGATATGTTCGGTTTAGAGAGGATTCTGGATTTGAGATGCTTTTGTTAAGAAGATTCTAGTGTTCAGATTTTTGTGGCCTTTAAGCATGTCTAGTATGACTGTTACCAGTACAAGTTTTCTTCAGCAAGAATTTTTTACAAAGAATATCTATTTTTATGAGCAGAAATATCATTCAACAGAACAAAAAAATGTGTAGGTTTAAAAAATGGTGAAAATGAACATAATTATTAGCCAAGATATTCAAACCCCAAAATCACATACAGCAGATTTTATTCTTTCATCAGACAGACAGAAATCAATAACAATTAACAAGATCAAAATATAACAATCACCAAACAAGAGCTCCACAGAGCCGCGCCAACACTCATCTGGTTACATCATTTTATTAAATAAGCAGTTTTGACCAAATTCGAAGTCAAAAAGGGGCTTAACTCCAAAAATATAGCTTTAGCCCTAGAATAATGCCCCTTGTCCTGCAACTGTACCTTGTCATGGTAATCAAGTATTCTAGGTGTCATGTTGATATCTTTAAAAGTGTTTGAGTAATGGGCTACATTAATGTTTATGCATGACGACGATGACTCAGCAATCATAATATCTCGACTTTTTCTTCAAAACAGACAAGCTAAAAATCTATCCATTATCGTAATTCATTGACAAAGTTTAAAAATAGAATACAACAAAATAAAATTATGCATAAATCACGTATACAAACATTTAACTTTCAGCTTGGTATGGTTATAGTATTATACTCATAACCATAGCAACCAAGTTGCTTGTGTGACAAATGGTCACAAAAAGAGTTAATGATTAAATCTATGATACAAAACATCTCAAACATACAATGTTTTTGTTTCACCGGATTTAACACTGTTTTCAATAATTTTTCTATTATATACAATGGCCGGTTTACATAACCAGTTTTCCTGGACTGTATTCTAACCAGTACTAACTTACCCTTCCACAAGGAGCCAGCAACTTCTCCGCATATGGAGGAAAATTGACATTTTCATAGAAGGGTATGACCTGCCATGACCAGGATTCGAACCTTGATCTCCGGGTTACAATCCAGTGCACGAACCACTGGACTGCGGTCACAGCCCTAAAGATGTTAAAAAATAAAACAATATATAAAAAATGCCATAGATGAATTACATAAAAAAAAAACAATTATAAAGACATATAATAAAATACACTTCATAAAAACAATGTTTGTGTTGAGTTATGCGTACTATCTCAGTTAACATGGTGATACAATCCATATATATGACATCTGCGTCCATGGTTTCCTCAATCAAATTTCAATTTTTTGCTTTCAACATTCTGAGAAAACTGTAAGATTATAGTATTTTTCAAACCGTGTACCTTAAATTACTCATAACAGTTAAAAACATTAACAATGACCCTACATTGTTGAGAAAAATATGCACTTTGAACCGAGGGATGTTCATAAAGTTTTACAACCTCTGGACCCTGATATGCTGACAGATAGACTCATTTCATGAAACAACACCTCAAAAACATGTCTCTACTTATAGCACTATTTCAAATCAACCCTCCAATTTATCACAGAGCCAGAGCAGTAAGCATGAACAGTTGAAAGGTTAACTGTCTACCATCAACATCCCACATATATAGCTTACTGAAGCTATAGAAGTTAGAAGCAACCATTTTTATAATACACAGTACCAGCTAAGCTGGTTCCCGTTCCCTGTTGCAGTGCACTGAAGTACACCAAAGTACCAGCATGGCCTAGTTCTGGCAGCCACTTCCTCTGAAACGTAAAATTGCAACAAACAGAAACAGAGATCCTTCATATGCACTCTGATCCAAGAATAGAATCACAGTTACTTTGGAACTGTGTTGCTTAGCAACTAAGCAACAGATTTGCAATGTCAATTTATGGATTTTCCTTGGTAACAAAATCTTTGTATTCTTGTTCACGTCTTGCAAATGTTTCAGCCACAAGTAATGGAAAGACCAGGGTAGCCTCCGCACAGATCTGAAAGGTAGATATTTTATTTTTTATTTTATTTTCATTGTTAAATTGGCTCAAGTAAAAGCTTGGTCAGAAAAATCAAAGATTAAGTCCAATTTTGATTTCAGCATTTCAGAAAAGTTCATGAAAAGTGTCATACCGTGATCCTAGTCTAGACAACGTCTGTGAGACATTAGAAATTTGATCATTCAATATCTAAATGAGGTTAATGAAATGATTAAGGTTTGACATAAAACTAGCCAGTTTTTGTCAATAAGTCTCATGTACACTACCTGTAGGATGATAACCTTATATATCAGGAAACACAGAACAAATCATACCACATGTAATACTTTAATAACAAGGAATTAATATAGAATGGAGATACAAGCTCATCAATACCTAACAATTTGTTCCAATTTTTCTTCATAAATTGATTCATTTACACACTATTAAAATACAATATCAATCATTGAAAAATGATTATCATTTATCATCTTTATTCTACATATTTTTACTGCATTTGTGCAGTATTTCAATATTTATTTTGGAAGATTTTGTCATAAATCACATGAAAATATTTCATATTTCATGCCCTCTTAATGGTTTTGAAATGAATTATCTATCAATTAAAATATGATCACTTAAATTGTCCTGCTAGCAATGCAGTTTTATGTACGCTTATAAAACTTTCAACTTAGCCAGCAAGATTATAAAATCAAGAGGTGACCAAGGGAGACGAATCCATTTTAACATTTAATGATATCCACACTGCTAATAATTGTATATTCAACAATACATTTATAATTAATGATATCCATACTGCTAATAATTGTATATTCAACAATACATTTATAATTAATAATTATCCAGTCATCATTTTAAACACATCATCATCTACTCATATGTAAGACACAAGATATACTTTCATGATGATTATACCTTAACAGGCTGAGCAGTCTTTTTAATTTTCCCCCAGGACACGGCCTCGTCGGGGCTCGCACCAGAGTCACTGCCGTCAAACTCCGACGCTGTGTTCAGATACACTGAATAGTCCGCTCCATTTCTCTGTGAAAAAATAACAGAACATACATCATAACAAAGATCTGGAAGTTAATATCATACATCCAGAATACGAAGTGTAAACATAAAAAATTGAGGTACAATCTCTCCCAAGCGGCCCTCTCTCGAGCAACAACCTCCCTTAAACAACAGCATGATTTTTCCCACTGTAAAATTTAACTATTAATTTAACCTCTCCAGAGCAATATCCTCTCAACGACAACATAATTTTACTTCTCCCAAAGGATGTTGCTTTGGAGAGGTTACATACAGGGTTTTCCCTAGGATTTTTCACCCGAGGATCCCCCGGACTCCCATCTCCGACATTTTAGGGGTCCCTTGGAATTTTCGGGGGTCGCACAAAGAAAATGTCAAGGGCAAACTCAGAGTCAGAAGGGGTCCCGAGGCTGTGTTGGTCACTCTCAATGCAAGTCTCTCGGCTGAATATCACGTTAGGGACGCAAGAAACCTGCGTGTGGGAAATCCCTGTGCACAGTACCTTTATCAATGTAATTCACATGAAACAAAAACGTTTAATGATGAATCTAATAGTAATATGTAAAAGACTTAGTCCCGATTTGATGAATTTCTTTATGTTTTGAAAATGATATATAATCAATCATATATAGAACAAACATACAAACAAACAACTTTCTCTCCAAAAAAAAACTAAATAACTTGATTAAAGATACCTAAATAGAAGGCATGGAGTTATCTAACAGAAAGTCAAACTTGTGACCTAAGACAACCACAAGGAAAGTTGTATGTCCTTTATGCACTGTTTGTCTTTATACAGAGTTAATTTGGTATTTTATATCTATATAAGCGTACTGAAGAATGACTGTGGTTCACAGGTGGAGTTTATCTACGGAGGTGACTAACTCAGATGCTCACACAAACTACAGTAAAACCTTGTCATCGGAACAGACCACTTTTTCGAGATAAACATGCTGCTCATGATAACAAGGTATTTGTTTGTAGGAGGAAAATTGTTCACAACTAAGAAAAAAATTGATTGACTCTGAAAACGCCTCAAGATAACTTGTAGGCTCGTAATAACAAAGTTCTACTTATTCACAAGTTAATATTCCTGACTTTACAAAAAAAGCAGGTCGAATTTCTTTTTTTTCATTAAGTGTTTTTAAACTATATTTAAGTTCATACCATAAGATTAGCATTACAAGTATGATGTTTGATTACGCCACCACCCAGAATGATCATACCGGAGTTTATAGACTGCACAGCAATACTGTTAATTCCTCGTATATCTGAAACAAAACATACCACACTTTAACTGGATGTACAGTCTAACCTGTGAACAAAGGCCACAATTGGGAAAGACAAAATATCACCTTTATTGACTGGTGCCTTTATTTGGAAGTCAGTTTGTTCGAAATAATCAGTGAAGGTGTTTCAAAGAATGGCCTTTATTTACAGGGTGGTCTTTATTTGGAGGTGGCCACAAACAGGTTTGACTGTAAAGAGACATATCAGTCAATATCACCCATGATGACTCATATTTCAGAGTAGCAAAAACCGAGCCTGCTTCTACATATGCAAAACATAGAGGGTAAGAAACATTTGAGACAATTCTTGAACATGATGTGTCTAGTTTTCCAAATGTACTGTAACCACACCATAAAACAATATATCAGTAATATGCTACTTTTATCTATTCAGTGCAGTTACTGTGGTTAAATGTTAGTAATCCATAACCTTTATAGAGACACAACTTCATATAATCACAAGAAAATCAGTAACATAAGCACTTTAATGTATTAATTTTGTTCTTTTATAAAGAATAACTTTAATGTATTAATTTTGTTCTTTTATAAAGAATAAACTTCAATGTATTAATTTTGTTCTTTTATAAAGAATAAACTTCAATGTATTAATTTTGTTCTTTTATAAAGAATAAACTTCAATGTATTAATTTTGTTCTTTTATAAAAAATAAACTTTAATGTATTAATTTTGTTCTTTTATATAGAATAAACGTTAATGTATTAATTTTGTTCTTTTATAAAGAATAAACTTTAATGTATTAATTTTGTTCTTTTGCAAAGTATATGAAAGAAAAGTACAGACAAATGAAAGCTTAATCACAGCCTATTTGTACCAAGTTATAATACAACAGAAAATTTCACTAAATATTGTGGTTTACAGTCCATCTTACATATCAGATCCATACTTACTTCCAATTAAACCACAAGTTTGCCAGTAATAAGGCAGGCACAGCACTTTATATCAATATACAGTAAAACCTCATTATCTCAAGGTGACGTCAGAACAGACCGACTGCTCGAGATAAACATGGTGCTTGTAATAATGAGGTATTTATTTGTTGGATAAAAATTACACACAACCAACAACAAATATTGATGGGACTTTAAAAACTCCTCGAGATGAGGCGGGTGCTCATGATATCGATGCTCGTGATAACGAAGTTTTACTGTACTTCCCATACCTGTGTAAAATCAGTTCACAACAAATGAAAATATAAAACGGATTTTTTATTGGAACAAATGAATACATAATTATTATGTAACTGGTCTAGATTTACCTTGTACAAGATCCAGAACTAGGCCAGGATTTTTGTAGGAATGAAAATAAACCATATCACCGAGTGAACCATCTGTGATTGCTGGACAGTATACAGGTATATTATTCTTGTATGCCCAATAGTACACAGAATCTGAATTGTCGATCTCCTTACCAAGACGATGTATCATACGAGACGGTGTCCACAGCATCCCCTGAAAGATCAGAATATAATATGTATTAGTCGGATACTGCAAGATAAACTATTCAAGGTAAAGAAAATTTTACAAAACAACAGTCACAGGACATAGCACAAATGATCACGCAAACTACAAATACAGTCAAACCTGTGAACAAAGGCTACCCTTGGGAAAGACAAAATGTGGCCTTTATTGACAGATGGCTTTTATTTGGAGGTCAGTTTGTTCTAAGTAATCAGTGACAGTTTTTTAACAAAACGGCCTTTACTCACAGGTTATTTGGAGGTGGTCGCAAACACAGGTTTGAATGTATAAGGCTACAATAAACATAGAGTTGTTTACAACTTCCAGACAGACTCAGAACAATGTATACTAAATCTTCGATAATATTTTGGAAAAATCTTTCAGAAAAAGTCAATAGTCTAATTACGACATATCTTTTAAAAATTTCTGGCCAAAATACAATGACTGGGGTAAGTTTGCAGGTAACAATCATCAGAATTAAGCCAAACTGATATTATCTTTCTCTACATTTAACAGGTAGCAGCTGAAGGATGGTTATCTAAGTGTACCACATAGTTACCTCCGTCTTCTGTTCATCCAACATCTTATCCAGTATAGGCATCAGCCAGTCTTCAAATTTACAATAATTATCATTAGGGACCAGCATGTTCCCTATTCTATTGATTCCCTTGTCCCTTAATTCACAACCCCTAAGTGAGAAATCCCCCATATATGTGGGTGCCATACACTTGATGAAGTCTTCTTCTATACCTCCTGCAGTCGTAACAATGCAGTCAACCTGTAATTACATAATTATGTGATCATTAGCGCTCCACTCATTCGCTCGTCATTATGAGCAAAAATTGACTGTTGATTGTTGCTGCAGAATTAGTTGAAATTCTCAACTAGTCATCCTGCAGAATGAGTAGCCTGAGAAAAATTAGTCAAACCCTGATCATGCTACATGTTGAAAGGTCTGAATTAATCTGAAAGAGCATAGGTACAAATAACCAGTCATTAAAAGCACAAAGGTACTAATAACCAATCATTAAAAGCACAAAGGTACTAATAACCAATCATTAAAAGAACATAGGTACTAATGACCAGTCATTAAAAGAACATAGGTACTAATGACCAGTCATTAAAAGAACATAGGTACTAATGACCAGTCATTAAAAGCACATAGGTACTAATAACCAGTCATTAAAAGCATATAGGTACTAATAACCAGTCATTCAATGCATATAGGTACTAATAACCAATCATTCAAAGCATATAGGTACTAATAACCAGTCATTAAAAGCATATAGGTACTAATGACCAGTCATTAAAAGAACATAGGTACTAATGACCAGTCATTAAAAGAACATAGGTACTAATGACCAGTCATTCAAAGCTTATAGGTACTAATGACCAGTCATTAAAAGCACATAGGTACTAATGACCAGTCATTAAAAGAACATAGGTACTAATGACCAGTCATTAAAAGAACATAGGTACTAATGACAAGCCATTAAAAGAACATAGGTACTAATAACCAGTCATTAAAAGCACATAGGTACTAATAACCAATCATTCAAAGCACATAGGTATTAATAACCAGTCATTAAAAGCATATAGGTACTAATAACCAGTCATTCAACGCATATAGGTACTAATGACCAGTCATTAAAAGAACATAGGTACTAATAACCAGTCATTAAAAGCACTTAGGTACTAATGACCAGTCATTAAAAGCACATAGGTACTAATAACCAGTCATTAAAAGCACTTAGGTACTAATGACCAGTCATTAAAAGCACATAGGTACTAATAACCAGTCATTAAAAGAACATAGGTACCAATGACCAGTCATTAAAAGAACATAGGTACCAATAACCAGTCATTCAAAGCACATAGGTACTAAAAACCAGTCATTAAGAGAACATAGGTACTAATGACCAGTCATTAAAAGAACATAGGTACTAATGACCAGTCATTAAAAGCACATAGGTACTAATGACCAGTCATTAAAAGCACATAGGTACCAATAACCAGTCATTAAAAGCACATAGGTGCTAATGACCAGTCATTCAAAGCACATAGGTACTAATAACCAGTCTTTAAAAGCACATAGGTACTAATGACCAGTCATTAAAAGCACATAGGTACTAATGACCAGTCATTAAAAGCACATAGGTACTAACGACCAGTCATTAAAAGAACATAGGTACTAATGACAAGTCATTAAAAGAACATAGGTACTAATGACAAGTCATTAAAAGAACATAGGTACTAATGACCAGTCATTGAAAGAACATTGGTACTAATGACTAGCCTCTGAAAACAGTAAATTCCTAACACCAGGCAATTCCTCTGACTACTTACTGGCTGTGTTAGAAAAATTTTAGCTACAAGATATGTTACAACTACAACAATATGCAGAGTTGTAAACTTCAATGCATCTATTTTCAATTTTTTAAGAACAAATGGATATACAAAGATTACATAGAACAACATTGTAGGAAAATGCTGTTATAAGTCAGTTAAAACAGATTACTCCACTGTTATATGTAGCCAAAATAGTGAAATGTTTGTTTGTTTCATTCTTTTTATGTGACTTATCGTCACTGGGGTTTAACGCCTTTTTTCAACAACTTTTCAGTTATATACAGCGACTGGTTCACCTAATCAGTTTTTCTGGACTGTATACTAACCAGTACTAACTTAGCCTTCCACAAGGAGCCGGCAACTTCTCCACATATGGAGGAAAATCGACATTTTTGTCCAATTTTCATAGAAGGGTATGACTTGCTGAGACCTGGTTTTGAATCCAGATCTCCAGGTTGCAAGGCTAATGCACTAACCACTGGATCATGGTTGCAGCCAATGCTGAATGAATCTAACATAATTGTATTACAAGAGGGCCTAAGGGCCCTAGGTTGCTCACCAGAGGAACATTGCAAGCACTGAAAGTGTTTATAAAACAAGAAATGTTTGTTAAACATGTATGCTCTCTAATGGCAACTAAGGACTACTAAGTGATGAGACATACCAAATATCAAAGTTCTAGGGCTAGCAGTTTTGGAAATAATTTTTTTTAAGATTTCGTAATATTACTCTTTGTAAAACCAGGAATCCCTGGGGCAGGGCCCATTTTGGCACCAAGGGGCATAATTTGAGCAAACTTAATAAAGGACCACTGGGTGATGCTACAGACTAAATATCACAGCTTTAGGAGGAGAAGATGTTTAAAGAAATTGATGACACACGGACAATGGACGACGGACACAGGCCATCACAAAAGCTCACCTTGAGCATGTTGTGCTCAGGTGATCTAACAATAAAAAAAACACCACAGGTGTATTACTAAGCTTTTCAGCCCTGCAAGTTCAAACATCGAGTTCTACAATAACACGATATTCAGGTATGGTGACAGTGTACATACCATGTTATGTTGAACCAAATATCGAATAACTTCTCTCACACCAGCAGAGATCAGGTTTGATGTATAGCTCAGAAATATTGTGCAGTTTGTCTGCGCACGTTCAGTAGGATGCATATTTATTTCTTTCAAATTTTCTTTAGCGATTGGCCTCAGCTTACAGGAAATCTGAAAGCATTATTACACAAGTTATGAGCTATCGACTTACAGATTGTGGGCATTGAAATACTAAATACAAAACATCAATTCATTTAAGAAAATTGGGTTATTTCTCTCTGACAGAGTGAAAAACATTGTGGCAAAAGAACCCATTACTCATTACAAGCAATTGCCGCAATGTTTTCGAAAGCTGTCTGCTTCAGATGCGGGGAAATGCGGTATTATGAGGCAAAGTGGACTTCTGCTAGATTTTATTAAATTTGTCAGTTTAATATAAATCTACTTAAATTTTTCATTGCTAAGTAGCCGGTATAGAAAATAAACCATAATAATGAAGAGGACAATTTGTTGGTCTGATACAAACAAGATAACATAGTCGTACTACATACTGTACAATAGTTAGTCTTAATATTGACAACATTTTTCCTCCATTTTCATTTTTAATCATTTTATCAAAATTTCATCAAGACTGTTTATCCAAGTTTTCAACAGCAAAGGGAGGTAAGAAAGAAAGAATCAAAATAGCTAAAAAAACTGACTCCTATCATAAAATGTCTGAATTAAATAATTAACTTCCCAATACAAAACAAACTGATCACCATTTTGTTGATTTCTTCCACAGCACGTCCAAAGTTTTGAGCTTGAAATCCCGATCGCAAATAAGTCTGTAACAACTTGTGGTAATCAATACCCTCATTAAAATCATAACCTGAAATACAAGGATATAGGGATACATCCACATACATGGTAAACAACACTTCATGTCTTGGGGGGTTTATCACTGTATAAAAAGGTGAGCTGATATGGTAAGTTATAGATCATTTAAGATGTACGTATGGATGTGGGCAAGATTATCTACCAGTGCTTTCTGAAAGGGAAAATACAGCACTATAAATCGCGAAAAAGGGGAAATTTGAAAACTATCATTTCTTTATATATAGCACCCTTAGGGGAAAAATAACTTTTTTGGGCTGGGGGAAACAGCAAGTATTCCATTTTATAATCTATGAAAAAAATCACTGTCTACCAAACCTAAATACGATACAAAACAATTGTAAAACATACATACAAAAAAGACAACTGTATAATTGATTAAACATTGAAATAAATCAGAACCAGTGTTCCCACTCTCTTCTGAAATTGGGGGTAAGCTTACCCCTTTGGTCTGAAGTCTGGGGATAAGAGAAGAATTTTTTGGGACCCGATCAAAATATGTTGCATGACTTTTGATTTTACTGCGGGATTTACGCAAGATTTTACGTGAGTGGGAACATTGAGAACAGAACAATATAATGAAACAATTACATGACGATTTCATTTTTTTTAATTAAAACCACAAACAATGATTATATAACATAATAAACATGTACATACCTTGGATGGTTGGGGTACCTTCAGGGACAGATTCACTCTTAACAAGCACAGCATCCGTAGCAAGGCTAGGTGGAGCTTCCATTCTAACTATTTTATAAAACAAATCTGTCATTCTCTGCGAGATCATGTTTTAGAAACAATTTTACGTTCAGTGTTATTTGGTGTTAATGAGGTAAAAATAATGAAGCAATATTTCAATAGTCTCAATTAAAGAATGATTAAATGATGAAAAATGACACACGTAATAAGAAATGATGGAGAATCAGAGAAAAATTTAGTTTTAAGCAAGAAAGCATTAGATGTCAGTCACCAAAAAGTCAATGCAACCAACATGACAGGAGTTTGCAACATCTTCTATTCAAATTAGGCCTAAACAAAAGGTTTGTTTCTGGTTACATGCCCAAAAAAATATGGGTCGGTAGGTAGGGATTTTTTATTTTATGTTGTTGTTTTTTTAATGTATATCAGCAACACTGTATGGGAACATGTGCGCTGTAATATTAATGAGTTGTGAAAAATTGCAATATAGCACTAAGATTTGGATTCCGTAAAAGCTTATGAGTTGGCAGGTAAAATATTGGGTCGATAGGGTAACTGGAAACAAACCTTTTTTAGGCCTTACCAGAAATGAGATTCAAAAGATACAAATACTTTCCCACCAGAAAAGGTAGAAAAGATGGATTCCTAACAATTACACAAGATCATTCTTTCACACCATAATTTAATTTAACAAAATATTACCTCGATTTTGTAAGTTCTTTATCAGCTCAGTAGTCATAGCTATGTACTCCTCCTAAAAAATAATATACAACATTATGGATTCATTGATTGACTTATGCCAGTTTGACATGAGACTTATCATCCATGAGAAAGTTAAACTGAACATTTTCAAAAACCCACCACAACAGAGAAGTCTTATATTTATCTCCTATGACATGAATTTAATAGTTTTATATTAGGAAAACTGTTCCCTACCGGAACAATATGAATGTTGACATACAGCAATACAACTCTGTAAGTCAGAAAAGTAATTTTTTTCAAAGATTAAGCTAAATTACAGCGATATTTTCCTTCTTTGTTTTGGTCCAGTAAATAGACCCATCCCAATTGAAAATGAAGACATTATTTTCCAAATGTCTGCCCTAAAAACCACGCCATTGGACCAGACCCGGACCCTTTCACAAAATTGCAAAAAATCACTGAATTATCATTGCTTGTTATTATTAATAAAAATAAAACCACTGGGCAATATATTCATCTCTGTTCTAGAATATCCAGGGATTTCCCTGATGGAGGTTTCTTGCGTCCCTGATGCAATATTCAGCCAAGGGACTTGCATTGAGAGTGACCACCGCATCATCGGGACCCCTTCAGACTTGGAATTTGCCCAAGGCATTTTCTGTGTGGGACCCCTAAAATGTTGGAGATGGGAGTCCAAGGGACTCTCGGGTGAAAAATCTTAGAGAAAACCCTGGAATATCCTTCAAACAGGTTGATTCCACATTTGCTAATAAAGAGTGTGAGATTTACATCAAGACAACATAATACTAAGGCCTCTAAACCAGATATTAACTATAAAAGTAAGTTGTGAGCAGGGAAAGCTAAAGGATTCAATCATATGTGTAGTCAAGAATTACTAGCCACATTCCTATGCATGTTTATTCTATAGAGTTTGAATGTATACAAGAATATATTGTTCACAGTCATTCTCAATGATTACAAAACATTAGTCCTCATAGAACAAAGTTACCTTCCCAGCAGATTTTTCAAATATATTCAGCTCCATATCTTCTGGTGTTTGTTTAGGGTCACCTGACAATGGTTTGCCAGCACCTTTTCTGAATATATATAAAACATCTGGTTTTACTATTACAGTGCAACCTCTCCAGAGCGGCCCTCTCTTGAGCGACAACCTCCCTTCAACAACAGCATGCTTTTTCCCCCACTTAACGTTTGACTATTAATTTAACCTCTCTAGAGCGGCAACCTCTCAACAACGGCATAATTTTGCGTCTCCCAAAGGGTGTTGCTTTGGAGAGGTTGCACTGTAGTTGAAAAAATGACTAAAAAGAACCAGATTAAAACACGGGCTCAGTAAGGAAACAATTTAAAATGATAAAATATAAAAAAAAATATCTAGAAAACAAAGTGAAAAGCAAACTAGTAGATAGGTAATGGTTGGAGAGAATACTTAAGCGATCGTTAGGGTCTAGCAAAATTTCCCAATTGAAAACAGACATTTTTTTCCAATTCCTGACATGAAAATTGCTAATTTTGACATCACACCATACATTTTTTCCCATCTGGACTGCATCCAGACTTTTTCCAAAATTAAAAAAAAATCACTGACTTATACAGGTATTTCACATGGTTTTCATGGGATTTGGGACATCTCGGCCCCCAGACATCTCAGACTCCATAAGAAGACATCTTGGACCCCATTTTTTTTGTATAAGTATATATGTATGTTAGTATGCATGTAATACAAATGTTTTCATGTAAATTTAAATATAAATGTTATAATTGGCATTTCCTTTGATGTAGGGGCTGTTAATTAATTGAAACTGTGAAGTTTATGTTTGTTTGTTGTATTTAATTGAAGTATATTAATGATACTATAGACATTATTTTCTTTGATTTAAGCATAACAAATTGTATTTTTGCAAACATCAATCATTATCATTTTAATTGATAACATAACTGAAAAAGATGAACGACTTTAAAATATGGTTTTCTTTGATGCTGAACATCAATGGAATTGTTTTTCATGGTATATTTATGATTTTAATGAAATAATTTCTGTAAATCACACGTTTTCATTGGTCATTAGGAAAAAAGCATGCCATTGATTATTTTTAAAGTCACCATATGGAATTGTTATTTATTCTTACTTCATTAAATGTCAAATTTATATCATATGTGAATCACTGAGCGCGTGCATGCGTGTTGCCTTATTTACACTTTCTATTGTTCTTCAACAAGAACAATATTTTGTTTATATTTATTGCAAATGACCAAAGGCATGTGATTGCTGATTTAGTCAATACATCAAATCAAATGATGACAATTGTATGAACGAGGGAATATATTGTTTGGAACTCTTCTCACAATGAGTAATGGGTTAAATACAGTGGATAGGAAGTGTTCACCATGACACCGGTAGATACCTACATTGACACCGGCAGTTGTCCGCCATTACACCATTTTCGTTTTCCATAGAGAAATAGTGGAGGGAAACAAAATGAAAAGGTATGGTGGAATAATTTATGCTTGTATGAGTTTAGAAACGTGTTTCCTATCTACTGAACAGTTCAAATTGTTCACAGATATTGTGGTTATCGTACCCAACAGGTTTTAATTGGGAATTTTCCGCACAGCTCTATGTTAGACTGTGAGGGTCGGGGCCAAATCAAAAAATGTCTCGCCGTCACAAACAGTCTAATTAGTTGGACTAGGGGTCGAGATGCGGGTTTTTTGGCTGTTTTGACGACCGATATTCGGTCTTGTTCCCAATGGCAAGGCAAAAATTCCCAATTCAAATGAGAATAAAGCAAAAAAAAACACAATTTTATTTACAGCAGTTCAAATGTTTATTGAATGTCTAAATCATTCAAATAACAAAGTTAGGAATATCTAAAAACAAAAATAAACATAATATTTGTTATTTTTTAGTTTTATTTGATTATTTTTAGTTATTTTATGCAGTATGACTTTTTCCCAATTTCTACGAAATGTCGCAAAAATTCCCAATTCTGGGGTCAGGTCATGTTCCCAAAACGCTGAGAAAAAAAGCCTGAGATACCAGATACTGTTTTCATGCTCCATTTTAACTATCAGACCACCTCTGGTAAGTACAGTAAAGATATCAGGTCTACAACATTGTTGAAGGTCTAAATGCTAGCATTTAAATTAAATGACTGAAACATGCACCAATGACAAGTATTTTTTTCCTAAAAAGGACTATCTTCTCTGGTAGGTAATTGCATGGTCTTTTTTGAGTTACCCTGGTAATTGGGATTTTGTGAATTTCGTCTGCTTCCGTTGTTTCATTGTGCATTCGGTTTTACCTAATTATTGTAAAAGAAATGCTCAATCGCATAGACATAATATCGAAAGTCTATACAGTTACAAATCAATGAACGAATACTTACAGCACTATTGCACAATGTGACGATACATCGCGAAAACACATAACAAATTAAAATAAGGCATTCGTTTTGAGATATCACTTGAAAAATATCCTTTCTATTATATTCTAAATCATATTTTTATCGGTGAAAATAAAATGGTGAATACTTACATCTGCTGAATGGTTTCTTGGCGAAAGGTATCCGACTTCCATTCATCCGAAGTCGCCATTGTAAAATATTTTACGAATACTTCAACAAGACGGTAAACTGGTCCCCGTTCCATGTTGCACCATAGTACAACAAGAGTCAACGGGAAGCAGTGTATGTAATGTGATGGATAACGAACGTCAACCCTGTATATTGTAACCTGGTACCCGTTGGCTCAGACCACAATCTTAAACTGGTTCCCGTTGATTCAAGCTGTACAGAGACCTTTGGTGCACTGTAACATGTTGTAGAGTCAATGGGTACCAGTTTAGTGATTGTGGTGACTCTGTACAACCAGCGTCAACGGGAACCAGTTCAAGATTGTGGTCCCCTTTCCATGTCGCAGCACTCGGAACTACTCGGATGACTCTCGACATTGACGTTAGTATGGAGCGAAGCGGAGTTAGCCGAGGATTGCCGATTGATGTCGCAGGGCACCAAAGGTCTCTGCACAGCTTGAATCAACCAGTTTTAGATTGAGGTTCCAGCTCTACCATGTATCATATGTGTATGCAAGGGCTTGTATGTAGAGTACTTAGGTACTTAGGACTCGGAACAGATTCAATATCTTTGACATACGCTCAAATTTGTTCTATTTTCTATTTAAAACCGGATGTTGAGAATTTCTTAGACATGCTGTGATCCTCAAGGAGCTCTTAGCTCTTCGAAAATGAAGTTTAAATAATAGCGGATATCCATACCTACTCAACACTGTATCATATGGATGTGTGTGTGTCTGTCCGTTGGCCCTCGAACCAGTTAAGCAAGCTAAAATTGTGAAATTTCTGTGCGAAAACCATACATGGTATGAAAACCATACAGGGTGATGTTGTTTGACATGCTGTGATTGATCGGGAGTAACATGTACATGTAGAAGTTCCAGTAGGCCAAATTTTCACTCATTAGTTGACCAATTCGGGCACTTCTTTACTAAAATTCGACAGGTACAGTTAAATTCAACAAATAAGGTTACATTTTTTTTATTCTGCAACAGCCAGTCCACGTACCACGAAAAATATTCCCCTTCCATGTACTACCTGGTGAATCGACTTGTACAAGTTTAAGTTATCAATTATCGGTCGACGATGACTTCTGTTTAGTTCTTATTCATTTTGGTAAATGTTTTAGCATAACCGGAAATATTAGTTACGGCGTCAGTCGGACTTCATCGCCACAAATTGATGGGAAATAGGAAATAATGGGATCTTTGTTGTAAACAGACTTTCAAAAAATGATGAACACTGCGATATTGTTTTTTCTGGTACCTACAGCTCTGTCGCAAATTATTAAGAATGGTACGTATAGTCATATCTTAATTGCATTGTTTCATAGTTTTGTGCGCGTGTGCATCTACGATCTGTAGTGGTGACGTTGATTTTTTCGTGTTTAACTTAGTGTAATCTTTTCCCTGAATCATTCAGTGGTATTCACAGATCTTTCAAACTGTGCCATTTAAAATGAAATTTATTGAAGATGGAAATTCAAATGGGGTTGCTTCGTCAAGGCGTAAGCAGAAATTAACTAAAATTTGACTGCATCGAACTTTTTTCTTTTGTGTGCGTTTGAAATTATTCCCTATTGAGTGAACTACACCTAAATATGTTTAATCAGGTGTTATCTATGCAGGTTGGACTGTCACTGTGTGGCCATATTTAGATAAAAACTTGTATCAGTAAGCCTGAATAAATTGCTGCATCAAAATAATTTTGCAGACAAAGCAAACTTTTTTATCATTTTCATCCAGTAAGTGAGTAATTTTGAAATTAGTACCATATGTTAAATGCAGAAAGGGCCATGAACTAGTATTGTAATAGGAGGCAGAAAATAAAGTTCCCGATGTGGGGATTGGAACCTGAGACCTACTGCTTGCAAGTCAGCTGCTCTACCAACTGAGCTAATCACACTGACAGGCATAAAAACTACTGTAAACATATATGTATATATATACAGCCCTGATACAGTGTTAACAATGCATTTGGGTAAAATAACATTTGCTTGTAAGTTGTATCTGAACAAAATTGAAGTATACAAATATACTGCTATTATGGCATGTTTGCCTAACAGAAATCTGTAAAAAGTGTAATTTGTATTTCAAATTACATGATAACCAGAAAATAAAATCGTCGTGTCTACAGCGACCTGACTGACCCTATTTTTTGGTACTGACTCTCACATTTCTTGCAGCAAAAACCAAAGTATGGAAATATTTTGGAACAAATCATACTTCTTATTCTCATCAAAGTATGGTTAGAAACAAAATTTAAATAATTTTCTAACTTAACTACCCTAATTTTAAGTACCCTTAAACATGACTTTCTAGTCTGACAGGTCTTAAATATAGCAACATATACAATACAGGTTTTGTTGTATTGTTACACCTTTAAAACAACTGATGGAAACAATTTATGTTAGCAGCTGTCGTAATGTTTGAGTACCTCAGATGCATTTATCTTCAGGATTGCTCTATTGCCTGAAGGTCTGAACTAGTGAATAAATAATTTTATTCAAAATACTGGTATTGGCATCTTTAATGGGGATATTTTCAAATTTTGGGAAAGGTACCAGTGACAACCAAATTGGGAATAGTCGTGTCATTTTATGCCGAGGTGAATTTTCTTAGACTGAAACAGTTTGGTCTGCTCCTTGATTTTCAAATTTATGATAAAGTAATGAAAATAATTCATTCAGCAGCGTTTAAAGAATGCTTCCTCAATTCATAACTGGTCGCAAATATGCATCACAGAACTGAGAACATTCATTTTGGTTACTGAAAACTATCTTCTTGAGTTAATTGAGTAATATCACTTGCATAAACATTTCAATTGATATTCCTCTTTCATTTGGGAGTCTTCCAAATTTTGAAAAATGATCATTATTTTGTATTTGGAATGGGTCCATTCATCTGCACCTTTATAGGAGGAGAAAAATCCATATTAATTTTTTTCTTCAAGCGCAGTGGTTTTTTTTTCACTATTTTTGGAACATAGCCCATGGTATAGGGATTGGGAATTTTAGCAGCATTTTGGTTGGACTTTGGAAAATAAGTTAATGGAAAATTCTTCTGATGTCAAAATAACAAATTTTTTATTATTCTATCTGACTCCTTATTACCTTTATCTAACTCCTTGTTAGATGCAGTGATTGTGAAAGGCATGTGCCATAGTCACATTAAAATTTAAAATGTCACATTGTCTTTGGCAACTGATGTGCCAGTGGCACATTCACTTGTTTTCGATCCTTTTGTGTACAAGTACAATGTAAGTACTGCTGCTCTGCGTCATCTGAAGCTTAATCCAATTCTTTCCTTTTGCAAAAGCAAATACCTAATGGTAGATGCTCTATGTCATCTGATGCTTTACGTTAGCTTTGTCTTTATGTAACAAGCGCCTGGCAGATAGACACTTATAAATAGTTATGGAAACTGTTATAATTGCTACTCAGTTATCGCCACATGAAAATGTCACATTGGTTTTCAATATGTCACATTGATTTTGCATCCGAAAGGGCCATTGTCCCATTAAGAAAATTTCTTTCCCGACCACTGTAGATGTGTCTAACTTTTCAGATGTGTGCATGAAAGATGCTGATGAGCGTTTCTGCCCATGGCTAGATGTGAGATGGACATATGTGGTTGATATAAATGAATGTCACACGTACTATGGTTGTGATACTGTTGGAAATGTTTTTGACTCTGAAGAATCATGTTACTCCACATGTGAAGGTAAGTTATTTTATCCATTAAGCCCAGTATAGATTCATGCATTTTTCATTTGTTTTGAAGGTAATTCAAATATTTGATGCCTAAATTTTCTTACTAACTATTAGATTATGAATTTTATTGTATGAAACGGGCATGAATTATCTGGCTATTAATGGCTTACAGCTATCATGTAATCTGTCATTACCTGAACTAGAAGGTAATCAAACATTATTGCTATGGTATGTTATGTCACCTTATGTTCAATGGATGTAATGATAATCAATGGATAACTTCTCCAATATCTTGTTTTTAAATTTTTAAACTTATCTCAATAATCAGGCTGAAATTTAAGACTTAAATGTATTTTTTTTAATTGCAGAAAAATTGATTGTACTACACCCACCACAGAATGTAACTTCTGCATTTACTCATAGTAAAATTTATCTGTATTGGTACCCACCATACAATTTTGATATACATAATGAATCAGTGCATGAAATTGGAACAAATACAAGCAGCATTGGTAATACCACTGACACTAAAAAAATGGATGAGAATGTTGCGAAAGTGACAACATCTGCACCAGTTAATACTACAGATGCAGACAGTAAAGTTAATAAAACAGATACTCCGGACTCTTCTAACAAAAACAGTACCAATGGAACTGATGATTCCGCTAATGATGATTCTAAAAGTTCTACAACTAAGCCTGAAGAGAGTGTTAACGCAACAGCAGCACCAAAAGAAACGACTACTACTGGAACTAAGAAGGTTGAAATTGCACTGGCTGGAACTAATCTCAATATAAGTGACTTTTATGGAAAGACTAAAGTTCCTTTCCATATGGCAGTGCTAACCAATTACAACATCAGTATTCAACAAGTTAATGGTAAAATTTTACATTGCAAATGATTAACTTCTTCATAGCTATGTCTTTGTACCATTCATTCATTGTAAAATGGGATGTTAATCTCCTGAGCTCTTAAAGTTTTGACTGATCCTGCACGGATTTCCTTGGCACAGGTTTCTTGCGTCCCTGACGCAATATTCAGCCAACGGACTCGCATTGAGAGTGATCACCGCATCTTCGGGACCCCTTCCAACTCGGAATTTGCCCTTGGCATTTTCTGTGTGGGAGACCCGGGGACCCTCGGGTGAGAAATCTTAGGGGAAAACCCTGCCCTGAAAACAACCAAGTAAATCATAAGTCTTTTTTTAGATATAAAAAGTGTTTGAATCATAAATGATAAAGTATTTGTGTGTTTAAATACTTGAAAAAACTGTTCACTGTTTTATTAAGAACAATTTGAAGTAATGACCAAGCTGTATTTAATTATAGGAATTAAAGTAAGCCTGAAACTCATTTTTTTCAGGGTCCTTTCTTAAAAACATAACAGTTCCAGCTAATGTTACCGAGTATCAAATACAGAATCTCCAACCAACAGTTGTGTACAATATCACAGTATCAGCTGTTTATCTGACAAAAACTGCTGTCCCTGCTAAACCAATTATTCTGACCACGAGGCAAGACCCATCTTTAGCACGTAAGTTAGCACCAATATTATATTTTTTTCTGAGTTTCTCATAACCTGGATAGATTAACAAACTTTCCCTTTTTTGTACTTGATTATACATTCTTATCCCCATCAGTTAAAATATCTCGCATTATGTAATTTAGGACTTTATTGTGTTTATAGTTCTGCCATGTGAGCAGAATTTTGTGTTGGGTTGGGTTGAATTGGGTTGGGTCATGTTGTGTTGTGTCGTGTTGGGTTGGGTCGTGTTGTGTCATGTTGGATGGGGTCGGGTCGGGTTGGGTTGAGTTGGGTTGGGTTGTATTGTATTGTATCCACATTTGCACTAAATGTTGGACTTCAGATCATTGACAAACATTCTTTACTAGATTTTCTGTCCATTCTGAATTAAGTATGCATTTATATGAAACATCAAAATACTGTTTTAATTGACATCAGTTTAGTGTGACACATTATTGTTTTGCTGTTTTTTAGCTCACCTAAGCACGTAGTGAAACTTTGTCAGAATGTTTGTATTAATGATACCATGAACAGGTCAACTCAGGTTAAAAACTAGGTCACCAGGTCAAATAACCCGAAAGCCATAGATGCTGCAATCTTTACTCAGGTGAGCAAAAAAGGGCCATCTTGGACCTCTTGTTTATCAATTTATTTACTTTTTTTTCAGAAAATTGTTTCTGTGATGAGTTTGGTTCCAATGAGGGCAAGAAGCAGTGTAACCTTTCACTAACTCAGACTCCATGGTGTAACTGTAAACATGGCTATGCTGGGTTGTTCTGTGAAGTCTGTGCTCATGGATTTTATCGTACTGCTTTAAGTCTTCCCTGTCATCCATGTCCGTGTTCTAACACAGCTTCCACTGGATCGTGTCACTTTGGTAAGTGGACCTTGATATGTAAACCTGTGCTATCTTTGTAACATGTACAGGGGTGTTGAAATGAACCGGAAGCCGGAAAATCAACTGGCTATTTGAGCATTCTCACTTGCTACTTTTCCCCACAGGGGGAGTTATGGTTGCCCCTTTGCCTCCTATTGGTGGGAACCCTCAGGAAACCCCCTCTTCTAATCTTAGTAGCTTACTGGCTACATGAAAATTTCTACACCCCTGCATGTACATAAATACTCCTATTTATAGACTGTTACCCTGAATTTGTAGCATTTGCCTAATTTTGATGAATACATTTTAATATGCTGGTTGCTTGTTTTATAAGTTTACAGTAAAACTTCAAGATCAGGACCATCCTTGAGGCCAAATAAATAGATCTTAATATTTTGGTGGTCTCTTGATTAAGTTGCCATTTTGATAATACAGGCGTTTTTGGGCTGTTTTCACGGCTGATATTCAGTTGCATTCCCTATGGCAAAAAGTGTTGTTTTCCTAATTGCAAGGTGAAAATTCTCAATTCAAATGTGAAAAAAAAAATAGTTTACAGCAGTTCAAATGTTTATTGAATTTCTAAATTAATTTTTTTTATTTTTTGTATGACTTATTGCCACTAGGGTTTAAAGCCGTTTTTCAACAATTTTTCAGTTATATACGGCAACCAGTTCACCTAACCAGTTTTCCTGGACTGTATACTAACCATTACTAACTCACCCTTCCACGAGGAGCTGACAACTTCTCCACATATGGAGGAAAATCAACATTTTTGTCAAATTTTCATAGAAGGGTATGTCCTGCTGCGACTGGGATTTGAACCTGGATCTCTGGATTACAAGTCCAGTGCACTAACCACTGGACCTTGGCCCCGGCCTCTAAATTAATCAGATAACAATGTTATCAACATTTAAAAACAAAAATAAACATGACTATTTGATATATTTTAGTTTTATTTGATTAAGTTATTTTTATACTGTGTGACTTTTCCCCAATTTTGTCCAATATGTCACAAAAATTTCCAATCCATGTTCCCAAAATGCTGAAAAAAACTGCTATATAAAATTTTTGTCATGCACTCTGGCAAGTGAGTTTGACATTATTGCCAGAATAGTATATCAGTTTGTTTTATTTCAGTCATTATATCTGGGTTATAACTCTTGTAACTTTGTAACATTTAATGGATTCTAAATTTACTTGGCGCACATTCCATCATGATAAGTCTCAACTTATTGCCTTTCAGCATTTAGTTCATGTATAGCAAAAAATATGATTATTTTACTCTGTATGTATATTTAAGTGGAAGTATATGTGTATGATATTTTTTGTGATTAAAATACTTACTAATTTGTGTATGAATTTGTGATTGAGATGTTTGCTAACCTGTGTATAAATTTATAATTAGGATATTTGCTAACTTGTGTATAAATTTATAATTAGGATATTTGCTAATTTGTGTATAAATTTATAGTTAGAATATTTGCTAACTTGTGTATTAATTAATAATTAGGATATTTGCTAACTTATGTATAAATTTGTGATTAGGATATTTTATTAATTGTGTATAAATTTATAATTAGTATATTTGCTAACTTATGTATGAATTTGTGATTAGGATATTTTACTAATTGTGTATAAATTTGTAAAAAGGATATTTGCTAACCTGTTTATGAATTTATAACATGTGTATGTTAAGTTTTAAATTTTCATATTGGTTTTTATTTGATTATATAGTTGAAGGTTATCTTCACTGTACGACTTGTAAGGAAGCATACACGGGGAATTTATGTCATCGCTGCGCTAATGGTTACTACAGAGATCATTCTGTGGCTCCATCACGGTGTATCAAATGTGAAGGTTGTCATAATGTTATACCTGGTCCTGTTTGTGATCAGTTTACAGGTTCGTATAGTTTTTATAATATCTTTTTTTTCGCTGTGGCTATATGTCATTCCAACAGTAAGGGTCCTTTTCTGACTATTCCATCTTTAATGGTGGGTAAGACCCCAGGTATACACTTGGGTAGAACCTTTGACCTCCTGTAAGTTAGCTTGACAGCTTCCTCACATGTGAAGTTTTGGTTCTTGGTGGGATTCAAACTTGCATCATTGAAGGACTAATGACAGCTAATCAGAGACCCTAACACACAACTGCTGAGTTCTGATTATTATGTTTTATAATTAATTGTATATTAATTTATTTTGTTTGAATGATACACTATTTTTAATGATCTTTGCATCCTGATTGTCTTTCATTGTCAGTTCACAGTTTGGTATGGTTTTCCTATACAGTAAAATGTCAATATTAAAACCACCATTTTGACCCGAAAAAGTCGTCTTAACATTAATGTGGCATGATTATCATGTTCAAATACAGAAGAAATATAGAAAACTGGTCTAAAATTGATTATTTTGTTGTAATGAGGTGATCATAGATTGAGGTTTTACTGGAAGTGGATATTTATATTTTTTAACCTTAATTGGTTATTTAGCTTAAACATGTCCTCTTGTTTCTAATCATTTCTGTGATAGGTTGTGACAAGTAAGCGGGACTGTTTTTCTTTTTTTTCAATTGGGTCACACTAACAATCAGTGAGATTGACATCTTTCCAGTTTTGACAATGGAGGAATAATCCAGGCTTACTCCCAGGTGGAACCACTGACCTTCTGTAAACTAGCTAGACAGCTTCCTCAAGTGTGAAATTTGGTCTTGTGTGGGGTTGAAGCTCAATGCTGTGAGGGGCTAGTGAATACAAAAGCATGGCTGTTATTAATATATGACATAACATGTATTTATCCTTATTATTGATAAGCATTGAACCACATGTAAGAATTCATATTTTACGATGACTTAAGCAATGTTTTTTTTTGTATTTACAGGAAAATGTATGAATTGTTTCTATAATACCACTGGGGACAAATGTGAAAAATGTCGCGATGGCTTTGAAGGAAATCCTTTGAAGAATATACCGTGTAAAAAAATAGGTGAATACAATATTGTGTTATATTGTTGTGTTTGTATAGTTTCATTTTTCTTTCTCTTTGATAAATATTGTAAAAATTTGTGACTTCAATTTGATAATTTGAGGCTAATGTCAAAAATGTATCAAAAAAAAGTTTACTGTCAAAAATGATAGTTTAGTGTCAAAAATGACCCTTGGTTGATCAGAGAGTTTAGTGTCAAAAATGACCCTTGGCTGATGATAATTCATAGAGTTAACAAAATTGCCTTCTAATTTTATTGTCCAGTCTCTCAAGAGTCAAAAGCTTTATTTTACTGATTTCAAGAGTCAAAGTGCTGTTTTAAGGGTCAAATGAAGCCCCTGATATAATCAAACCTTCAGCAACATAAAAAAAATGTTCTCCAGTTTGAATGTTTTTGTTTATGAGACAAATTGATACAAAAGTATCAAGTACTTTCTCCTGGTCTAATTATTGAATATCTTGTTTTAATATTGAACTTAAATATGTTTTGTGAATAAAGCTTTCATAAAGAAGGAAAAGTATTGGTTTGAACAATTTTCTGTTCAACTGAGTCACCACATTCAACCAAGACAGTTTATTTTTATACATTGGTATAATTGTATTGAAATATGACTGAGTTTTATGTTAACTTCAATTTACAATCCAGAATAGAGTCAACTAACTGTCTTCCTGCTAGAATAATCCATGTGATAGACATGGGGCCTCCGTGGTTGAGTGGTTATTGTCTCTGACTTGTAATCACTAGCTCCTCACCGCTGTGAGTTCAAATCCTCTCCGGGACCAAATTTCACATGTGAGGAAGCTGTACCACTAGCTTACAGAAGGTCGGTGGTTCTACCCAGGTATAAGCCAGGGGTCTTCCTCCACTGTTAAAGCTGGAAAGTCGCCATATGACACTGACTGTTGGTGCGACGTTAAACTCCAGTGAATAAGAAATAGACAGAATCATGCAAGCATTGCGCAGTAATTTTTTATGTGTGACTTGAATATTTCATTTTTCAAATTTCAGCTCAAGCTGGGTACCATCCTCCTGCTGCGGGTGTGATTGCAGCCATTGTTATTGGAGTTCTAGTTCTTGTATCTGGAGTTGTCGCTTTCTTCATATACAAACGCATGAACAACTTTCCTCCAAACAAACCATTCTGGACGATAGAATTCAAAGAAGACCATGACAAAGTTAACTTTAGTGCTGTACCAGAGGACGAGATAGAGCGTCAACACGATGATATGGCTTTCTATGAAACACAGTCTAGAAATAAAAATAAATCACCGCCATATTCCCAGCTGCGGGAAGACATGTGAATGAAGAAAGGACAGAAATTGTCCTCCAGTTGCAAACCTGATTTTAATGTTGGTTGATTTACAGTTATTGGTACGAAGTTTTGACTCTTACTGGAGTATATTGCATTGGGGGGACAACTGTGTTTTATTAACATAAACATTCAGTTAGATTAATCTTCCAGACTGTGTCCCATAATTTTTAACCAATCTACACAACCAAATGTACAAGTTTGAATCACAATGTTATTGTTTCTTTTCAAGATGACCATCGATGTTTATCTGTTTATTTATATATTTATATCCATATCAGAAATGTTAATTAAAGGGAAACAAAGCTAGCACATTTTGTGTACACTGTGCAGCTTATTCACCTTACAATAACAGACTGGTATTCTGTGTTGACCTTTGTATAACGGACTGGTAGACTGTGTTAACCTTTCTTTAACAGACTGGTATACTGTGTTAACCTTTCTTTAACAGACTGGTATATTGTAGTGACCTTTCTATAACAGACTGGTAGACTGTGTTAACCTTTCTTTAACAGACTGGTATACTGTGTTAACCTTTCTTTAACAGACTGGTATATTGTAGTGACCTTTCTATAACAGACTGGTGTACTGTGTTAACCTTTCTTTAACAGACTGGTGTACTGTGTTAACCTTTCTTTAACAGACTGGTATACTGTAGTAACTTTTCTGTAACAGACTGGTATACTGTAGTAACTTTTCTGTAACAGACTGGTTTACTGCATTCACCATAAAGTACCAGTCTGGATGATAATGGTTATTTTTATTGATGTGATCTTTCAATCAAAATTGCTTTTTTCAAGCACTTTTGTTGGTCATTTTAGTACATGTAATGGTTTGTATCATGTTTGTAAGACAGAATTTCCGTGTGTTACAATGTATCATAGTAAAGTTCTTTTATAAGTGCTAGGACTGTGTTGGAAATTACATGAAAAGGTTTATAGAATAAGGTTTGTAAAATTATGTAATTTAAGTGAATATTAGTTCCAGACTGACCAGTCTAAAGAAAGAGAAATTGCTTGTTGAATTATTGTTGTCTTTTTAGTTGTCATTTTACAGGGGTGTAGAAATGATTTCGTTTGGCCAGTAAGCTGCTAACAGTAGAGGGGGATCTGAGGGTTCAATAGCCAGTTGATTTTTCTGGCTTCTGGCTCATCTCTACACCCCTGATTTTAGCCAATTGCTTTTTGTCAAAACTATGGCAAGAAACTATTGTTAGAGTTTTTGTTTTTCTTGGTTTTTCCGTGATCAACTCAAGTTTCTGTTACCTGCTCTTTTAATTTGTTAACATCTTGAATACCTCTTTTAGTGGTCATTGGAATGCATGTCAGATATAATTCTGAAATGACCGAGTACACATTGAACTTTTTCTGTAAGCAATTTTATATCTTTACTCAGTGCTACAGTTAATCTAATAATGTGTAATCGTATATGCATGCTTTAGATGTTGGCTTATTATTTTGCCTGTAATTCAAGTTTTTTCTTTTTATTAAGGACCAAAAAGTTGAAGAATTCTTCAATGTATTGTGTAAATGAATATTTATCTATTCCATAAGTGCTTTTCGAAAAATGACTTTGTATAACATTATTTGTCATTATTGTATTACTTTTACTACGATTTATAAAATCTGGTTGTGATAAAAATATATTGTTATGTACATTTTTCACATTCTACATCTTGTTTTAACTGTTTGTTAAATACTAAATACTTTTCTTTATTTATAAATGACGAAGTTGTAATTAGGAATAGCAATTTAAAACGTAATATGTACAATGCTTCTTAATTCATTATTGACTAAGTATTGATGATTTAAAGTTATGGAGTGTATATAATGCCTGCCATATGGTTAAGTCCCTGACTTATATAAAATTTGTGTTGTAAAATTATGGAAGATTAGTATTAATTCCAGTCCAATATGCCGTATTTTAGAAAGTCCTACGGCCATCTTTAAATCAGGATAAGATAACTTTGATCTTTTAAAGATATTTTAACCCTTGGCCTCATAAGCATATTTTGGATTCCTTCAGATTCAAAGCTAATATGCAAAACTTCAATTTATTTTCTGGTCAAATTTTATGTTGAGAGATACAAAGTCATCCTTGTAATCTGGATGTTGTATCTTTGGTTTTTTTATGTGAAGAATAACCAGTTTGCCATTTTGGGCCAGTAATTTGTATGTCATAATTGTATTAACTGTTTATTATGTAGTAAATGTCAGATCATTTAATCTTTGTAAATGTCATCTCAAATATGGTGAACACTTCTCTGTAGTTTTATTTTATGTTGGATATATTTCAATGAGACTTTTTCATCCAAACAATTTTTTTTAAAGACTGTTTCTTTGAGATATAAAATGTTTTTATTCATACCATGTGGGACCATTAATTGGATGTTGCTGTCATTCCAAAGTTTTATTTTTAAAAAAATCTTTGTTAATAAAAAACGAAAAAGTTTTCAATGTTTCGATTTAATTTCTATCTCATTAAACTATGCCTTGAGTTAGATATCAATGTTCATAGGTGAATGTACTTTTTTATTATTTTTTTTATTTTTTTTATTTAATTATTTTATCTACAGTATTGACTCTTTATGTTTTATCCAGTGCATTTACATTCATTATGCTCAATACTATTAAATTTTCATTATCATTTTTTTTTTAATAATTTTATTTCATTTCTTTTAATTATTTTATAGTTGTTGTTAATACAGCTAATCTTCTATGTTACTATAAATGTTTTATTGGAGGAATTATAAGCTAATTAAGCAGAAAGTGCTGATAAAATTAAGTTTTATGAAAATGATAGAAATTTTCAATAATTTGTTGGCCAATATTCTTCAATCAACATCTTGGCTTGCTACTGCTCTACAAATTATGTGGAAATTGTTGTTGTGCCAAAAAGTGACAGAATACAATGGTTTTATTTATATTCTCACATTTTTGATAGTTTAATGTCTAGATATAAGTTTATCATTCTATGTAAATGTTTATTAATTTGTGTTTGTGTGTGTGTGTTTTTTCTTAATACTTATGATATAGTATTCATATTTGTTTCGTTACTTGGTGTAGGTTGATTTTTTGTTTCCAATTTTTATCTTACCTTAATTTTATCAGTTTCTTTGTAATCTTCATGGGTTGAAAAAATGAGTACATTATTGTCATATTGATTTTAGGCTGATATTATTTATATTAGCTCATTATGAGAAGTCTCCATGGTGAAGTGGTTATGGTCTCTGACTAGTAATTGCTAGAGGCAAGTTCGAATTCCATCTGGGACCAGAAAAAAATCTCACATGAGGAAACTTTTAAAAGAGGAGCTTTTGAATCACTTTAACTTTCTTAGCAATAACATTATAAATCACTTAATAGTTTAGTAAATCACTTAGTTACATCGTAGCTCATTTAATAACATTGTAATTCACTTAATAACATTAAGTTTTTAATTTTGGAGTTCACTTAAGTTCACTTAATAACATACAATTTAAAACATTGAATTTCACTTGACAGCATTTTCGGTCGCACAATAATATAGTAGTTTACACAATATTGTTGTAAATCAGTAAAATTAAGTCACTTTGTAATATTACACATCACTTTATAACATTGATAATCACTGAATAACATTGTTAGTTACTCAGTGACATTATAATTCATTTAATAACCTTCCAACTAGCACTTCGCACTAACACAGAGGTTTGTTTATTCTGTCAGCACTCGTCAGTAACCAGCCTACTCTCTGTGATGTGGCTTATGTGTATGTTAAAGTTAGAACCATGTTTGAGATAATCTTTCAATCACTTGAACCATAGTGCTTAGATTTAGTCAGGAGATACCTTAAACTTAGTCTAGTCATATGAAAATTAAGTATTTTGTGTTGTTTTTCCATGTTTAATATAGTGTTCTTCGTGGCTCTAAAGTTCATGTTGTCATTTTGTTTTATAAAGAATAATGTTTTTTATGGCTTAACTTGTGTAATTGATGGGTCATATTGTGGTGTTAACTTGTGAAACGTATACCTTTAAGTGCCATTGTTTGTGAAGAAAATCAATTGTGATGATTATTATATTTATTCAGAAACTTAAACACCAGAATTTTTTTTATCATACAGACAGGTTGAATATTTTGATGAAAAAAATGTATTTTTGTAGGCAAATAAAATGATTAATTAGTGCCTTGATGACGAAGGTAGAAAGCAAACACAATACAGAGTTAATGTTGTTCCTGTTATAATGTTGCTTTTTATGACTTTTCTTGTTGTCCACTTGTTGTATTTTATTGTTTTTTCTGTATTGAAGAAAATGTTTCTTTAGATTGTATATGTAGGCTGTCTTGTTAATTTTTTCCCCAATGATTGTAAATTCTCTGAAAATGCATGTATATGTTTATATTTGGGACTGAAAAGAAACACATATATTTGCTTGAAATAATCCACAATCAATGTGTTGTACAAAGCTTTCCTTGTATTCAGAATTTTTTTCTTTTTTTTTCATCCATTAATCTACCTTGTTCAGGAAGATGTGCAATTATTTTTGTGAGAGTCTGTACCAGGATTGTGTGAAACTTCTGTCGCAGCATTTTGTACAAATTTTACATCCAGAAACCATCTCTATCTCAATTATATGTCAATTAAGATGGGTTTTTTTATCAAAGTGGTATCCAATGTAATTAACAACAATGAAATCCTGTAATTATGTATGTTTCCACTGTGAATTTCAAGGATTTTAATGTAAGGATAGGATGCTGGTCAGTTTGTTCAATGTTTTTAAATATTTATGAGAAAGCTTTTTTTGTGATGTCAGTTTTGGGAATTATTCACAATGAAGTAGTGTTCACATTTCTCTGTAACCACAATTTTTGTGTTCCATATTGAGAAAGGTTCTACGCACAATTTTCACATTTAGTTATAGTGAAATATGTTTGTATTGTAAATTGTATAATTTTGTGCTGTATTGTTATATAGTATTTGTAATGGTTTCAAAAAATCATGAATTTTATATCTACTTGATGCATTCCACTAACTATTTATGCTTGTTACTGATATAAGTAACCAAATATTCCTGAGTTGATGCTTTTTTTTATCAGACCTTATATATGCTGAAGTCTTGCCGGTGTTAATAATTTTATCTTGTCAATATTGCTTTGGTTGTGTAAGAAAGATGTTACTTGCTCAGTTTCACATGATTTTTCTTCTATTGATGATAATAAGGATCTTATCTAAATATACACACAATGTTTAACAATTACATATGAATCAGTTTACTCAAAACATGACTCAGGTCACTTTTACACAGCGTTTCTCATTAAGTTTACCCAAGTTGTGGTAGGAAATATTTGCCTGAGGAAACTTTAGGCAAGTGTCTAGGTTAATTAAAAAGTCTTCAATAAGCCAGATTAGAGTATGGGTCTCCTATGGGCAAAACAAATGCTTTGTTAATGTGAAAAATGACAGGTTCTTGTTTGGGTCAAGTTTTAATATAAAAATGACAGGTTCTTGTTTGGGTCAAGTTATAATAAAAAAATGACAGGTCCTTGTTTGGGTCAAGTTTTAATATAAAAATGACAGGTCCTTGTTCGGGTCAATTTTTAATGTGAAGAATGACAGGTTCTTGTTTCAGATCAGGTCAATATTTACTTGTTTCAGAAGTAAGACTAGAGGCTTCAGTCAAGAACAAATGACATCTTGGTGTTGCCCTTGTACAAGTATTATGATGTCTTTTTCTATATCAGTTTGGTGGGGTCTGCTAACTTATATATAAATGTATGTAATTTGTAGATTCAAAATCTGCGTTTACTTTTGACAACTTGATTGTCTATCTAGTAAGAATTTCAATAAATTAAACTTATTGCTAAGTCCCACAAATTTGACTGTTTGTGACGGCGAGATATTTTTTGATTTGGACCTTTCCTTTCCAAATTCATGTATGAAATCGGCCAACCGGAGAACTAAATAAGTTGGGCTTCTTATTGCTATGTTATATTAGGTATAATGATGTCGTTTTTTTTCAAAGACATTGTATTTTTTATCTTTAATTTGATACTAGTCGTTTATTCCTTAGACACAGGAAGCCTTGAATTATTGATGTATAATTAGTGCATGTAGAAATATTTTTAGTTAATCAAGCTTTGATTTAACAGGGTAATTGTGCTTATATCAAGTTGTTTTGTGATTCAAACTACATGTTTTTTTGGGGGGGGATTGTAGATGTTTGGCATTTTATTGTTTTTACTTGAAAAGTTGTAATTTTGTTCCATTGACTGCAATAGTCAACTTAATATTATTGTTGATACTGAACAAGGTTTGTTTGTTTTTTTGTTCAATTGCAGAACAATATTATTATGAAGTTCTTTCTTACTTGTATTTTAAGCAAATGTTTTTTCTATGAAATAAGCATTTATCTTTTAAATGTGTTGTCATGGTGATGGCTCATATCTTAATTTGGTATTTCTTTGTAACAAAATTTAGACTTAAATGATTGCAGATTTGTATAAAATGCCTCCTTATGATTTTTTGTCAGACTTTTGCATTTAATTAAATTTGTTAAGAAATCAGCATGTTCTTAATATGGGTTAGATTGAAAAAGTGATTGTAATTTTATCAGTCGTGAACATGATAATTCTCGGAAGTAATTTTTTTCTATAATTCTATAATATTCTATATATTCTATAATTAAAACAACAGAAAACCATGAAGATGTTGTTTTAAGATAGTGATAGGGTGGGATATCACAGTGTTCAGGATTTGTTAATGATTTTTCATTTTAAATTGTATGTACCACTGTAGCTGTATTGTATATTAATGTACCAATTTAACCCTTTGCCTCATAATCATGTTTTGGACTGTTCCAAATTCAAAGCTAATATACATGACATCAATTTATTTAAGAGAATTGGGTTATTTCTCTATCACAGAGTTGAAAACATTGTAGCAAAAGAAGCCGTTACAAGAAATGGCTTCTTTTGCCACAAAGTTTTCAAAAGTCGTGTGCGTCAGATGCAGGGAAATGGGGCTTGATGAGGCAAAGGGTTAATCATTTTTTTTGTTAATCTTTTTTTATACTTTAAATACACATTTCTTGTATTTTTTATTTGTATGGCTATATAAATCAAACTGTATTCTCGTGTTAACACAAGTTAGATCTATGTTTCTTTTTTTGTCCTTACTTGTTCCTTGCTTTGATTATCTTTATAATAAAGATAGTTAAAATATCAGTTGTGTCATGTTTTATTTATATTAATTTATTTTAGCTCATTTGTGAAACCAGCAATTTTGCTTATATTAATCACACTCGAGTCTGCTTCCTGGACACTACACTAGACTAAGTACAGCATCTGAAAAATGGGATTGTGAAGTTCATGAACAAAATAATGATCATCACAGAGAACATGTACCACGTCATGGGTAACTGCACCTGATACTCTCCATAATGGGCTTAGGGGCGGACTTTAAATATTTTTATTGAATATTGCTGACATAGTCTACATGCCGTTAGATCCAGCGCGGACGTACGTTTAAACCCCAGAATATGTGCGATCATCTCCCTGTCAGTCTAATTAAGGCAGAATACACTTGGTGTTTACATTCTTTTTGCTTTTTTGTTATTGTTTTGTATTTTAGTTTCAAACATAATGACAGGACTTTAATTCAATTCTGAAGAAGTTGACATTATGACATAACGTACCGATGTAAATTTTCGAGAGCATCGGTCGCTTCCACCTGATTAACCGTTGATTGAACCCAATGATCTAATTTTGATCGATTTTGAATTGAAAATGTTACGCATATAAACGTATCAGTTTGTGAGAAATTCATAACTTAAGACAAATTACGGTGCAACCTCTTCATTGCAACACCCATTGGGAGGGGCAAAATTATGTTGTTTTTGTTGAGAGGTTGCTGCTCTAGAAAGGTTAATATTATAGTTAAATCGTTCAGTGGGAAAAATCATGGTGTTGTTGAAGGGAGGTTGTTGCTCAAGAGAGGTCCGCTGTGGAGAGGTTGCACTGTATTGTTAAACTTACGTATTGGTTTTCTCCACTGAATATAATGTTATTTCTCTCATGATTGAGATTATCAAATAACACTTTTAACCGTTTAATAGTCATGGGTCAATCACAGTGTCTCTTAAACATTCCACTAATTGGTTTTATATGTACTGGTTTGCATAATTCTTTATTCATTATTTGTTTAACCCGGGTTCATCCTTTGGGGTGAAAATATTTAGTATTTTATAAAACTGATTGTGATTACCTCTGTGTCCACAATCTGTGACAGCGTTAGTGTTGGTGTCCTCCGGAAAGATAAAAACTTTATTACGTTAGAATAAATTCGACCCTGCTCACTCCGGATTAAAGATTTTAGTCTGCAAATTTCAGTTTATTATTCGATTATTATTGGTCATTAGTATATTTGTTTCATTAAACACTGTCCCCATTGTTTAAACCTTCCGTTTTTTCCCGCTACTTAAAATCTTGTATGAATTTATTTAAGGCACAAACATGTCGAATAGTCCGCGTTTTTGTTGTATCGTGACAAGTGCTTGTTAATTATGATTGTGGACCTAAACACTGATGCTGTAGATATTTCAAATGTCTGTACAGTCAATCATGTGAACAAAGGCCACCCTTGGGAAAGACAAAATGTAGCCTTTTTTGACAGATGGCCTTTATTCGGAGGTCAGTTTGTTCTATATAACCAGTGACGCTTGTTTTCAAAGAATAGCTTTTATTCACAGAGTGGTCTTTATTCGGAGGTGGCCACAAGCCAGGTTTGACTGTGTATACTGTACTTATCTAACTGGTAATGGATTTAAAGATTCACGATTTCCTTTTTCACTTATGACGTCCCGATTTAATACATATACGAACCTTTAGTCCTGTTTAATACCTAAAACAATTTATCACGATATTTAAACCTTTACAAAGCGAATAATGGTTTCAATGTATCTTCAATATAACGCATTGAATTTAAAATCCAATCCAACATAATAATCGCACACCATTTAGAATTTATTTTTTCTATTCAATATCAAAAATAAACCCAGAGTATTTAATTACACCTGATTGGCTAAGCGCCGAGCCGCATTGGTTACAATATGGCGGCGATTAATCTACGTTAAAGTCTTGACTGGGTTATTGAATAAAGTCTTAAAAGAGATTACAGCACGTTGTAAATACTTGGCTCGTATTTTAATTCACAATTGTGCATATATACGTATATATATATTTATATACTTTGTGGTAGTAACTGTGAGTGAAATGGGGATAGCGTTTATTAAATTCAAAGGATTTTAATTAACTCGAAATCAAACAGTGAGTATATATAACAGTGATATTTTTTGATATCGTTCATTTCAACTCTTTAATTGGTAACCTTCTTTCGCCAAACAATTTGTAAATAAACATTTAATGCAACTCTACGTTTTTTTCAGTTACGAAACATGCATGCAATTTATGAAGTTTATAATTATGTATGAATGTGACTTGTAATTTTACATATCTACAAATCCGAGGCTAAAACTTGAAAGTTGGTCTTTTACATGTTTTTTTTTTACTTCTCAAAATCAATTTTCTGTCTAGAAATGCATGCGTATCTTATTTTACCGCACAATTCATAATGGTTGGCTATATTGATTAGTTTTAAAACAAAACCCATACATGGAATTCTTTAAAACATAATTTAAACAGTGAATAAAACCAACGATTAGCTAACGACCATTTTTTAATCGCCATACTATTGTTACAGTGCCTAGAATTTGTTTCGGGCCCTTAATTAGGGTCCTCTTCTCGAACTCTTAACGAGAGGCATTTTATATCTCAGACCCAGTCAGGGAGGTATTGTGGTCTAGTGGTAGAGCTGCCCTGAGTTCGAATTCCAGGCTTCGTTCATGAACTTCACAATCCCATTTTTGGGACGCAGTACTGGTGTAGAGAGACCAGGAAGCGGACCCTTACGTGATAAATACATGTATAAGCAAGAATTGCTTGTTTCACAATCGAGCTAAAATAAATTAGTGTAAACAAAACTCAGTCAGTTACATACAATGGTATAATACAACTTTCTGTCGCGAAAGTAGAAACAGGTTTTTAGAATTTTGTTCACCTCTAAGATTGCATTTGTCACCTTTGTGAATTAAAGATATTCTGGAGACGTTTGTTTGGTTTTATGTGACTTATTGTCACTGGGGTTTAACGCCGTTTTCAACATTTTTCAGTTATATACGGCGACCTATTCACCTAACCAGTTTTCCTTGACTGTATACTAACCAGTACTAACTTACCCTTCCACAAGGAGCCGGTAACTTCTCCATGTATGGAAGAAAATCTACATTTTGTCAATTTTTCATAGAAGGGTCTGACCTGCCGCGACCAGGATTCGAACCCGGATCTCCGGGTAACAAGTCCAGTGCACTAACCACTGGACCACGGTTGTGGCCTTTCTAGAAACGTTATATTCCATCATTTTCAAGTTAACATTAAATCTGCGCAAATTACATTTTTTTCTACAATAATGCCAATAAGTAACTTTGTGGCGTTTTCATCAATAAATCTACGTGGCTTATTGCTAACGTTTTTACTTTGTCATGCCGGCTTTATCTGATTATCTATATAAGGTCTTCGTTAGTTGTTGAGAATACGTTTGTAACATCTAGTTTGAGGCAAGCATTGGTCAATATTTTGTACCCCTCTGTCTTATGTAGATTATGTCATTTGAAAGAAAGTGAAAAATCGTCACAGACATCACAGGAAGAATGAAATAATGTCATTAAACAAATAAGGAATCACCCTGACAACGGATAAACGTTGTTGATGTGATAACGTCATATTGCATTTATTGAAAACAGCAAATTAAATTACAGTAATTATATGTGAAATTTAATACTAAGAAACTAAAAGCTATTGAGCCCAGAAAATATATCAAGTTTGGATACAAGGAATGTTTCAAAATTCCGTGAAAATGTGACCATTTATCATAATGATTCATTCGAAATAAATTTGGTTGGTATTTTATTAAAATGGCTACAAAAATTATATTTAACCATTCCTGCTACCTTGTGCGAGTATTAATACTCTCATTATAATTTTGTTAAGTGTTTATCCACCACAACTTGTACTAATTATAGTTATCAGGATATAGTCATATCTCATAGAAGTACATTCAATTTAAAATATTCCATTGCTGGTTCAATGTTAGTTGTGAAATATGAAACCATTTGAAACATTTTATACACTGTAGATATACCCACCAAACTGTTTTATATCATATACCTATATCATGTACATGTTCCGTGTAGTATATCAATTAATCCAGATTGTGGCAAATCTTTGACACGTTATGAAAAATTACAGTGGCATTGACTTTAATTGTATACATTTCGCGACAATGATGATATCAAAACATTATGTAAACAAACAAACAAGCGGTTCAGATAATATTTATACGTCATTAAGATTTAACATAATACCGCTCCTAAACGCATTGGTTTCAGTATAAGTAAGTTTGTTGGCACGTTCGCTATTTCTACTTATAAAGAACCTAGTAGATAAACGCAGTTAAAATTCTATAGATGGTCACCTGTTTACTATGGCCTAAAAATAGGTTTGTTTCCGGTTACCCGGCCGACCCATCTTTTACCCGCTGACTCAAAAGTTTTTACGGCATCCAAATCTTAGTGCTATATTGTAATTTTCACAATAGTGTTGCCGGTATATAAAAACGTAAAAGAAAAAAATCCCTACTTACCGACCCACATTATTTTTGCATGTAACCGGAAACAAACCTTTTTTATTTACGCCTAATAACAGAGCACTAAAAAGTACCAGTGCTTCAAGCAGGCATCACCACGATCTAAGAGTCCGCGAATGAAATTGTTATATCGGGTTTGTAACATTATTAAACAAATGTGTTTGTTCGAATTGTATTTTTTAAAGAAGCCAAAGACGCTAAGTGAAAGTTAAATAGTGAATAAGCTACAAACTTTCTAGAACGAACTCCTCTCATCCGGAAACTTTTCTTATCCGAACTGAAATGCCGGCTCTGGATATTTGTCCACCTAAAAATATTTGACAGTTTGTGCCCCACGGTAGTAAAACATTCCCTAAACTTCTCATATCTGAACAAACTAGATCTATCACTATATTGTGAAATACCCGCGCAAAATGGGTACAGACCGCGCGACTGACTAACCAACCAATCTACAACAAGGGTGATTCCAGTATACCCCCGAAATTTTGTTTGCGGGGGTATAATGATTATTTGATCTGAACGTTAGAGAGGTTTCTCTGTAAATCTGACATTCGCTTCCTCGTTGATCGTAGTATTAGAGGGTCATATGAAAAGGATACAAGTTCCCCTGATTCTTCTTCTTCGGCGTTCCATCCTGAGTAGGTCGTCTGCCGTTCCCCAGAACTTTTGGTTTAGCGAGGTGTCTGTCGGTCAGACTTTCTGGCGTGCCTCTTCTAGATGAAGACAGATCTGGAGAATGTTCCCCTGATAAAATGAGAAAACTCAGTCCTGGTTTCTGAATAACGTCCTTTCACAGTTCATATACGAACTTTTTTGTTATCACAAATGCATGTAATTACAGTCAAACCTGTTAACAAAGTCCACCATTGGGAAAAACAAAATGTGGCCTTTATTGACAGTTGGCCTTTATTCGGAGGTTAGTTTGTTCTAGATAATCAGTGACTGTTTTTTAAAGAATAGCCTTTATTCACATGATGGTTTTTACACAGAGGTGGTCTCAAACACAGGTTAGACTGTACTCAAATCGAATTAGATATGCTAATTCTTCGAGGAGAACGTAATGACAATTATCTTATTTCACATCACGGATAGCTCGCCGAAGTTTGGTTATTTTTTACTTAGAGCTATTCAGTTTCCTATAATCTTCTTTATCTACCAAGATATTTTTCTCGAGTACAAATTTATCGTGCGGGTTTAAGTGTGTTATTTAAACACTTCAAAACCAATATGACATCGTCATTGATATAATGAAAGTTTTTTTCCTCGAAGTGTTTTATGGTTTTTGCATTGTGCATTGTTCAAGTTTCATTTCAAAGATTGACAATAAAATCTACCTAAAATAAGTAAACACCCCTTCTCCCTCTCTACCCCCCTCTATGTCTCCCTCACAATATTCTCCTCTACCTCTCCTGTTATACTCTACAATACACTCATCCCTCTCTACTTGTTCCTCTGAGGGTCGAGCCCCTCTCTCCTAGCATTCCCGTCTCAACCTCTCATACCACCTCTGACTACCTTCTATCTAAGCATTCCCCCCTCTGAACATCCCCCCTCAATGTTTTCACATCACCTCTTCCGTTTTGAATACTATTCAGTCGCCTTGAAGTTTCAAGAGCATGTTGAATCCATTGATAGATGCATGCAAATCGTATAACTAGATTTATATATCATATACCGTGTAACCTTTCCAAAGCAACATCCTTAGGGAGAAGCTAAATTATGTTGTTGTTTTTGTTGTTGAAAAGTTGTTGCTCTAGAGAGGTTAAATTAATAGTTAAATCGTACAGTGGGAAAAAATCATGCTGTCGTTAAAGGGAGGTTGTTGCTCGAGAGAAGGCTGCTCTGGAGAGGTCGCACTGTATACTCACATTTTGTATATTGATAAAAGTTACAATGCAGACAATGGCTGGAGTAAATTATTTACAAATTACAACCAAACATGAGTTTACACATTCCAGTAAATAAAGGTCCTCAAGGGTCAAAGTCAGTTTATGGCACGCATGAATTTATCAGGTCACATCACATGAACCTCTGAAATAAGGCAACCTGTGCGTTGTGGTAATAGATTTTCTTTCCTTTTGATGGTCTATGAACACAGGTCTAACTGCATTTAAATATAATTCCTTTTTGTTTGTTTTTGTTCGTTTTCTATGTGACATTATTACTGTTTTTTAACGCCCAGTTTACCTAACCAGCTTTACTGGACTTTATAGTAACCAGTACTTACTTATCCTTCCACAAGGAGCCGGCAACTTATCCGCATATGGATGAAAATCGACATTTGGTCAAATTTTCAAAGAAGGGTATGACCTGCTGCGACCGAGATTTGTCCCGGATCGTCGTGAATAAATTCCAGCACAACCGGTTCCCGACCGAACCAAACAAACAATACCCAGTGACGAAATTTGTCTTAAATTCCATCTATTATTTACATGTTAAATTCTCTTTATCGTGCAGCTAAAGCTTGCGTGCTAGTACGGTTTGATGGATTTTATCTCCTACTGCGAATAAAAATCTTTAAAACAATTAAAACTACTAAACTATTCACTATTCTATGAAGTAAACGTAGATTTTCTATTACAGTAGAGTTTTAATGTATTTTTCATGTGTTTGCCGAGTACTGTCAGGATTACAGCGTTCCGGACCATTTAGTGAAAATGATTTCAGAGTGTAAATTGAGGTTATATATACAGTATAATCACTGAAAACAGGACTCTCTGAAAACCGGAATTCTCTGAAAATCGGACGATTTTTCAAGTCCCATATTTTTTTCTTTTCGATAACCAATAGTTCTCTGAAAGCCGGAATTCTCAGGGAACCGGACTTTTAGTCCAGTCCGGAAAGGGTCTGGTTTTCAGGGCTTTTACTGTACATGTGTGTATGGTATAACCGTATTTGTAGCCTATATGAATCAAGATTTTGCTGAATCTTAAATCAATTTGAAGATTGTGTATCGCAGATGGTGTAGGCCCACCTTTGTATCCAGAAGTGCTAATATCTTAGCGAAATTTAATGCGGACACTACAGGATTCCGTAATTATGACTTAATGGATAAGACAATGTTTTATAATCAGCATCTCCATCATGTCAAGGGATAATTCCCCAGATATTGCTCTGATTTTTTTATACAGGTGCGATCTAATCAATGGACGATCACATCAGATATATTCAAGAGGGGAGGCCTAAAACCGCGACGTAATTCATTATTGAACCAGGGTGTTGTGTTATGCTTTGTATAATTATTATCATTTTGTTATTCATTATTTTCATGAAATAACCGCTTTACACGTTCTAAAAAAAATAATGAGATGTTAGAAGTTTGCTTCAAATAGATGTTTACAATAGTCACTCTTGTACCGACCTTATTTACTGAACGGTTCAAGTCTTCAAATCATTTCAATCATCAACTAGACGCTTAGGTTTCTAGACTGTTTAAATGTCTGTCTATATTTTCATTGAAACTTTAACTACTGTCTAAAAGGCAGTAAATTACAGATATTTATAAACCTGGGCATTGAAAAGATTGATTTTTTCATTAATTTTCTATGTTTGATGGATGTTTTGAACGGTTCAAGATAAATGTTTGTGTTTTTATCATCTCAAGTCATAAAGCAATCGATCGTGTTTCACTCATTTTAAACTGCTTTATCATATTAGCAAAACCACTTTAAAGGTATATACTCAGACATTTGAAAGTAATACTGGTTCCACTTGATTTTCTAAATACCTTTGGTTCTTTGCGTTAACAAAACGGGTACCAATTTGGGATGAAGTCTGAAAACTTGTTCCCGTTTACTCTGGCTGTACCTTTGGTGCACTGCAACATGGAACGGGAACCAGTTTTCGATTTCTTTGGTTTATCTTTTGTAGCTTTCTACCAAATTGGTTTTACTTTCCAGAATAATACACACTTGTACTCATTTCTGTTTTAGTAAAAAATCGTAAGTACTTTTTATGTTAACTATGAAGCTCACAAATAAAAAAATGGAAGTCTTGTATGGTAATTGTGGAGTAGTCACGAAAGTATGACATTTAGAAACGAGGCTCTGATCTGGGGTGTGAAATTATAAGTGACATTGTGATTTTATCCTTCTGCTTACAGCTTAATGTTTGATTAAAAACCGAATTGAAATTTTCCTTTTTTAAGTGTATTTTTTGCGAATTTAGTTGATCTGAAAGTGCGCGACATGTATTTGTTTTAATACCTTATTGTCAAGTTAGAAATAACGAAGAAGTATTTTTATCGCATCCACGCTATTTCAAATCGCTAACAAGATAAGTGCGGTTGTATCCAGGTAGGATGTTAATTTAATGTTACTGTAAATCTCAATTATCCACAAAAAATCAGTCAAATCAATCCAATTTTAATCGATATTGGATATCGGGGTATTTGACTATTACTTTTGTTTTAATAAGACGCTTCTATTATCGGTTTTATGGCCCAATTAAAAAGATAGACAAGATGTTTTATTACCAGTTTACAACCTGGTAGTTTTGTTATCAATACAGCTTGCCAGCTCGTATATCCTTACAATTAGGCCATTCTATTTGTTTGTTTTGTTAAGCATCAACCTCATTTTGCTAAACCTAGCTTCCTATTCTAACAAACAAACTCATTTTAAAAAACGAATCAATTTTCTTGACTTTAACAGAAACATCATATGAAACATATTAAAAAGAACAGCAGTCAATTGGCTTATTAAATTCAGAACATAAAAATCTAACACTTCTGATTCTGATTTATGAGTCACTGTATCCTACACTAGAATCCTAAACAACAATTTAAGAAATAAAAAGATCAAAATTTAAAATAAAATCTACTTAAAACATGATTTGCAAACTACTGCCATAAATCTCCGAAGCTGTGGAATCCAATCAAGCAACTATGAATATTAATAAAATGGTGTTATTTTTTGACTGACGGAGCTCAAAACCTAGACGCACACGGACACTTAATGAAATAATAAAACAGAATGGCCTAAAGATATTTCTGCTTTCTTTCATGACCTGAGTATTTCGATTTGTTATTCTTGCGAAAAAAATATTTTCAGAAATTCTGTACCTATCCACGTTAAACATCTTACCTATGATTTATTTCGATTTTTCTTCATATATGGAGAAGTTGCCAGCTTCATGTGGAAGGGTAAGTTAGTACTGGTTAGTATACAGTCAAGGAAAACTGATTAGGTAAAAAAAACGGCGTTAAACGCTGTGACAATGTCACATAAAACAAACAAATACTAGTATGATTTAATCATTATCAAAAACTTGCCGATGTTTAAATAATTCAACAAGATTCACAGCAATATCATCATTTTGTGTCTGTTTTATAAGGGACGCACATCAGAAAGTACAATTAATACAGAACACCATTCATTAATAATATTAGATATAAATATATAGATGTTTGCGATTAGTTTAATATGAAAAGACTTATTTTACATATTTCTGGTTCGTGACGTACACAACATGAATTCATTTTTCCTATCTGAAGAACTAATTATGTGAATAAACTCAACATTAAAAGAGGCGTGACCGTGGTCCAGTGGTTAGTGCGCTGGTTCAAATCCAAGTCGTGACAGATCATACCCTTCTATGTTACGCTTTAAGTTAGTACTAGTTAGTATACAGTCCAGGAAAACTGGTTAGGTGAACCGGTTGCCGTATATAACAGAAAAAATGTTGAAAAACGTGGATATTACCGACGAATTGTTGAAAAACGAGGATGTTACAGAAAAATTGTTGAAAAACGTGGATATTACTGATCTATTGTTATAACTAAAAAATGGAGGGATTATTTTCAGAATTCGGAAAGATTGAGTCTAGTCCCTTTAAAAACTATGCAACGCTTAAACATGCATACGGGTGTAGAACTGTTCCGTAGTAAGATGAAGGAATGGGAGACAACTCTAAAATAGGTACACAGCTCTAACACAAACTGGTACCCTTTGACTCTGGTGCACAGAGACACTGCAGCATGGAACGGAGACCAGTTTAAGCGTAAACATAGATCTGTAGTCATATCAAATCATACTATAACACGGGCATTCAAAATAGCGGACTCGGGTCTGATTCAAGTATTATTTTGTTTGACAATTCATGCTAAAATACCGAGTTATACATGTGGCAGACTGGCTAGTATTTCTTCACGATTACTCGTTTTATTGACGTAAACGAATAGTTTACAGGACTGACAGTTCAATATTTATAATAGTTGGTCTATATTTTTAACGATTATCGGGCTCTAGTATAATGATACGACTAGATAAGATTTCTGTTTGAATGGATTTCATGATTATAAAACAAAATACTAGACGTGACTTATCGTACAATGATAATGATGATATACATGATAATGACAGGTCTTTATTTTAGATTATTTTATAATTTGTGATTTTTTTAACACGGCATGAATAAACACAAATACTGTTCGATCGAAGATTTGGGTAACCCTCTTGGTGATATTTGAAGAGAACCCGTCAACAAATAAACAAAAAATGTTCTATACGATTATGGGATACGATAAAATCCGCCACTTCCGTAAATCTGTACGGGTTTTATCGTGATGTCATCAGTGGACAGACATTTTTGACGATTTATTGTTATTCAGTATAAAATATTTTTGATACAGTTAATGGCACTGTTCATGATTTTACATTCAATACTTTAAAATTGAGCAATTTGGGGAAACCAACACAGCCTGTGTGCTTTATGAAGAAATTAACCGCGTAGAAGGTATTGACTTTTGTCTTACATGCATTTTAATAAATTGGATAAAGAGATAAAATTTTGTTTTTATATCATTTACCAAATGCTGTAAATATTGGAATTATCGTAGTGCTCAATTGAATTTTTATTGCATGGTAAGTTTAGTTCAAAATGTAATTACATGAAATGGACTACAGTCAAAAAAAATAAAAATAATAAAGTGCATATATACTAGTAGCTATCTAACATGTGAGATATCGAGAACGAAGTATAATACAACCCCTGAAATCCGGATCTCATCCGAGCCGGGCCAAAGCCAGGTTTTCTGAGAACTCCGCTTTTCGGAGAACCATTGATTATGGGAGCGAAAAAATAGGACCGTCCGAATTTCAGAGAATTTCAGTTTTCAGGGGGGGGGGCGGTCCTGTTTTCAGGGGTTATACTGTATTATAAAGTGGCAACAATTGACGTATTAAATATCTAAATAGATATTTATAACATGAATTAGATAATATTCGTGAGCAACAACAAGTCTTTCTTATAGAATTACACACTTAGTTCGGTCAAAATGAGCGGTTTGATTAATAATTTATCTGTTTATAATGTGGTCTTTTTTATTGAGTGTCTTTTCAGTCGTGATCAGTCTATCACCTTTAATATAGCAGTACGTTATTATCAGACATTTTCTCCCAAGAAATAATTCTCTTGTTTACAAGTGCTTGTTCATTAATCACCGGGAGCCAATTCTTGAATCTTAAAAATTTTTGTTTTTATTCATTCTTCAAACGTTTTACAAATTGAATATATAAGCGTTTTACAAATTGAACATTTAAGTGGTCATGGTCATTGACGTATCATACATGCAAAATGCTGATAAGAAACTACACTTTGATAAAAAAATTCTGATGTTCATATGGTTCTACAGTCGCTCACTGTTTTATCTCTAATTCTCTAATTACAAACAAGTCATCCCAAAGAACGATCTACAGTTGTAGGAAATGATAAATTATACTTGTATCATGTTATGTACACAAGTTTCTAAATGGATTACTTTGTACTTATGCTCACATGCAGCGCTTTGATTCCAAGACCCTCTCTTTTTCCGCTGCGATCTAAGGTCGTACCAACAGCCAAGGTCATTTGCCGACGAATGTCCCAAGTATATACATGTACCTGGATAAAACCGCCGACCTTAGATACCTGGACAGTTTCCTCATGAGAAATTTAGTACCGAGTAGGGTTCGAACTTTGTTAGAGGCTTAGGAATACACGAAGACAAGTCAGAGAGACCATAACCATTCCACCACGGTGAATCATATACTGTTTCAATTGAGATTTAAGTTAAATTAAAGAGGTATTTATGCAGCGTATCATATAAATGAAATGAAACCCTCTTTGTCTCTTATCTTTTTTTCTTCTTTTCAAAGGCAATCAGAATTAACCCGCGTAATCTGCTCCATTCACCTTACTTGTGGTCATCAGTCAAGCCTCAAAGTCTTAATATTAATTCTATACCTTTGTACATGTACTTCTCGTTAGTTTCGTTATACTTGGTCGTAGGTAGAATAAATTAAACGGGAATCAGTTTTCCTCGAGCATAGTAAAAAGGGAAGAAATTATAATATCAGAATCTGGTTCCCGTTCCGTGTTGCAGAGCACAGAAGGTCTCTATATTGACAGGTTCGACGGGAACCACATTAAAGAGTGTCTAACCTGGTCCCCGTTCCGTGTTGTCTAATCTGGTCCCCGTTCCGTGTTGTCTAATCTGGTCCCCGTTCCGTGTTGCAGTGCACAGAAGGTCTCTGTATTGACAGGGTTCAACGAGAATCACGTTAAGGAGTGTCTAATCTGGTCCCCGTTCCGTGTTGCAGTGCACAGAAGGTCTCTGTATTGACAGGGTTCAACGAGAACCACATTAAGGAGTGTCTAACCTGGTCCCCGTTCCGTGTTGTCTAATCTGGTCCCCGTTCCGTGTTGCAGTGCACAGAAGGTCTCTGTATTGACAGGGTTCAACGAGAACCACGTTAAGGAGTGTCTGAATATCGATATTAAGAAGGGAGACAACCTTTGGGACAAAAACTGGGAATGAAACATACGAAAAGCTGTAATTATACTGGTAAATCAGACTTACCTTATCTGAACAAACCATTTTTGCTGGGTTTAACGCCCATTTTTTTCAACAATCTTTCAGTTACTAGTATATACGGCGACTGGTTCACCTTTCTTGGACCGTATGTTAAACAGTACTAACTTACTCCACATACGGAGGAAAATCGACATTTTTGTCAAATTTTCATAGAGTGGTATAACCTGCCGGAATTTGAACCCGGGTCACCAAGTTACAAGCCCAGCGCTCTAACCTCAGGATCACGGTCGTGGCGCGAAACAAAACTTCACAGACATAACAAATAGGAATTCATTTACCAACTGAGAGAAGGGATTCTATTTTTATTCATCGTTATTTGTGTTATATCGTGCGGACAGTGCTATTTAGGTTCCATCAAATGTTGACCAGGTCTTCAGAACTCCCAAGCCCACCACGTGCTGCACGAAACAAAGATCTAATATGGTAATGGGAGAGAATTAGTTCGTCAATTTTTTGTAAAGAAACATTTGCTTCAGTAACACCCTTTGATGATAGTGGGCGTATTTTAAAACTACAGCGCAACCTCTCCAAAGCAACACTCTTTGGGAGACGCAAAATTATGTTTTTGTTGTTGAAAGGTTGCTGCTCTAGAGAGGTTGAATTAATAGTCAAATCATACAGTGGGGGAAAAGCATGCTGTTGTTGAAGGGAGGTTGTCGCTCAAGAGAGGGCCGCTCTGGAGAGGTCGCACTGTAATGATAGATTTGTTGATTATGAACCTCTGAACTGGTGTGTTTTTATCACAGCATCTTCTTACTCATCATGGATGTTAGTTGGTTCACAATTAACAAGTTTAATTTAATTTCCGTTTAAAAACGGTGGAAATGCTATTCTCAGATGTTATAATCACTCAGTGAATGCTACCAATCTATAACCTTGGCTCTTTAGAATTCTCGAGGAAACATTTTCCCTGACAATTCTAAAATCAATACAAAATAAGTTTGTCATTAAATACTAGAATATATCACACGCAAAAAGCCCTTTAATGTCTTGATTGTTCAACACCAGAATTCTTGTTCAGAGGTTTTCTGTTTCTGTGTAGTTGTTTCATCACAATGGACGACTCGAACATATGCACACAGCATCATGAATTCATCGACATTAATCAGTTTAATCCATAATAGCAATTTAAACGACATTTCATTCATGTCTGACCTTGCAATTTTTGTTGATTGAACGATTAGGCGTTCACTGGTACGAAAACTTAGGCAGAATAAACAAGATTTTGGTATTTAATCAGAATAGACCGTATACCACGACCTTGTTTGATCTACCAAATTCCCCTCCCTGAATTTAACTCCTATACCATTGTATTTTTATAGAAATAAGTTGCTGAAGAGTCATTTTCAGATTTATCAAGCCTGTTCAAATGAACACTTTTTTTTCGGGCGTTGTCGAAATTACCTATTATATTTTTGTATGAGTAGATCGCGAGTGAATAGAACGATACTAAATGATTTTAGAGTACCGACGTTCTGTATTGTGTCTGTATTTGCATTTCTGTTCTATTTGTACAAATAGTGAACACTTATAATCCTTCTTTAATTATCTTTGCTGACTTTATATTTAAAAAAAATCGGGTGGGAAAAAGTTATTTTATGCATACATTTTGATATAAAGACGGTCAGTGATTCAGGTTAGTTTTTATCTTAAATACGTACAGCGTCCTAGTCGAGATCTAACTTAAGTATTATTTATTTTATTTTCAAATTTGAAAAGAGCTTCTGCACACTTTAATGTTACAGTAAAAACTCACATAGTGACCACCTCAATATTACGACCCATTTTTCAGGTCCCGAAGGTGGTCACATTATCGAGGTTTTACTATACTTCTCTGTTAATTAATAGAAGAAAAGCGTGTTTATCAGTATGCGACTTTAAAGTATTTATAACCACAAATGTAGCTGCGTTCAGTTTTAAATTCGCCTTTTTTCACTAGGGTTTAATGCCGTTTTTTCAACACTTTTTCAGTTATATACGGCGACGGTTCAAATAAACCAGTTTCTCTGGACTGTATACTAACCAGTACTAACTTACTTTTATACAAGGAGCCGGCAATTTCTCCACATATGGAGGAAAATCGACATTTTTGTCAAATTTTCATGGAAGGGTATGGCCTGCTACGACCGGGATTTGAACCAGGATCTCCTGGTTACAAATCGAGCGCACTAACCACTGGACCAAGGCCGCAGTCTTTAAATTCGTTTTTTCATATTTATGAGGGTACTAGATTTGTGCTTACCTGGGAAGATGATCTCTTGTCCGGCACATGAATGATGTAGCTTACGACAGTCTGTCCTATTTTTCTCATGCAAGACACACGTTACACATGAAGAGTACTCGATTGCAATAAGCAGATATTTGGGTGATCAAGCTATTGTATTTTGTCCTTTTCTACAATCAAATAAAAGATGGATGCCTCTTCAATGAGTGTTTCTACCTTTAATTGAAAAGTAAACAGATTAAGGTAAATCATCAAAACCTGTTGACTGTGATTAAGTTTTGGGTAATCAATGAAGTGGGCTATTTTCAAAAACATGCTGTCATGTTACATAAATTATAAAACAAAATCTCGAGAAATATTTTGTTCCCATAAAAATATCGCCATTGCTGAATAATTTAGTGTTGTGCAATACTTTGAGCAATCGCTTTCTCTCAATCGAATTGATAGTAAAAATGGGTGCATTCTATTTTTTATTTTCTGTTAAAGACATTTACACTCCGACAACCTGAGCGGTTGATTAATTTACATGTATGGTCAACACCAGGGTTGGGTAGTTCGGGTATTAAGCCGTGGCGACAATATCTCAGATTGTCCATGTGTATTTTGCAGTAAACGGTGTCCTCATGGTATAATATTAATATTATCATACATTTTGTATCATGACTTAACGATTCACAGTAAAGTACAATGAATTTACACATTGACAACTTCGATAACTTTAAAATTATGTAAAAATGTTCGGATTAGAAAGGCTCTACTATATGTTTTGTTTTATTTCTATTAATTCAATAAAGTTTCCATGTAAATGTGCAGAGATATACATGTAATAAGTTGTGACTGTCTTCGTACCGTGACCCAGTTTTGCCTGTCAGTCACGTAACATACATTTGAAAAAAACTAAAATTAGTCTCCCCCAAAACCTATTGTCACTCAACAATCATATACAAGTAAGCAAACACTTGTTACCTGAGTGGTCTATTACTTTATTAAACAGATTTACACAGATTCGTGAATTACTTATAATTGGTATTCAAACATAAAATCATGTTTGCTTACGCTCAATAATTCTAAAAATTCTATTTGAATTCAACACCAGGGTCTGTTTGATCAAAGCGCGGAATCTTGATCAATTATGTAATTACAAGAGCTGGAGAACCGCTTGTATCATTCACAAAAGTTTCCTGTTTGTATGCCATTAAACACTTTCTGGTCCCATTTAATTATTGACTGGCGTTTGTTTTCTTCTTTGAAGAAAAAGGAAATTTAAAATGTATTAAAAGTAAAGACAGTACCTGCATCAGCTGATCTTTTTCTCTTTTTTGTCTAGTAAAAAGTTTTGATATAAAAGTACATGTGATCAGGATATTTGTATACTTGTACTGGTCTGAAAATATAGTCTTATCTTAGTGTATAAATATAGACCATTCTCGTCTTTGTGTTACGCCGACACTTCAGTTATAGTACAGTGAAACCTCTCCAGAGCGTCCCTCTCTTGAGCAACCACCTTCCTTCCGCAACAGCTGTACGATTTAGCTATTTATTTAATTTCTCTAGAGCAACAACCTCTCAACAACAAAAAAGGTTGCACTGCACACGTAGTTTTAGTGTTCGGTACAGTACAAGAGGTTCCGTGTTCAGTCCAACATAGGACCTGGGTTTTTACACTCCCCATATACAATGTATAACTGTATATGGCAGCTCGTACCATTTATGATAAAAGTCAAATTTTCCCTGATCCATAAAGACTGCACGTATAATATAAGCTTGGTCAGTTTTATTGCAGCCAAATAATCGATTACCGACTAGCTTCCAGTGTAAAAATCTAATGTACATAATTATACTGATGGGTGTTTTAAAGCTGATGACCTTTTAGTGCAATTAAAAAACAAGTAACAATATTTAACGATTCATATCAAACAACATCGGCTACGTATAGGCGTGGTATACATTTTATAACGCGAACTACAAAGAGTAATTTTGGGCTTCCGGGCATAGAGTCAAACCTGTGAACAAAGGCCAGCCTTAAGACAAAATGTGGCCTTTATTGACAGATGACCTTTATTCGGAGGTCATTTTTTCCTAAATAATCGGTGGCGGTTTTCAAAGAATGGCCTTTATTCACAGGGTGGTCTTTAATTGGATGTGTCCGCAGGGTTTGACTGTACATATGAAAACGGAACGGACTCATATTTCCTTGTGAAATTAAAAAATTTTAATTCGCCAAATTATGCTTTCAATTCCAGGTATATTTACACCATGTAAGTGGTAACAATACGGGTAAAAAAGTCTCACATTGGTTTTTCTTGCTTTCAATAACTTCACTATAATGACAATTTAGTGTCGCACTGTTTCTTTGATCTTTGGTCAGCACACCACGTGGGTCACTATGGCAACTACACCGTTAATTTGGTACGCGTTTTATGAATGCAGGGTATGAAAGTCTAGGAAGCGTCAGAGTACAAGCTTGCTACACTGTCTGAAACACTTCATACAAAGGAACCGGTCAAACCTTGTAAATTGTTTTTAGACCTAAAAAATAGGTTTGTTTCCTGTTACCCGACCGACCCATCTTTTACCTGTCGATTCAAGAGTTTTAACGGCATCGAAATCTTAGTGCTATATTGTATTAACAACAGTGTTGCCGATATATGTAAAAAAAACGTAAAAGAAAAAGTCCTACCTATCGACCCATATTTTTTTGGGCATGCAACCGGAAACAAACCTTTTTTTGTTTAGGCTGTATCTAAACACTCCGACTTTGTGCACCATGTCTGCTGCCGAATATCTAAAATTCTGGGTTTTCTAGTTTTTTTTTGTTCATTCAAATTACCAGGTTATTATGTTGCTTCGGTTACTCCGGTTTTTACAGAATTATTTTGTAGATTTATCTATTATTCATAGTTGCTTGCGTTCTGTTCTGACTCTGGTGTAAGTTCCGGACTGTTTGATTCTGTTATTGGTGGCTGGAAAAACTTTTAAAGGAATTTAGCTCAGTCAGACTTATGAAATAGATTTTTTACGGTACATACAACGGAATTAAGAGTTTTAAACACACTACTGTGCTTGTCAGGTATTAAAATATGCGTGTACACTAAGGAACTGGTCCCGACTTTTAAACTAAATCTTATGTGGTCCACAACTCCTTTTATTTTTACGTCACGAATACTTAAACAGACGTGCTCTTTTTAAGCGATTTTAGAAAATCAGCCGACTAATATATAACTAATGTGTACATCTACCGTAAATACAATGGTGAGTCTTAAATGTGTTAGGTGATCATAGCCTGGAAACGTCTTTATTTCTTACAAAGCTTGTCGAGTAGACCCCTTTATCAACATATATGGATCTCGAATGTTTTACAAACGACAAACATAACACACAAACACTAAACAGATACTAAAATTGTTTATAAAAAACATGAATGTAAGTAATTTTATACAAGGATTTATTGTTTCACGACAATATTTAGTAACAAAACAAACTATTGATCTAGGTCAGCCGTATCTGTGAATTTGGTTACATGATCTTCAATTTACACCAAGATTTTAAACTAATCAATAGTTTTAACATGTAATTAAACACAACTAGAAGATTATGATTTATTTAACAGAAATGAATACTGATTATATCTTTACATGTTTACGAATGAAAGAATACCGACTACAACTTATGAATCAATAAACACGCACTCTATTGTAGCTAAAAATACAGTCGGGTCCAGTTTGGACGATAGCACTTAAGACGATTTTTATTATGTCGTAATAAAAACAAATTGAACTTAGAAGTTCTTTTACTATATATTCATGCAGTCTGTGTTTTATCATTTCGGTCGCTTTTACATCCTATGAATATACAGTGGAACCCCTCTAAACCGGTTGAGCCTGGTACCAGGTCATTTGGTCGGTTTAGAGAGGATGCCAGTTTAGAGGGGATTTTTTAATAATACATTTATGAGTAATGAAGTGGGGACAAGAACATTTGGCCGATTGATAGGGGAAACATGTTTATAGAAGATTCGGTGTTTAGGGTCTCCACTGTATTAGAATAACGGGCTACAACTGTATTGTTGAACTAAATTTGGTTACAAATTTTCTCTCGCTTGTATTACTGACTGAACAAAAATAACCAAGTTAATAAGTGAGAGGCAATTATTTTGCCAAGTATAGAAATGATCGTAGTTTATTTCCATGAATCATTATGACGCAAATCTACACGACGTAATTGACATCATGTTTTCATACTTTGTTACTAAAATACGACTGTAACTTTATATTGTGTCAATAAAATACAAAACGAACATGCAGAGAATGGAATTTGGTTTTATTACGTGAACGTATTACGTTTTTTTTAGTTGGCCTTTTAACAAAGTAAGATTTATTCAAAAACAAAAATAAAAAATTAAATGTCTGTAACCCTGACGACTGATTTCTATCGTAAAAAACAACTTACAATAAAATAGTAAAGAAAATCTATACGAAAACTCTCGGCATCTGTAACCCTCTCTGAAGTGTGAAGTATTGCACTAAAGTAAAAACAAATAAGTAAATAATTATCTTAAATGCGAACTTATGATACGCATACATGGCTGCTGCATTTGTTATTTTCTTCGAGGAAGAAAACGATCTGACTTTGCGAGCAAGTGATTATAGACTGAACACATACTGAAATCATAGTAATTGTCTTATGATTAAATTTATTCAGCCTGTTGCAGAAGTGGTATTTAGCGTAACAATAATTCACCATGACACCGTTACAGATTTTAATTGATTTTAATACTTTATTACTATTGTAGGAATGTCTGCTACGGAGGTAGCCGCACCACCTTCGGTTCCTAATCTTCAAGATGTGACTGGAAAAGGACTTGAAGAACCAGTAACAAACATTACTGAAACCTCACCAGATGGTCGCAATAAAGAACCCGTTGTTATCAAAAAGGAAGCTCAGATTACAATACAACCGATCGCGGATACAGAAGAGTTAAAAATAAACATTACAACGACAAGGTCTGAAAATCAAGAGACACTAAATAGTGCACCAGATAAAGTTGGTGAAATGGATCATTCAACTGGACAAAAACCTAAAGGCAATGCCAAAGTAACTGAATTCAGATTACCAGACAAAATAGAAAAGGATTCCGGCAGAGGTGACGATATTACAGGGGAACGTGTCATTGACATTGTTAAACAATCCAAATTGAAAGAGGGCCAGAAAGGTACCTCCCAAGATTTGGGAGATTCACAGGAATTCTCGGTATCTCGACCGCTAACTGAAACATCATTAAGAGATGGCACCAAATTTTCATACGACCTTGACCGTGATAAACGAGACGCGAAATCGGAAATGGACAGAGATATGAGCAAATCACCATTTTCCGTGAAGGTAGAAAGAAAGCCCCTGCACACAGCACAAACACGTTCACATTCAGATTATTATTCAAAAACACCAACTACAGGGAGATACACTCATTTGGCGACATCGTACGGACAGTTTTATGGGTTTCCGCCTGAATATGGCGGAAAGTCACAGATGCCGCGCATGCGCAGACCGCCAAAGCTGGTAAGACTGGCAACAGTGACAATGTCACCAAAGTAAGTAGCGTGCAAATTAGTGCATTCTTTTCTTGTTATTCTACAAATGCAAGTATATAATGTAAATAGAATCTTTAACCATTTTAGCTGAGTAATTAAGGATTTTGGAATCAATAAAAAAGTGGCAATAGCTCCAAGAGAATGTAACCATCAGAGTTTCTAAAGTAAACCAACGACATGTAACTGGTATGAATGCATGCATTAAAATCATTTCTGAAATGCTCGCAGTGTTTCACGCGCTAGTGTCATCTTTGAATGAGGTATGACGTTACCCTTTGCTTCGTAAGCATATTTTGTAATCTTCCAAATTCAAAGCTAATTATACAAACATCAGATTATTTAAAGAAATTGGGTTATTTCTCTCTGAAATCATTGTGGCAAAAGAAGTCATTACTCATTACAAGCAATGGGATAAGATCAACAAAAAACGTGGACTAAGGGACGTAACTCGTATACGTCTTGTTAATTTGGAATTACAACAAAGTAGAGTTATCGGACTTTATATGTGGTTGTTTGAGATGACCATGGCAACACAGGAATGCGAAATTGAGTCCTCAAATCTTTCTTACAATAATGAATTAATTATCAATAGATTAGGTTAAACAAACAATTCAGATGTGGAGAAAAAAGTAGGGATCGAAACACAAAGTGGATGTACATGTTTATCATTGAAGTTGTTTAAACAAACCAAATACATCGTAATTAATAATGAATTGCGCTATTGTGTACATAGATCTAAACACAGAATAAACGTATGTTTATCGCACGTAACGAGGGTCCGACATGTGCTATTAAACTTATTTGCCCTCAAAGCAACAAATGGCTTTCCCGAATGTAACAAAGGTTGGATAAGAACTAAATTTTAGTCTGAATCAAATTCTCTTCGTCTCATAAATGTTACTTACGTACAGTATAGCCATACATTTGTGATACAGTGCAACCTCTCCAAAGCAACACCCTTTGGGAGACGCAAAATTATGCTGTTTTTTGAGAGGTTGCCACTCAAGAGAGGTTAAATAAATAACCAAATCGTACTTTGGGGGAAAACATGCTGTTGTTGAAGTGAGGTTGTCGCTCAAGAGAGGGCTGCCATGAAGGTTGCGCTGTACTTGTAAATACTCGGTTACTTTAATTGTTTTACTTCACAATGATGTTGCTCCAGAAACTACATATTTTCAGGACCACTTTTCAGGCCGTTTCATGAGGTTTCTCTCAATGTATACACACAGACGGTCCGTTTTTTAATTTAGATATTTATAACAGTTTTTACAATCCTACCGTATCATTATCAACAAACATGTGAAGAGCGTAACAAATTTAAAATTGTAATCAAATATATACCTGCTTTCTTTCGATACATTCAAAGCCACTTAACTTGAATTTAATCAAGATAATGCTCTTGAAGTGTTGTAAAATATTGTGATAAAGATGCCCTGAGCACTTGAACAACTTTGCTTTAGTTGACATTGAACGGATTGTACGGATATACGGGAATTTAGCGTTAACTTGTTTCAGTGAACTTACGGATTATTAAAGTGATAAAAATGTGTTTTATGTATATTAAGGTTGATATGATAAAAACCTTAAAGGTTATGATAAAATCACATCACTGGAATTAATGCTGTCTTGAATTTGTGATTTATACATGATAAAGGGGATAGAGGATTTTTTTACCAAATTTCTATATTCAGTAATTAAATTCTTGAAAATTTTCTGATATACCAGGTAGTGTAGGTACAATATATTGATGATGTTTAGAGTAAACGTGTTTATACGTATAATTGAACCAAAGTTCAATTTTTGAGAAGTGACGAATTTGTTCTAAGTGTGACACAATTTTCATGATAAAGAAACTAAAAAAGAAAAAGGGCTCTAGTGATGAGTCACGTGATCAAACAGAGCCCCAGAGAGACCCTTGGCCATGCGTGCCCTTTGATGTATTCACATCACATGACCACTTGTTTCCGCCTCTGGCACCCACAGTTCTCCCACGATTCTGGACTTACAGAGGAAGGTTTGTGTGTAACATTAGTCACTGGCGGACTTTTTACCATAACTATACAGCCCTCCTTTCCTTTTTGAAATACATTCAAAAGTGTCGAACAGCAATACACTTTAAAGGTTGCAATGAATAACGATGAAAATAGAAAAAAATAAGAGAACAATCGCGGCTGTGGTCCAGTGGTTAGTGCGCTGGACTTGTTACCCGGCGATCCGGGTTTAAATCTCACTCGCGGCCGGTCATACCCTTCTATGAAAATTTTACAAAAATGTCGATTTTCCTCCATATACGAAAAAGTTGTCCGTTCCTTGTGGAAGGGAGCCGGCAACTTTTCCATGTGGAGGAAAATCGACATTTTTGTCAAATTTTCATAGAAGAGTATGAACTTTTGCGACCGGGATTTGAACCCGGATCTCCGGGTTACAAGTCCAGCGCACTAACCACTGGACCACGGTCGTGGCTCTCAAGCTCATATGGGATGGTCCAGAGATAATATCATGTTTGAATGTTATAATTAGTTTCATTTCGACTGGATAGTACACATATTCGAGTAAATCTGGTTCTCTGTGTAGTTGTCACCAATCAACAGAATTCATTCTCACTACAGATTTGAAAATATCAGATATTAAACCGAAAGTTATTGCGGAAGAACAATCGGTGTCCATATGGTAGTCGCTTAGAGCTGAGTTCATAAATTGTAAAAGATGTGGAATTAAATCACGTTGAGCCATCGATTTTAAGTCATCATTAATTAAAGATCTGATAGACGAAAATACTCACAGTTTACCTGTTTTATTTGGTGTAGACGTATTGTGTCATGACCCCATGATATGTTTATAGAGCCAGTCACGGTATTTGTACATAAACAAAAATTAATGTATGAAACTTACACGTTCAACTTTTATGATTAATTAAAGATTAGCAGTCAGCGGGAACACTATGAGTACAGCTTGGTTCAAGCGCGGATTTAGGGGCGGGGACTGGCCGGCTTGCGCCCCCTCCAAAATCTGATGAGCATAAGTACAAAAAAACGTCAGTTATTTGCTGATTGTGTACATACTCGTATTCTGTATAAACGTCTAGACTTTTCGCGCCCCCAACCAAAAATCCTGTATTCACCCCTGTGATTATTAACGGGAATATCAGACTTTGTATGATGCGTCGTGAATTATGTCATTATGATGAAAAGAATTATGGATGTGGGGTAGAAATCTTTTTATTATATACCAAACATATATCAACATTAATCATTCATCGCTTTAGACATTGAGAGGAATTTAATAAATCATTTCAATATTCTTTTTACTATAGTCTTACCCCACCTAATGTTGTAGTGTAAGTTTCACGTTAGAGTGAATACATTTGTACTTGTTTAAAGATAACGGTATTCTATTTCTAGCCATGGTTAAATGGCCCTTTTTATATTTCCTTTTCATAGAGCCGAAATACTACAACCGTTTCCAACAACCAGCACCAAATTGTTTGTGTCTCGCAAAATGATTTAAGTCGGATTTAATTGGCTATAAATAAATTACTGTTCTATTAAAAGTTACATTTTACCTGGGACCTATATACACATATATTGGTCCCAGATTTTACATAAGTCTTGTGTCTATCAGAAAAATTTAATTTGCATTGTGACGCTTACGTACAATTTTATGTATGCATTTTAGCCACTAATGTCATTTACTCTAAATACAATAAGTGATAGTCGTGTTTATGAAATATTCAGAACAGTCTATGTTGATCAATCATGCAAGTTAAATAGTGAATACAAAAAAAAACATAATTATGGTATTGTAGTCCGAAAATGTTGACATTTGAACGTGACTTTGTGTATTTACAAAATGTTAGTTTTATTTCTGAATCACGAGTGTTCAACGTGCGCATATATAGTTACTCAAAATCATGATTTGTTTTTTGGTATTAGGAAAGCTAATATAGTGCTATCTTGTGCAGTTTATCGTCTGAAAACCGAAAGCCAAAAGTCCGGTTTTCTGAGAATTTGAGTTTTCAGGGAAGTATTGATCATAGACGAGAAAAAAATGAGACTTGAAATATCGTCCGATTTTCAGAAAATTCCGGTTTTTCAGGGAGTCCGGTTTTGAGGGTTTTACTGTGTATTATTCCGTAATTTAATAGGTTTAAAAATAACTGATAATTATTATTATTATCAACAATGATTTTGATCAGGTTAGACAGTTAAGCAATCGATTGTAAATATTACGGCATACGATTGGCTTTAAATCGACAATAAATTCTCATAAAGAGTATAAGAAATATATCTATTAGAAACAATAATTATAAAGACTTTTTGTATTCATTATTATGGAATACCTTTAAAGTACACGTATATTGTGTATATATTTATTTTATAAAAATATTTGACAAGTGTGAACATATCGCATAATTCTCCTCAAACGGTATCCGAGATTCGGCTGTCCGAAACACTGTACACTACAGCCGGTCACCGATTTACCTGGGTCAAGAGTAATCCCGCTGTGCGCTCGTCATTTTATTGCTCTACGATGGCGGTGTGATATGATTAGTGTGCGCATTGTCCTGGCATTAATTAACTGATTCATGGTTAAAAACTACAATAGAAGATTCATTTACTATCAATGAACGAATCTTTTCACCGGACGTTGAAAAGGGTTGTACACGACAAAAAATGTCATTATTTTCCTTTCTTTGTACTCTAGCTATCATAATCTTTGTCTTGTTAAATGCATGACTTTTGTCTATGTATAATCCAGTATGTCATAGAAAATCCATATAGTATAAATTTGTGACAATCGTTGATTCTGTGTTAAAAGTTAATCAGTGGTTTATTTCATTAACGGTTGAAGTACGAACACTTAAAACTTCAGAGACGTAATTTGGATGAATTAGTGAAGCATTTATCAGATTACACTACTTTACAACTAGTGCATTGTCATACTTATTATATATTTACTTACGAGTTAACTTAAGTAGTAAGGAACAATACAGATAATTGTTAACATGAAACTGTAAAAAAAGAAAACATTGAAATTACTCGCTTTGAGAAGTTATTCATTTTGTGCAATTTGTTTTTTTTCATGCTACGGTATGAATTCAATGTAGTTTTAAATAATTATCAAACTATTACACTAATCAATGGGATGTTCAGTTTGCTTTTCTTTGGATTGTGTTATGGAATAAAATTGATATAATGTAGAATAATGTGTAAACTGTTGATGTATTACAAACACTTATAAACTTCAATGGCTGGGTGGAATCCTTCCGCGTAAGTAAACGTTACCATGTTTTCACTATTCAGTATAAGATAAAAAAATCAAGCAGGCGCAAGTACTTATGCTAAATAATGAATTCTGAATATAAACAGAAATGCTTTCATTTGAAACGAACAAAGATTCAGAGAGGACACGACAATGAGAATTAATATTTCAAATTTCTGTCCAATAAATCACAAATAATGTTCGTTAAAGTAGGATATTAATCAGTACGTAGTTTCCCTTACGTCTCTCATTGTTCTATAACAAACTCGTTAATTCAATTTTAATACATTAACATGAAATATACAAAAGTATACATTTCTTATTGTCTGAAAGCCCTGAAATAATTGACATTTATGTCTGACAAAAAGTAAGTTCAACTCCAATGGGTATGTCATGTATTCATTACAACTGATATCACAGACAATGGAACACGTGACCGAAATGGAACGGGTAATTAAGGATTCGGCATACCTCGACTGCCTTCGTCCAATCGTCTACGTCTTAGACGGAGGTACGGAATCGTCCGAGGTGTCAAGAATAGGCACTTACGGTGTTTTGCTAAGACCATTGCGTCTTTAATTTCCCCCAAAACCATGAGAGTCAAAAGTATATAAGGTGTTAAAAAATTCAAAGGTACCGTGATGAAAAGTCACATGTAGAAAGTGTTATGACGAAAGTCAAATCGTACAATTATGAAAACACGGAACAAGATGATTAAAAGTCGAAACTCTGATGGTGAACACATGATACATCGTGACGTCATCAGAGGCGGATACAGTTAGGTTTCGGGGGGGGGGGCGTAAAGTGTAGATGTTTATGAAATATATGGACACAATCAGCACATGACTGACGTTTTTAAACTTATGCTTGCCAGATTTTAGAGGGGGCGCACGCCGGCACCGCCCCCCTTGAAACCGCTCTTGGTCATCAGTTGTTATTTATTTCAGGACAAAGCCGGTTCCACGAGGACCGAGTCTTTATTATGAAGAACCGAAGAAACCTAAGAAAGTGATCACGTGGGATGAGGCGAATGATGCACGGCCACCACTTAAAATTGATATGGAAGGACCTGGCCCCACACAGTATTCCCCGAGAAACCGACCCCTTAATGAGACCAACGCGCCTGCATGGTCATTTGGTTCTAAGTGTCACATTGAAAAAAGTAATTATAATAACATTTACATATTTCTGTATCTTTTGGCACATTTATCACGATACTAAGACAAGATATCTGAACGTCCAACATTTTGTCGCTGAAACTTACATCGTATTTTAATTTGTGATAATTTGAAACCATTTACAGAACGGTGAGCTGCAGATCTCATTGCAAGATTGATTTGATCATGAATTTTTGAGAGACAATTTTAATTCTCTTTATGTAGTTCCGTACAGTTGTTGATCTTGGTACATTTATTAGTACGGCCGTAAGAATGTTTTCACGACCATTTCATGGATTTATAGTACACGGTTAGAACATAAAAAGCTTCCCATAAAAGTGAGATATAGATGTGAGCACTGGGGAAAATCCTATTGTTCACTTATATTACAGGTGGTGGATCAAGAACCTCGTGGGAGAAAACGTGGTTCCAAAACCCAGAATTGTGGACATCAAAAGTAGACTTTTATAATGATTCAGCGGTAAGTGACAACAGAGCAAAACTTCTTTTATTCGTAAACAGGTATCAGTTCGGCACCTACTTTTTGAATGTCTAATAAATTGAAGACTGACCATTCTCATGTTGGACGGAAACATCGACTTAGGAATGTGGCTACATCAATTGAAATTTATAATCTTCTCTAATATCGGTCCAAATTAAGGCCAACAACTCTTACAAATTTTGTTAAGCGCCTACGTGCGCCTAGATTTTGAGCTCCGTCAGCCAAAAAAAAAAAACATTCTATTTACGTTCATGATTTCTTGATTGGATTCTACTGCATCTAAGGTTAATGACTGTAGTTTGCAAATCATGTTCTTTTATTTTAAATTGAGATCTTTTTTAATTCTTAAATTGTTGCTTAGTATTCTAGTGTATGACACAGTGACTCACAAAATCAGAATAAAAAGTGTTAGATTTCTATGTTCTAAGTTGAAACTAGTCTGTTGACTGTTGTTCTTTTTGATATGTTTAATATGATGTTTCTGTTAAATGTTTGTGTGTGTGTGTTTTTTTAATTGAATAAGTAGCTGAGTTTTTCAAAATGAGGTTGACACTGAACAAAATAAAAAAAACAGAAAGGCGTTATGTCTAAAACGCATACTTTCGTACATCACACCATTGATATTATCTGTTTCAAACCTTGTGTTTTAGTGGCCAACACCCACACATTACCGTCAGCGGCCAATGCTCGGACCACGACAGCGCACCATGGCGGAAGCTCCCTCCTTTTCTATAGGTGTTAGACGAGAAACAACATTTAGTAAAAAAGGTAAGAAGATTAGGAAAAGGTTGATGTCAAACTTGTTTAAGTTCAAGTACTTGAACATATCCATACTTATACAGCATTAAAACAAATGTCTTTTTTAAACCCTGGATCGAATGTAGATTAAACTTTAATTCCCATTTTATTCGAGTTTTTAAATAATTCTGATGGTCGATTTGTTGGATATAAGCCAGGCATTTAACATAAAGTGCATAATTAAGAATATATCTCTTTCATAGAAGAATATATCACTTTTACATAGTAGATGTGAAGATTATGTCAGAGTATCTCATACTTCAAAGTGATTAACTCGATTTTCTTATACATTTGTATCTTTAATACCATATTACCTCGAGATATGGAAAATGACCTTAATGACATCCACTGTAAGACGATTAGAATGAATATTTTTGTCAGGGATTCATTTTATGTGCATTATTGGCCAGTAGCGAAACAGAGTTAGGGAGAAAAGTCATCGAAAATAAAACAACACGACTCCACATAAAGCAATCCATAATGAAACCTATGTTGCTGAATTAGAAAATGTATCAATGATCTTATTTTAAAAAATACGCATATAAATCGGCCCTTTTTAAGGTTTTAGGGGAATATGTATCGGGTCTCTTTGATTGGGGAAATTTGCGTCGTGGAGCACCTAATTGGGGAAATAATGGGGGAATATACTATTTTGCTTGGGGAACGGGACCGAATACCGGACACAAAAATGGCATAAAAAGGCCAGTAAATGAATGGACATTCAGTAATCTCTCTGGGTAAATATTTCAGGAAGTAGTAAGGAACCATCACCTGTTGATTATGATAAAGATATCGCTGATAAGGTAACATTGAAGACAGCTCCAGCTTTCACACATCAGTTTAGAAGGGAAGGAACCGTCATCTGGTCATCAAAAGGTAGATTTTGTGTTAAATTATCCATTTATATCCGCCAGTTTATCCAAATCTCCAAGGGTCCGTTAGAGGACAAAGTAGAATCTGGGACCAATATGTGCACATTGGTCCAAAGTAGAAACATTTAGAAAAAATATATTTTACCTCTATAATTTGTACTATTCAGGTGCTCATTCGATATACATGTATGTGTGATGATTTAACTTTCACAATGGTATTATTTTATATTTTATATATCCTACATCCGATGAATATCACAGGCACTCGGTTTCTATATAAGAAAAACGCACGTTTTTTATATGCACAGTCGCGGCATGAAGATTTTTTAGACAGATTTGCGTTGTTAAATGAGTTTAGATTAAAAAATAATATGTTTACGAGCATAAAAATCACGGAAACCGATTGCTTATGATGAATATCAGCTGGTGAAATGCAACTCTGACTTATTTGCATAAATCTTGCTCGCAGTTGTAAAAGGTTACTGGGGCCTACGCTATTTGTACTTATCTTACGGACCCCTCTCCCCCCCAAAAAAATTCTTTCTTTGATTATTTCCAAAACCAAAGCCAAGAAAATGTACTAAATGACAAAATAGTACATACTTATTTAGGCTTTTTAAGAGAAATTCATTGAAACCTAATAAAGTGGTCATAAATAATTTTTTTGTAATTATGATGTTGCGTAAAATTTCATATCGTTATTTCAGAGAAGAGTCCCGGACCAGGGTCATACAATCCTAATTACTCTTATAATAAACATCACGGACCTTCGTTCAGTATTAGATCACTTCGGCGAGAAAAATCTCATGTTCTTGGACCATTTTCAACTTTCTGAGAACCGGATATCCGGTCATTCGGAATACGTTCGGTCAATACCGTACATCTAATATGATATGGATTGGACCAATGTGTTCTAAATGCAGAATAGTGCAGAATGAGAAACAAAAAGGGGCGGAGTCATCATCATCATCATTTTTAAGTCGTATTTTATAAAGAAATCATCAAATGTTGACGAGTTTTTACGTTTTTGTTCTGGAAACACGAGATGTGTTTCAAATCTATTGTTCAATAAAAAAAATGTCAATGGATCATATTGTGTGGATATTTGACATGGTTAGACTAAATGTGACTTGGCACTTATATGACGGTATACGAGAAACACGAATGAATGTAATTATATTATCAGAGTATGTTTTTTGTTATTTCATAATTATGTATAAAGCGTTTTTTTATATTTATTCAAATTTTACAATTACATTTATCAATAAGCGTATTAGGCTTTATGTTGCGATGGTGAAACTGTCACACAAATAAAATATTTGCTCAAATAGTACATTTTCGAATAGTACATATCTATTTATGTAAAGTTGTGATGATTTGAAAAACACTATTTCACAGAATACAAAATTGCTGTTATTTCTGTATTTTTCTTTTCTTTTTCCTAATCTTTGAGTAATCAATGGGACCATTGCTGCTCTTCGATGAATAACTTCAAGTACCATGGATACAGATCATATAAAGCATATAGCTACATAACCATTAAACTGGTACCCGAAGACAGCTTTGGTGCATTGCAACATGTAACGGAGACCAGTTTACACAATCTTAAACTGGCCCCCGTTTCATATTGCAATGCACCAAAGGAGTCAACGGGTACCAGTTTAACGCAATCTCTATCCAGACTTGTCGTTCGTTATACCTCTCATGTATGTGTAAACTGGTCCCCGTTCCATGTTGCGGTGCACCAAAGGTCTCTGTACACCAGAGTCAACGGGTACCAGTTTAATGTATGTGATGGATAACGAACAGCAGCTCTGGGTAGAGATTGGTAGCTACGCCAAGGTGGTGCCTCGGTTAAAATTTGGGCGGGTTATTGGGAAAAATGGCAGGTTTATTATGATAAGCCTTTATGATTAGATTGCTGTGGTTCAAATATGGGTCTGGTTAAGGCACAGTAACGATATATTAGTGAGGATTTTTTTATTCATACTCTTTTTATGATCAACGATCAGAGTGTCAGGACTATACAAACTGAGGATCAATGTTTGAGTACAATATGAAAATAAAACAACAGTCATACTTAATAATTGCGAGTGTAACAATCTACTGCAGCATTACGAAGCTTCTAACTATTGTCCTTTATCCTTGGTTCTTCTTCATGGTTCCATAACATGTTTGATTAATACTCAACGGCAATAAACCGTCTGGATGATGATGATCGTAGTTAAAACAGCTAGTTGATAGTATAACAGTCCATGTGTGATAGCTGGCATCATAAAGACAAATTGACCAAGCATGGTTTTAAGGGGGGGGTGGAGCTGGCGTGTGCCCTTTAAAATCTGGCAAACATAAGTAAAAAACGTCAGTCAATGCTGATTGTATTCATATTCTACATAAACACCTAGACTACACCCCTCACCACTAACCATTGAATTCATGGATGTAATCTATTGTGACTTTCCTCCACACAAGTGCATGGTTAAGTCAAACAAATTATTCTGATTGAAATATTGATGCTAGATGAAGTCAAGCTGATGAGAAAGTTAACATTAGCCAAGAGCAACACTAAGTAATGAAAAAAATTATTTTATTAACTCCATTCTAAGTATAATAAGTATAATGAAGTATTTATAGCGTAAAATACATGTACTGGTTCATGAATGGTAGAAACAAGAATATATAAATAAGACCTTTATGTTTGTAACAATGATAAGAGGTAATAGACAGTTTACTCAGATGCTGTATAAGTGTATTAAGTTAAGTACATAACCCATACAAGACAAGTTATTTAGTGAAAAAAATGTCTTCACTTATCAACAAATATAATGAAATATGCTTCACACTTAAAGCCATACAGTAAAATCTCGATAATGCGACCATCTTTGGTACCCAAAAAATTGGTTGTAATAATGAGGTGGTCTCATTATCAAGTTGAATTATTCGGGACTTATTGAAAGCCAGGTGGAAATTAGTGGTCGTAATATTAAGGTGGTCGTTGTGTAAGGTTTTACTGTATTTATGTAGTAAAAGAATTATATATTGTATTGCCTAATTCAACTCAAAAATATTTACATACTGCATCGTTCACTAATTGCCTCATTAAACATAGCAGAACAAAGAATACTTCGATACAAGCAATGATTGTATAAGATTTTCATCTCTAAAGATATATTCAGCCAGGCAAACATCATTTGATTGACTTTAACTAAATCATTTCATGTACAATTTGTGGGAGAAGTTATCACATTACTGTCACTCTAAATGACCACTGCCTGATTAAATCACCGGTTCTCACATCAAGCCATCAAGTAGATGATACATTAATATCTTCTAGCACAATGCTTGTATGGTGGGATAAGCTTAATATTTCTTCTCCTACCACTAGTATAAATATAATATCCTTTGACAGTATTAAATAAATAACATGGGGAAAAATTCCATAAAATCTCGAACTAATATCATGGATGTTGTACCTTCATCATATACAAAAAAATGTGAGTAAAACCACCAGGCGAGACAATAATGTTCTCACATTTATTTTGAAAAAATAGATTTAAACTAATGTGAAAATCATACATGGAAGAAAAAACAGGAAAAAGCAGAATGGTCCCTGAAGTAACAGACACTGTAAGTGTAACATGCAGTCAATTAAAACTGAAATTAAGTCATCCTTAAAAAATGTTGGTTAAGCGACCAAAACTTTTAACAGTGGGTAAAAGAGTTTTAGTAATTTTAAGAGTTGCCTCCCTTCAATTTTTGTTAGGATTTCGTTTACTTGTGTTATCATCACAGGAAATGAACTATATTGCTATTATTGTGCCTAACCATGGTCCTGGAGTTTACCAATATTGATCTATTTATTCTACCATCCTGTGTGTAGACGTCATATGGTAAACAAAATGAATTTTCTTCACACATTAGTTATTCATTTCAATACTGCTGTAGGGTTGTTTAATTAATTGCTTCTTGTTAAGTACTGTAAATGAAGAGGTTACAAGTGCTTTGAAGTGAATAAGTTGCAGGACGATGGTCTTTGATATTAGGTAGTAGATTTTGTATTTTTTGTTAATATTATATGCTTGCACAGAAAACGAAAAAACTGGAATAGGTAACAAAAAAAGAAAAATTGTCAAAATCAATAAGAATTTTTTGAACGGGATTTTTTAATGAATAGGTCGTATAACAGAAACCAACAATTTTTTAAAGATGACTTTAAGAATTATTTTGTTCAAGAAGGTTTAAGGATAAAATACGTTTCAAAATTACCATGGCAACATCACATTCCTTATCTCCTGTAATATCACATTGTTTATACATTACCATCAAGTATGAGTACACTTATCAAGATGGGACATAAAATAACAATAATCTCACCCAACAATTATATAATAGCACTTTTACTGCACCAACAGGAAAACAAAGACAATCAACAATTAATTAATGACTTGTTAATTAATTAAGTTAAATGTAACTATGTCATTTCAATATCAAAACATGCCATTTTCGTAACCAATAGAAGCACTTCTTCGCTAAAATAATTATTTTCCTTGCAATAATGTGATTTATATCAGTAAATTGTACACAATAGTTCAAGATATACAAGTCTATGTCACAAAACAAGATGATGCTGTAAGATATTGGGGACCACAAGGGGAGATCACTACTGTCTGGCTTTGGCGAGCATTTCTCGAGAAATAATCAACCTCTGGATTTGAGCTGTACCCTCGTATATCTACACAAAGAGAAAGGAAAATTTGGTGAAAATTATACATGTATATATAACACAGTACAGAGCATAAAAATAAAAGGAAAGACATTTGAAATTAGAAGCAATTTTACAGTTTGGATGACATTACTAAATTCAATATAATTTTCAGAAAATTCATTAAAACTTGTCATACAATTTACTGATTTTTTAACAATTTTTCAGTTATATATGGCAGTTGGTTCACCTAACAAATTCAATTTATTGAAGGTGTATTCAGATATCAACAGTCCTATTTTAATAAAACCAACATACAATCATCTATTTAAATGTAAATACAATAGAATTATTTTCATTTTAAAATACATTGTCTCTTTATTTCATCATAAAATTAATGGTGATGCAAAAAAAAGAAACTACGGAGCCCCTAAAGTATTAGTATTTAGTAATTACGATTAACATATAAGTGTAGAATGTCACTTTAGGGGCTCAGTAAGAAACAGACACAAAAGTACAAGATGTTTCACAATATCATCACATTTCAAGGAAACTATTACCTAGATGCCCTGACCACAAACTTTATTATCAAACATGAAATATGTACGTCATCATATGAACCACCTACCTGATAGATTTTAGCATCTCTCATGAGTTTTTCCACAGGATAATCTGTGTTAAATCCATTACCACCAAATATCTGAAACATGATAAAATGTCCTATTGTAGCATAACAACACAATGTTCATTAGGAAAATATTCATTTTCTACATACATCCCTGGTTCATAGCTTCGCACTCTCCCTCTGAACTCTCGCTTGGCCTTTATATGATCAAAAACATAATTCCGAGTAACTATGGTGATAGGTAAATTAACTGACCAATGCACGGTCTGTAATGTTCAGCTAAGAATGTTACATGTAAGAGAGTATACAGGTAAGATTCAAGAATCATGTACACATATTCATGATCTTATACCTGCAATGTACAGGTGGCTATTTTGTTACACTATCATATAAAGAAATGAAATCTGTTTCCAAGTCTTAGATTTTAAATTTTATTGCCTTCTATGTAAAACTTATTTTCTTTTAAATTTGATTCAAAATTTAATAAAAAATTAAACACAATGATAGCTATTTACACTTAGTTGATACCAGATATCATAATTCAATGTTTAGCTTTTCATTGGTCATATATCATAAGTCAATGTTCTGTAATTTACACTTCATTGATTATATATGTAACTTATCATATTATAAAAAGTTTATTACCTTATCTCGGCTTATGTAAACATGAATAAATAAGTTATATTGATACAACTAACTTTAAAACACATCAGTTGAAATCTTAATATTTCATTTTCAAGTATAAAACACACAGAAAAAAAAAAATATTTCACACAAATGAGTCTTGTTCACAGTTTTCACAAATTTTTTTTCACTAGGGTTTAATGTCGTACCAACAGCTATGGTCATACAATGACTTTTCAACTTTAACAGAAGAAGACCCTACACCTGGTTAGAGCCACAGACTTTCCATAAGCTAGCTGGATGACTTCTGACATGTAAAATTTTACCCAAGATGGGATTCGAACTCACATCTGTGAGGCTAGTGACTACTAGTCAGAGACACTCACCATTCAACCTTGAAGGCCCCATCACAAATCTTCACAAACAATTTAGAACTATGGTGGCATATTTCCGCATAAGATAATCAGAATATTTTCCGAAAATCTACCATATTTTCATTAAAAACAAAGACATTTTCATGGAAATTGAATAACCTTTCATGAAAAGATTTCTTCACCAGATAGTAAACGTACTAGTGGACAATGAAATATTTTCATGAAAATATAACATTTTTACAAAAACTTCGAAAACTTTTGTGAAAATTAACCTGCTAAATGTATGCAGAAATATGCCACTATACAGAATGTATGTATTAACATAGAAATAATAATATAATAAACCAAAAATGTAACATACAAGACATTTTGAACCACAACTTACCTGAACAGCATCTGCAGCAGTTTTGTTGGCAACATCACCTGCTAGACACTTAGCGATGGAAGCGTAGTACGTGTTTCTACGTCCCTGATCAATCTCCCAGGCAGATTTGTACATTGCAAGTCGAGCTGATTCAATACCAATAGCCATATCGGCCAGGATGAATGATACTCCTTGATGCTGTAAATACAGTCAAACCTTTGAACAAAGGCCACCTTAGGGAAAGATAAAATGTGGCCTTTATTGACAGGTGGCCTTTATTCGGAGGTCAGTTTGTTATACATAATCAATCAATGATGGCCTTTATTTGTAGGTGGCTGGAAACATGAGTCAGACTGTACATCATACCTTATTACAGTAAGATAGTTAAGTATGTAAATCTAAGATGATCATTTCATGACTATACAGTCAAGACTGTCTATAGTAACCCTCTTTGGGAGAATAAAAATGTGGCCACTGTAGACAGGGGGTCACTATTCACAGTCGAGCCATTCCAACAGGGTTCTTCAGTAAATTATTACCAGTATGTTTTATATCAAGGCTTTGTTCAAGGACAAATAAAGATTGTCTGTTTATTTACTTTAGTATATTATTTACATGAGAAAATCATAAGTTTTAAAGTTATAAGTTTTAAATATCAAGTTTCTAAAATGTTAAAAAGTTAAGAATATTAAAGTATTCTCCCTAGGAAAAAGTCGTTGTTTACAATCTGAGCCATGCATTCCAGAAATGAAATTTATACACAGACAGTTTTTATAGCGAAAAAAGTTAGGAGAGATGAAAAAGGCTCACTTTGGACAGAACCTTGCTGTATACTACGGGTCACTATAACAGTCTGGACTGTATTTCATTTAAATACTACATGTATCTAACAATCAGTTGACCATGGAACAATTCTAAACAGTTCTCTCATACAACTGTGATTTTCCAAACATAAATTACCAACAACTTTTCCACTAAATATCAATTCATGTAAAAGTTACAGAATTTCTCAAAATATGCTATCACATAACAATGCTATTACACAACGGATGAATTATTTAAATAATGCCTCATATATAAACCACACTTCAGTTTTACCTCACAAATGAACTTTCCAAATGTTTTCCTTTCCATGGAATATTTTGTAGCTTCATCCATGGCTCTCTGTGCCAGGCCTACAGCACCAGCTGCCACCTGAACAATACACAGATAAATAAACAGGTCACATGGTGCCATATTAACTACAAGGTTAATGGAGAGCTATATGACAATATACAAACTGTTATCAGGGCTTCCATTTGACCCTTAAAACAACATTTTGACTCTTGGAATCAGTAAAATAAAGCTTTCGACTAATGAGAATTTGTACTAAATGATTAAATATACAATAAAATTAGAAGGACACTTTGTAGACTCTTTAAATTATAATCAGTCAAAGGTCATTTTTGACCCTCAATTTTTGACATCTAGTGAAAACCCTGTTATATGTAACAATTATACCACAGTAAAATCTTGTTACTTTGAGGTGTCATCAGAACAGACTAAATACACCAGATAAATGTGGTGCGCATAATAACCAGGTATTTGTTTGTTGGTTGAAAATCATACACAACTAAGAACAAATATTGATGGGACTTAAAAACTTCTAGAGATAAGATGGAAACTCCTGATATCAATGCTTGTAATAAAGAAGTTTTAGTGGATTATTTATGGATGAAGAATAAAAGTATAAAGTAATATGATGTTCTTGTCTCTAGGAATCAAACTTCAAGAGACATCTTAATTTTTTATCACAATATCAGTATAAAAGGTATAAATTGTAATAATACATATCAATTATTTGTTAAAATAAACAAGTTTGAGTTTAAATTAGTTATATATTCACTAAATAAGCTAATAAACTTAAAAATATAACAAAGTACATGTATTTGTTTGTACAGAATGTAAACATATACCAACAGTTGTATATTTAAGGATTCCAACATTATATGATTGCACTGTGACTTTTTTTCAATTGTAATTCACTTAAAAGCCCGCGGCCATGGTCGTGCGCTAGACTTGTAACCTGGAGATCCGGTTTCGAATCCCGGTCGCGGCAGGTTATAACCTTCTATGAAAATTTGATAAAAATGTCGATTTTCCTCCACATGTGGAGAAGTTGCCGGCTCCTTGTGGAAGGATAAGTTAGTACTGGTTAGAATGCAGCGCAGGAAAACTGGTTAGGTGAACCCGACACCATATAAAACTGAAAAATTGTTGAAAGACTGCGTTAAACCCCAGTGACAATATGTCACATAAAACAAACAATTCACTTAAAATTGCAATGTTTTCTTAGCAATAATGGGGTGCAATCCTGCATGACTGATGTACTATACTGTATGATCAAAATTAACAGCTAAAGTGTAAAACTTTACCGGTGGTCTTGTTTTATCAAAAGCTCCCATAGCAATCTTGAAGCCAATTCCTTCACTTCCCAAAACATTCTGAAAATTAAACAAACCAAATTATCAGTCACTGTCACATTAAAATTTCTTACTTCTTTTTGCTCACACATTACAAGAATACATAGCACATACCAGTACATTAATGGCATCAGATATTTGTCAAGATTTACAGTGCAACCTATCCAACGCAATACCCTTTAGGAGAAGCAAAATTTTGTTGTTGTTGTTGTTGAGAGGCTGTTGCTCTAGAGAGGTTAGATTAATACATGTAGTTAAATTGTACAATTGAAAAAATCATGCTGTCATTGAAGGGAAGATGTTGCTCAAGAGAGGGTCACTCAAGAGAGGTTGCACTGTACTTACGTTGATGATTAACAACATCTTAAAATGTCAGTACAAGTATCACAATAAAGTCACTCTATAATGAATATATATTCTATCCATTTGAGGCAATGGTATTGGTCCATACTGTGTATAATAAGGAAACAAATCTACTCCATTTTTCGCTGGGGTTTTAAATTACACCAACAGCCAGGTCATTTGGCAACTTTTCCAGCATATAAGTGTGAGTAAAACCATCAATCTTTTGTAAGTTAGCTGGACAGCTTCCTGTGTGCATGTGTGAATTTTTTGGGGTCCCTCTGGGATTCGAACTCACAGCAGTGAGGGGATAGTGATTACCAGTCAGAGACCATAACCACACAATACAGACACCCCCTCACCAAATCTTTTAGCAGCATAGAAAGCTTTCATGGACTTACTTCAGCAGGTACAACAACATCTTCAAACGTAATACCTCTTGTATCTGATGCTCTCTGTCCCATATTGATCTCCTGTTAACAGCAATAAGATTTTCAATAATCTTCAGCATTGAACAAATTTAAATGTTCTTAAATTTGCTGCAACTTGAGTCTGTTACGAGTGGAACAACCAGGAAATTCAGAATAATAAGATATGAATCATTTATCATAAATACCCAACTTTACAAAAATTATGAACAAGATGACAGGAACTGTCACAAAACCAGGTTTTCATGAAAAGATGCAATAAAGTTCACATTTTGTCTTTCCCAAAGGTGGCCTTTGTTTACAGGTTTAACAGTACATATGAAAACAATTAAACTTTACCTTTCTTCCTGGAGTTAGACCCGGAGTATCAGCATCAACAATAAAACCTGGAAATAAAACAAGGTTACAATAACTTCATATATATGTCTATTTAAAACAGTATCATTAACAACCTGCCTTCTGTCTGGTCAGAAATTTACTAAAGGGCAATAACTCAAAACACAGATCAATAAAGTTATGAATCCTGAGCTCTGCACTTTCAACCTATACCATCTTACTATCAGTTTAAGTTTCATATAAATATCATAAATGGTTTTGGCGCAATGCTCTAGGCAAATTTATCATTGAAATAAAACAAAGGGCAATATCTAAAAAAACAGACAAGGTGGAGTTATAATTCTTGTGCCCTGCACTTTGACTTAATGCCATCTAATTTTAAGTTTCATATAAATATTGTACATGGTTTTGGGGTTAAACTCCACATAAAATTTATCATTGAAATTAACCAAAGAGCAATAACTCAAAAATTAGATATGGCAGAGTTAGGAATCTTAAACTCTGCACTTCAACTCATTGACCTCTAACTTTATTTAAGTATCAAATAAATATTCCTAATGGTTTTGGAGTTCTGCTCTGGACAAATATTCTACACTGACAGATGGAGAGAAGGAGACCATTAACACATTCCTCCTTGTCCTTTAGCCAACACTTCAATGTTTGATGTAACTGAAGGTGAGTGTTCTCATTAGGAATTTGTTGAATAAGCTTTAATAGAAAAGTCAAAGGCTTTCAAGGGGGGTTTGGGGTATGCCTCCCCCAAGAAATTTTTTTTGCCAGTTTTAACCAGTCTGTTTGTCATTCAAACCAACCTGTTGGGTCGGCAGTCAGATCCTAATGAGAACATCATAGGTACATAGATTCTTACCAGTAAAAGCCTTTCCAGCAGGTGCCTTAGGATCCGGGTCAGTTCTGGCCAAGACAAAGTACCAGTTTGCTACACCACCATTAGTGATCCACATTTTAGATCCATTGATTACCCATTCATTACCTTTCTTCTCCGCTCTAGTCTTTAAACCAGACACATCAGATCCTGCACCCGGCTCTGTGACACAGTAAGCCTGGAAATATAGACAGTAGTTACCAGGAGGGTAGAAATGTTTTCATGCAGCTGACAGGCTACTATATATCAGCTACTATAAGTAGAAGGGGGTCTTAGGGTTTCCCCAGTAGCAACACACCCTCAGGGGGAAAAAGTAGCTGGCAAGAGTGATCAAATAGTGGGTTGATTTTTCTGGCTTCTGGCTCATTTCTACATCCATGAGTTATTTAAGTTTTAATGTGTTACTAAAATGTACAAACTACATACTTAACAACTAAGAAATTAGTGGTACCCAATGATGCTCCATGATAATTATGTTAGAAGTTAAGGACACAGTACCATTAACATGTTAATGTAAATTACACTGATCCGCAAAATGTGATAAAGTCAGGTAAATTGTAAAGTTTTATACTCTATATCCTAATTAGTGAGTTAATTAATTCTACTTACACACATGAGTGGCTGTTCCATCATTCTCCCCAGATATTTCTTCTTTTGTTCATGATTACCAGCTATTATCACAGGCATTTGCTGAAATGAATTTTTTTATCTAACTCAGCACTTCTTACCATTACTGTTGATTTGTTTGCAATTTTGGAAAAGGGTCTGAGTCCGGTCCAAATGGGAAAAAAGCACGCTGTGATGTGATATTTGAGTATAATTTTCTACCAACAAACAAACACCTTGTTATTATGAGCACCACGTTCATCTCGAGCGTTTAGTCTGTTCCAATGACTCCTTGAGATAATGAGGTTTTACTGTATTCATATTTCAGCAATATTTGGATGCATAAGGTAACAAATATCAGCATCTAAGATAACATATAAAGTGCATGGCTTACAAATGTAACTAATCACTTTCATGAGAACTGAGAACTAATCTTCATTTACGCAAAAAGCATGTACCATTAATAACACATTATTTAATATACATGAACTACATTAATTACCAGAATAAGATTTCATTTATATAAAACTTGACATAAGTATAGAGCCTTAGGCTAAAGTTTTACATTTTAGTGTTTCTTACAGATTCAATTCAACAAAACATACTGAAATACATGTTTAACCCTTTGCCATCTGATATTATTTTTGACACTTTCAAATTCAAATAATATACAAAACATCAGTTAATTTAACAAAATTGTTTTTTTTCTATGACAGAGTGGAAAACATTGCACATTTCAAGCAATGGCTTCTTTTGCCACAATGTTTCCAAAAGTCGTCTGCTTCATATGTGGGGAAATGCAGCATTATGAGGCAAAAGGTTAAGATGGCTTACCCCTAATGAGTTTGCTTCAATAGCTGTCTGTATGCCAGTACAACCATAAGCAAGTTCTTCTGTGATCATACAATTCTCAAACGTATTAAGCCCCAAACCACCTGAAAATCATATCAAGGTAGTTTACAAACTAAGCCAAATATATAAACACCAGGATCATTGTGACTTCATAGATTATGCTTGTCTGGTACCTGGTGTTGACAAAAATAAAGAAGATAACAGCACTAATTAGGTAACTACTACACATAAACTGAAAAAGGTACATGAATAAGGTGATAGCAACAAATAAATTCAATTAAAGGTGGCCTCAGTTAAAAATTCTTGTAATATCATAAAATTTTCATTACATCCAGACATTATACTCTATCTACTATATGGGGCTAGTATGTTGAAGGGATCGTGTACAATATATGTGTCTTTGATCTGTGTGGCCATTTTAGGACTAAAACACCATTAAAAACAATTTCTTCAATGAGCTATCCCCCTATCCTATCTACTGTTGATTTAAATGGGGAAAAATATTACAGACAATGATATCTAACCAACTAGCAACATGGTGTACGTACCAAATTCCTGGTCTATGTGTGTATTAATCAATCCAATCTCCCAAGCCTTCTTAATAACTTCCCATGGGTACTACAATAATACACAAAAAATAATATAATCATTTCAAGGTACATGACCAGGGCTCGACAATTTTTTTCAGGCTACTAGTCCTGCAGGACAACCAGCTAAGAATTTTAACTAGTTCTACAGCAATGTCAATTCGTAAAAAAATACATAAAAGGAATCTGTCAAAAAACAAATAGTTTCATGATTTTGTACTGATCTGTATCTCTTCATTTGAATATAGTTTTACATTGATAAAACTTATTACATAAATACCCCCAAACATAAACATTTGTTGTAGTAAGCCAAAAAAGTCTATATCCCCCCCCCAAAAAGCACTATTTTCCCCCCAAATTTTCCCCTTTTTTCAAGATTTATGCAACTATATTTTCCCCTTTTAGTGAGGTGAATGTAATTCTGAAAATTCAGAAAAAAGTCACTGAATTTGGTTATTTACAATTTGGTTGAATAAAATTAAGTTTGCTGAATGGTTTGACATCTTGCTGATAATTTTTTCATGGAAATATAATTTAATGATAAGATGCATTCGGTTTTACAAATGCAGACTGATATGAATAAAATTTTAATCCTGAAATTTTTGTACAAAAAATCTTTTTACCTCCCCTGTTTTGTCATGGTGAGGGGCTACTGGTATGATTACCTCCCTTGCAAATTTTCTGGCCAACTGTTGGTATTCAAGTTGATCTTCAGTGAGTTCTACAAGAATACATAACTATATCTTGTAATTCAACAACAAAGGTTGTAAATGATTTACTGATACTTATAGTTCTGTAAATAATTGAATTGATTTAATTTAGTAACAGGTTAATCACCTCCCGCCCCCTAAATATCATATTTTCTGATTTTCTGACGTCAAACTTTCTGTGAATGAGTAAAGCTATTCTTACAGCATATTTCAGGTACTGTTAAACAAAGGAGTCACTAAGACTTGGATAACAAAATGCTAATCAGTTTAAAGTTACAATCAGCCACAAGTATAAACAATCAGGATTTTCATTAACTGAAATTCATAGCAGCCAAATATGTGCAACTATTAGATGAAAAGAAATCAACGTAATTGCAAGTAACATATATATGATAATTTATACATACGGAAGCTGACACCCTGAGATAATTTGGATGTGGTTGACAAACTTCGAACACATGGCCGAGACAAGCGTAAGCTTTGTCTGGTTAGCTGTAAGAAAATAGAACAAAACACAAATACAGTAACAATGTGCAAAAACTGAACAAGTTCCAGGCCTTCTGACAGCAGACAATCAAACAAAAAACCTGTAAACCTCTGCCCAGAAAAAATCAGGGCTTTTTTTCACAGGTAGAGCCAGGGGCCTTTTTCTTAAATTTGAGGAAAAATAATATTGTATTATTGCAAAAAGAGGGAGAAAAACTTGATGTAAACTGAATTTCAGGGGGAAACTGTATGATTTTAAAGATTTTTCTTGAGGGGATGACACCAATAGCCCCAGCTGTAGAGGAAAAAACCCTGCAAATGGTAATACTGCAGCTTGTCCTGAAGAGAAGTAAACCAAACATAGCAGACCTTGGTAAGGCAAATATTAACACAGACAGGAACATACAGGTATGAGCTAGAAAAAAGTAATAAACTTAAACACATTCAAAATTTTAAGTAGTCAAAATGTAACCGAAGAAAAACACCTATTCTGGCGTCCTCTTTTTTCATCCACCATAAAAAATACCCTCTTGAATACAAGAGAAACCTCGAGTTGATTAACTTGCCCTCGATGTGAAATATGGTCACAATATATAACCAAGCCGCGACTGTCATGTCAAAATTAACAGACCGGGTAAGGTCACTGTCAGACGTCAAAATCCGCAACTAGAATTCTTGTTTTAACAACGCCCGGTGCCGGAAAGTTATGCAACAAAAATCATACGCAAAACTTCACTGTCAGGCAAACTTATTCATCACACAATAACAAATTTGTAAAAATGCGCATTTCGCATCAAATGTAAAACCAAAAGGAAGCTTAAAACGGGCAAAACGCGGAAAAAGACACAAATTTTATACCTGACTGATTAGAGACGCCATTTTGGAAGGTTAAATTTTATAACGTTGCATAGGCCACATACTACTAAATTACCCACATTTTCTTACGTCCGTCGGTTAACTTAAATTATTTGAAAAAAATGTGACGGGTATCGAGTTTAGAATGCTACTTGTATGTCCGTATGATCATACGTGCCACCTGGACCAATATACGTGAATATTGGCCCCAGATGCAACGCCCCTTAATTAACAAATTAAAGTTTCTTTGTCATGCTAAACTAACAATTATCCCAAGATAATACGTAGAATAAAATTCAAAATGCTTAATGTTTATTGAGTGTTATCCGGGACCAAAATACAAGTGTATATTATTGGTCCCAAGTGTTATCAATTCTTGACCAGCCTTGGTCTATTTGCTTTAAATATATTACACATATACATATGTAACAGAGTCACACCGTTTGGAAATACAAGAGTTACGGCCCTTTTCGACGGAATTTTATATTACATCATCTAATTTTCTATTAACTGGTAGTAAGGTTTTATTCTCTGCGACATTTCGTGAATAATTGCCGCTCTTAAAAATATACATTTACTACAGCAAATTATATTAGACCTGTCGTCCCATCATAGATGATCACAAGATATTTTAAACGAATATGTTTATGCAAATTATAACTGTGTGATTTACACATATGTGCCAAGGAACAAAGGTATTACCCCCCCCCCTTCAAAAAAAGATATACGCATACAAACGCGAGTGATTTGCATCCGGAACTCTTTGCGCCGATGTGTGTGGAATTTCCGTGTCCCGGGTTCCTATCATCCGGATTAAAATGGGCGTTATATCAAACTCGCGATCAAGCATTTCGCGACACTGATGAAAAGTTATTCTTACTAATAATTTATTACTAAGTTTTCGTTACTTTTCTCAATGTTTGTGTCGGATTCCAATATATTTCCATCTTCTAAGATGAAGATAAGAGTCAGTTCTCAACATGGTTTGGACTTTATTATTTCGTTCTCTCAGGACTCGAGCGTAGAAGCTTTGAAATTTGCAGCACTGAAAGCTCTGTTAAACGACCCCAATGGTAGCGCTGTGCAGAAGGAATCTCTGTATTACAAAGTCGTCCTTGTACGGTCATGTCGTACTTTAGACGATGATAAAACATTGATGGAACAGGATGTCCAAGATAATGGTATGTGCACAATGCCTCTATGGATTTTAGATTGGTGTCCGCCCTGAACTAATTGTGATCTATGAAGAAAAGTTATAATTAATGCACGCTGCCTCATGATATAATATTTTTGTTGATGGGTTATTATTTGTTTTAAAATATTGATCAGAACATCATGTAACTCAAGAATACAGCTGTATGGTGTAAGATATATTTGGACTATCAAACTGGATGCCTATATTTCAGAAGCAAGTTTTTAGGGGTATGGCTCAGTAACTATCCATTTAAGTTAGTCCTGTATCCATTAATGGTCTTGTATTTATGGATTTATGCATCATTATGGATTTCATGTTCATTCATTATAATATATATTATAATATATATTATAATAATGTAATTAAAATGTCCCAACTCTTTTGCAGATGAAGTGTTGCTGCTGAAAAGACGGCTAGAGACAGCCAAATTTGGCAAAGATTTTGACAAAGCGGTAATAACTTCTTTTTGGTTTCTAAATTATTTTTGAAAATTTGTGCCTCTTGCCTTCTGGTTTTGAAAGTTGTGCTTTTCTTTCTAAATGTAGATTGACTAATTATTTGGCACATATGATATTGATAAGCTAAGTTTACTGATGTTGTTAATGAAAAGCATTGCAATAAGATCAATACTAGTTGATAGATCAATTCTATGGACTGCCTCAATTACCCACCTACCTTTAATTACTGTAAATTATGTTGAAATGGAATTTTCAGAGTCTGATGGCTATGTTTCAGAAGTCAGAGGAAGCAAAGAGAGGGCCGACACCAACCGAGATTTCAATTGCTACTTCATCTGTGCCAAGATCAGAGAAACCTGCCACTAATTCTACAACCCTTGCCACTGCCATTGATGTAAGTCTAATACTTCATTATATATATTGCAAAATATTTACCATATTGACACAGTAGTCCCAGTGTTTGGTTGGACACAGCCTTAATCAAGGGGTGATTTGACCTTATGAATCAATTTTAAGGCTAGACTAGTTCCATATTTGGAGAATTAGTTAGAATCATCCTAAAATACTCTGCTCTTCTATATTTATTTCAGAATGTTTTATAGCTTTGATGTTTTTGTTTGATTTCAGTTTCAGACAGAGTTACGAAAAATATTGATATCTCTTATTGAAGTTTCTCAAAAACTGCTGTGTTTGAACCCAGAGGCATCAAAGATCTTCCAACAAGCTGAAGGTATTATGAACTTAAGTATTTGAAAGTTCTGATTTGTAAATAGAGTATACAGATTGCTTAAGGTTTTATTGCCTCCATGGACTGCATATTAATGCAGTATTTGTTGGATCATTCTACCATCATTACACTTTAGGCCTTAATTTTTCCAGTAAGAGTTTGTGAAAAGCATTGATTTGAATGTAAGTCGTAACTTTAGTGTATTGTGCACCCAATCCAGATTTCTGGCCTTAAGGTCAATGTCACACCTAGAGGTCATTTATTATTTCATGAAAATTTAATGAAGTCAACTTGTACACTTAGATGAAGTTCAATTAAGCTTGAATGATAGTAGTGTGAAACATTTGTATCTATTTATTGACTATTAAACTTGCTTTTTTATTTATAATATGTCAGAAATACTGAGTGAACAGCCACAGGTGAACAAAATTGACGAGGACTGTGTAAAACAACTCACTGATATGGGCTTTCAAGAAAACAGAGCTAAAAAAGCTTTACTCTTAAACAAGTATGTATTCGGGTTCATATGTTCATGGCATAGTTAGGGTCAAACCTGTGAACAAAGGCTGCCCTTGGGAAAGACAACATGTAGCTTTCATTGACAGATGGCCTTTATTCAGAGGTCAGTTTGTTTTAAATAATCAGTGTCAGTTTTTCAAAGAATGACCTTTATTCACAGTGTGGTCTTTATTTTGAGGCAGTCTCAAAGACAGGTTTGATTGTACTGTAAATAGAATTTGATATTCATATTAGTATTCTGTTATTGAAAGATAATTGAAAGATTGTGTTGAAAGATGTGTTATTGAAAGATAATGAATGTACACTAAAACTTCTTTTTCAGCATTTATTAGTGACAGATATGTTGATAATTTCATGTAAATTGTAATTGTTACAACTACATCATATATTAATAATGATAGTGAATTCATGAGTTCGACACTATTCTAGGATGTCTGTTGTGTCAGCGATGGAATGGTTGTTACAACATGAAAATGACCCTGACATTGATGAGTCACTGACCCCAGATTCTGCTGATGAGGTAAAATTAATTACTAGTATGTATAAAGTGGTGAATGTACTAACTCCAGCATCTTATGGTATATGTTTTAGTTTTATTTTATATACTGTTAAATCACAACATGTATTTGTGATGTGTGCTTTGATGATAAGCTCAGAAAATAGTTAAAATGCTTGATGAATTAAACATTTTGAAAACAGTATCATTAATGGGTAATAGATTTAAGATTTTATAAATAATTATTACATTGTAGATTACATGATGAACTGATGTTATTTTTGTGCATTCCCCATTGTGTGCATGATAGTGTTATTGTAGATGGGACATTTTTTAATTACTAAACAGTTTGCCTATTCTTTTTTTCTTAACGTGTGTGATTTGTTTCCGTTTGTCTAGCCGTTGAAATGTTAATCCTTGTTTTTTTCATCAGGTTTAACGCCGTTTTTCACCAATTTTTCAGTTATATATGGCGGCTTGTTCACCTAACCAGTTTTCCTGGACTGTATACTAACCAGTACTAACTTACCCTTCCTGAAGGAGGTTGCAAATTCTCCATATATGGAGGAAAATCAACATTTTTGTCAAATTTTCATAGACAGGTATGACCTGCCGCGACCAGGATTTGAACCCAGATCTCCGGGTTACAAAACCAGCACACTAACCACTGGACCACATTTGCGTCAGTTAATCCTTAGGTTAATTTAAGAGTAGCTGTCTGTGAACCCTAATATGTTCATAGATGCTTGTATCATTTTTGATAGGATAAAGATGGTGGGGCTGTGGGAGGAATCCCAGAATCATCATCCAGTACAGACGGACAGGCGGAGGGACAAATAGCTTCACCTTGTCGTGTATCAAATATATTGAAATCTCTGAGAGCGTACAAGAAAAGAGAGTTCAGACCTAACCAAAGGGTAATACTACATTGTTAATACAGAACTTTCAAATATATTCTTTTGTTTCAATAAATATACTTCACATGTATAGGTTATTTAATCTGTGAGGGTTTTTTGACAGTTTTTTTGTTTTATACATTGAGAAATACTGCATCCAAACAGCATACAACTCAACCTAAAATTTTTATTTTAATAAAATGTTAAATCAGGTTGAAAGATCAGTTTGTATGATGTCCAGGTATTTGAGACTTGGATCTGATTTCTGCCGCATTTTCGTCATGTTTGGTTGTCAGACGTTTTATTGTCTTGTTTGTGATTTTATTTTGTAGACATTACAACACCTTATGGAAATGGGATTTGATGAATCAGACGTGATAGATGCTTTAAGAGCCACAAGAAATGATGGAGAAGCTGCTGTAAGTTCAACATATTACCTTTTATTGCCCAGTAAAACCCTGAAAACCAGACTCTGAAAACAGGAATGCTCTGAAAATTTGACAATTTTTCAAGTCCCATTTTTTACTCTTTGATAATCAATAGTTCTCTGAATACCAGAATTCTCTGAAAACTGGACTTTTGGCACAGTCTGGAAAGGGTCTGGTTTTCAGGGGTTTTACTGTACAACACTATAAGTCTTCAGCATATTATCTTTTTTTTTATGAGTATCACCATCAAGTTAATTGCATTTTTCTGAAGTTATTGCCATCCATTGCATTCCCTAGAAGAATGTGTACTCATGTTTTAGATTTTAAAGACTTTGTTAAATTTGCTTGTCAAGTTCTCAACATGTTGTATATTGTGACTACTTTTATGCTATGTATGTCCTAGATAAGGTTTTAATTAATTAATTGTAATTTCAATAAATCTTAGGATTGCTCTGACAATGCTTTAATAGTTTCTTTTTGTAATCTTTATGATGTTTTGCAGCATTTTTAGCTTCAAAAAAAGAACTTAATTGTGCCTATTATTATATCATGAATTTTAAATTTTCTTTGCCTTTCCAATGCTATAAATATGCATCATAGATACTGTCAAACCTGTGTTTGCAGTCACCTCCGAATAAAGACCACCCTGTGACTAAAGGCCATTTTTTGAAAAACCATCACTGATTATTTAGAACAAACTGACCTCCAAATAAAGGCTGCCTGTCATGTTGTCTTTCCCATGGGTGGCCTTTGTTCACAGGTTATACTGTATAAAGACTATTCTAGTAATTATAAGGTATATATTGGAAGGTTTTCTATAAATCTGATGTTTTTTGTTGTAGTGTGATTTGCTTATAAGTAACAAGAAGCCGCCATCAGAAGACTTTGACGAGGGTATAGACCATGATAGTCCATTATTTCAAGCTATCATGGCTAATTCTGTGGTTCAGCTAGGTTTAAACAATCCAAGATGTCTTTTAGGTAATGTATAACTTAAAATTACCTATGATATGTATAACTTAATTACCTATAATAGGGTGTAGTGTATTCTTATGTCCACTTGAAATGCTATTGGAAGAAAAAGAAAGTAAATGAAATAATCTCGTGTATGGTTAATTTGTACAGATCTGCTGTTGAAAGGCATAACATCTGTGGGGCCTCCGTGATCAAGTGGTTACTGTCTCTGACTAGTAATCACTAACTGCTCACTGCTGTGAGTTCAAATTCCATCTGGGACCAGACCAGACATAGGGGCCTTCCTTCACCATTAGAACAGGAAAATCATCATATGACTCTGGCTGTTGGTGTAATGTTCAATGCCAGTGAAAAAAAAATAACATCAGTATTTTGTTAAATATTTCCTCTCACCCTTCAGTGTGCTTCATCGAACATTCCAGTATTTACTTCACTTTGTTGTGAATGATGACCAGCAATAGTTAAAACTATATGGTATGAAGTTGCATTAAACTACTATACATGATATCACAGCCCCTTAATGAGTCAGTACTGTTAAGTAGAGGTGAAACGATTCAAAAAATTTCGATTCGATTCGATTTCGATTTTTCATCCCACGATTCAATTTTTCGATTCGATTTTCGATTTTAAAAGGAATTAAATAGGACAAGAATAAAATAGCTATCCCACTAGTTTACGATGAAATGTATTTTCTTAAATACTGTAAACAATGGAACAAACGAAACATAAAACTTGTGAATAGGAAAAACTGAAACAGTAAAGAGCCTGACGACACGAGAAGAATGCTGATCTCGTTAGATTTCAGTCATTTTGACTCGCATACTACGGAAAATGAAAGTAGGTATTACCAAAAAAAAATCGAATCGAAATTGCCGTCATTGAATCGAATCGAATCGAGCATGAAAAATCGCGGTTCGCAATGGATCGCGATTAATCGTTTCACCTCTACTGTTAAGTAACCCCAGTAAGGTTTATCAGTAGGGGTCAGTATCGATGGTGAGAACTTAATGTTAATTTATGGGCAAATAAGTTTTTTTTTCTTGTCTGTTTCGAGGAAAAAGTCGAGCTGTTATGATTGCTTGGTCATCATATATGTTATCGTCGTCATCGTTGTCATGGTCATGCAAAAACTATTATGTAGCCCATTACTCAAACACTTTTAAAGATATCAACACTTGGAATACTTGATTATCATGACAAGGCACAGTAGCAAGACAAGGGGCATTATTCTGAAAGTTGTTATTTTGGAGTTATTTTTTTAACTTTTTAAATTAAAATTTTGATCGAAATAATTGCTTATTAAATGAATGATGTAAAATAAGCAATTTTGACCAGCATTATTAGCTAAAAAGGGGACATAACTCTAAAAATGCAGCTTTCGGAACTGTGCCTGTGGAGCTCTAGTTTTTTATTTCTTTATGTATTAATTTTGTTTTCAGCATTCATACAAATGTTAGAACATCCTCATACAGCTAACCAGTGGCTAAGTGATGCTGAAACTGCACCTCTACTTGTACAAGTATCGAGAATATATCATGCTGAGAAACACTCTGAACATCAACAAAAACACGAAGAAAAACTTCGACAACAAAAGAAATCTAGATGATGTTAGTACCGCCATATGTGTTCAATAAACAAACATTTTAACTTATGATCCTGTTTGTGTGATTTTGTACCAGTAGATATAGTATGAAAATGACGTCAGAATGTCCAACTTTGGCAATTTTTAAGCATTAAACATCATTTCAGTAAATTGTGCCTTGAAATTAACGACACAAAGTTTATATATTCGTATAGGAAATGCATTGACAGATGCATGAAAATTAAAAATGTTAAATTTATCTAATGGTACAAAATTACACTTCAAGCCTCTGTTATATATATCTGTTATACATATATTATGCTGCTTATATACAATTGACATGTGGTTGTATAAATTATGTCAAGTCTGACCCTTGTTTAGAAACAAAGGGTCTGGCATTATATTAAAGTTGGCATTACGGACTGAGGAATGTTTTTTTTCTTTGTTCTTGTTGTGACTAAAACGTGTACTCTTTGTTATTCCCTTTTGATATTATTAAATGTTCGTTATCAACATCATTAAGGGTTAACCTCAGCTACTGCCTGTTGGTCCATGTTTTGGCTTTTTTAGGGTAATTAAAATTTATTGTTTTGAGTCTGTTTTGTCGGCATTTTTGATATTTTTAGCTTGTCTGTTTCAAAGAAAGAGTCAAGGTATTATGATCGCTGGGTCGTCGTTGTCGTGCAAAAACTTTAATGTAGTCCATTACTCAAACACTTTTAAATCAAACTTTTTTATAATCATGACAAGGCACGGTTGCAAGACAAGGGGCATTATTCTGAAATCTACCTTTTAATTTAGAATTTTAGTCAAAATTCTTATTAAATTGAATAATGTAAAACAGACGAGCATTGGCGCCGCTCCTTGGAGCTCTTGTTTAAAAATATATTGAGTATGATTAGTGAAAACATGCAGTGCCAGCTATGAAATACCTGTCAGAGACGGGCAAAGTGTTTATTCTACATGAAAACATGTGATGTGGCATTGGGCTCTTGTGCAATGTCTTTATAGATATCTCTTATATACATGTTTATCTATCTTAATTTTTCTTCAAAGTTTAACCTCGTGATATTTATCTTACACTTATCTAGCTATGTACACTTGTACTTAACATACATGAATGAATTAAACAATTTAATTGTTGGGATTAGGACACACTTACACAGTTATGATATTTATCAGAGTATTTTTATAATACTTAATTTACATTTATGACAAATTGTGATTACCTTGAAAAATTAAATAATTTAGCTATTTTTATTGCCACTGTTGCTGTATCTGATATTATTTGGCTAGAACACCTGACTTGTTATTAATCAGCTAGAACACCAGATTTGTTATTAATCAGCTAGAACACCTGACTTGTTATTAATCGGCTAGAACACCTGACTTATTATTATTTGGCTAGAACACCTGAGTTGTTTTTAATCGGCTAGAACACCTGACTTGTTATTATTTGGCTAGAACACCTGAGTTGTTTTTATTTGGCTAGAACACCTGACTTGGTATTATTTGGCTAGAACACTTGACTTGTTATTATTTGGCTAGAACACCTGACTTGTTATTATTTTGCTAGAACACCTGACTTGTTTTTATTTGGCTAGATCACCGGAGTTGTTTTTATTTGGCTAGAACACCTGACTTGTCATTATTTGGCTTTCTTATTGCAATTATTATTGCTTTCTTAATTATACCCCTGTTGTCCTGTTGAACAGGTGGCTTTAGAGCTTTTATCTCTGAGTTTATAATTGCATTTACTGAAAATTGTTTATCACACCCTTAAATCTATCTATTTTATGCCTAACCCTTTAACCCTTTTGTGTTAAATTAACCCTAATGGTTTCTTTTGCCAAATCGTTTTCCACTGTGTCAGAGAAATAATCCAATTTTCTTAAATATTGATGTTTTGTGTATTTGCTTTGATATTTGGAAGAGTCCAAAATATGCTTATGAGGCAAAGGGATAACTTTGAATTACTGCATTGAATCAATCAGAACTTATAATTCATATATTCCTGAGAAAGTCATACACTATTATAGAAGGTTATGTAATTATGAAAACATACATTGATTCTATTATTGTTTTTTTATATTCTAGTAAATATCTTATCACCTTCCTGTTGATATGATTTCTAAAAAATGGAATTTTGCCATATTTTTGGTTATACATAAGTGGATTATTTTCTGAAATAGTAAACAGTGTTTTGTCTTATCAATGAAATCTTGTTGCTGTTATATATTCACATAATTAAGTATACAGATATATTTTGTATACATTTATTTTTCATTCATTTCAAAACAATGTACTTCCAATTTGTTAAATTATGCATGTACAGTAAAATCTCTAATATCAACCACCTTGTTATTAAAACTACCTTATTATAATAACCATTTATTTTTGGACTGGCTTTCAATTACTCCTACTACGATCACATTATTTTGACTGATATTTCAGGTCCTGAAGGTGGTCTCATATATAAACCTTGTTATCTATTGTTTTGCTTGGTTCTATTTGTCTTGTACAACATTTATTATCACTTGCTTTCATTTTTTCAGTAAATGTTGCTGCTAAACTGTGTAATCAGAGGTGATACTAGATTTATAAGATGATCTGTGGTGTGTGTAGTTACCATGGAAACATAGCATTTAGATATTTTTTTGTATTTTGTTGTTTCCACATTTAATATAAACATCTTAAAATGCAGACGGATATGCTGTAAAAATTGATTTTAGTTAGAACAATTTTTTTTAAATTATTTCAGTTATCAGTACAAAGTATTAACCATAGAGTTAAGTAATGACTTTTATTGCATCAGAGGATGTATTTTACTTACCAAGCTATTTTCTCTTATTAACTAAACAACTCTTTGTAAACCTTTTTCTCTATCTCTTCATCATAAAGTTTAAATTTCGTGGATCGAGCACCATGTTGTTCTAACTATGTGCAATGTGTTCAGTCAGGAAAATATACATTCAGTTCTACTGAATGGATTTATTCTGTAGTAACTGTGTGTCTTGATGTGTTATGTGATGTGATTTTACATTTGTGCTAAGATTTTTTACAAAGAGATGCCTGTTATACCAAATTTGTGTTAGTTATCTTTGTGATTTAAAACTCTATGATTTAAATACAGTGCACATTTCCATTTATTGAGGAAATATTGAAATGCAGCCATAATTATGACCCACGGAGTGAAGGGTCCCTGGTTGAAATGCGTTTGCTTGGACTGCCAGTGCTGTCATTTTAAGACTGTATATCAGAGTGTGCAGTGTACAGTTGAACTAAACAATATAGTTTTAACGAGGTCCCCTCTTGTTCTATTAACAAGAGACTACTATCCCAAGCTTGTAAGGCCTTAATTCATATTGTTGTATCATGTACAGTGGAAACCCTCTAAACTGGTTCCTCTATAAACTGGTTACCCCTCTAAATCAGCCAAATGTTCTGGTCCCAACTTCATGATAATATAATTAAAAAAATCCTCATTAAACCAGCCAAATGTTCTGGTCCCAACTTCATGATAATATAATTAAAAAAATCCTCATTAAACCAGCCAAATGTTCTGGTCCCAACTTCATGATAATATAATTAAAAAAATCCTCATTAAACCAGCCAAATGTTCTGGTCCCAACTTCATGATAATATAATTAAAAAAATCCCCACTAAACCAGCCAAATGTTCTGGTCCCAACTTCATGATAATATAATTAAAAAAATCCCCACTAAACCAGCCAAATGACCTGGTCCTGGGCTTGGCCGGTTTAGAGGGGTTCAAATGTACCTTGTTCAGAACTTGCCACCTCTCAGATGACTGTGTAGTCTTTGACGAGGCTTAAGTAACAACACAATACAATCCTCATTACAGACTTTAATAATAATGACATGATGTACAATAAAGTAAATTAACATGAAAGTATCAAACTATACAGTAATTACAAATTAGAATCACTAAATGTGACATCATATGACAGTTCTGATGTGACAACATCGAGACACAACTATATGTACTATACAATATTCAGAATTCTCACTCTAGTGCGGAGGAGTGGGTTTATTGATAGTCAGACCTGGGGGAGAGGACCATCCTTCACACGAGACTACTTAAGATGTACAGTAAAACCCCTGAAAACTGGAATTTCCTGAAAATCAGACAATTTTTCAAATCTCATTTTTTCTTTTATATGGTCAATAGCTCTTTGAAAACTGGAATTCTCAGAAAAAACGACTTTTGGATTAGTCCAGAAGTGGTGCAGTTTTTAGGGGTTATACTGTACGAAGATAATACCAAAGGCGTCGTGTTCCAAACATCATATTTCTGTATGTTTGATCAAAGATAAAATCAATTCTCTACATATTTGATAACATTTATCAAATACAGAAGCATGCCAGAGTCAATGAACTATAGATTTCAAATTTGCATAATATTCCACATGCACAGCATATATTGATCATAACTAGCAACAAGCGCGAGTCTTAAGCTAGCCAACAAGTCTGGAAAAATAATCCACGTCTTAAATCATTAAATTTTTAACCGTGATTAGTCCGTATCAACCGATAATCTTGGTAACAGGATGGTTTCTACTGTTGTGAATGATGGCACATACCACACACATCTGTACTCAATTTTATATCACTTCTTGTCCCAGATACAAGCTGGGTTATTATTGTGGTGAAAAAATGATCAACAAACAACTCCTACTTCATATAAATATTATACTATGACTAATATTCTCTATATACACATAATATACAAATTAATTTTCTAGGTGAAAAAAAAACAAGTAACCGTAGTAACCAGATACATAGATTCATACATACATGTTTAGTTTTACATGCATCTATTAACACATACATACAGAGTTATTGGCAAAGCTAAGACAAATTTTCTAACTGCTTTTGCATTGTAGAGAAAAATAAAAAAATTGAATGATTGTTGGCAAATGTATTGTCATTTCACAACTGATAACCTGCTTACATAATTCAAGCCAAATCTTTTATGAAACTTTGCCTGCATTGAAAAAAAATATTATTTTCTATGGATGATGCTGTCCTTGTAAAATGGTGGCCCCATGTTCATATTATTACCAAATTTGGTGCAAAAATGTATGACAAATTAAATGAAAAATATTTTATATAGGGCTTTCAGGACAGATGTATTCAAAGTTTTCAAGATAAATGCACAATGTACCATATATTCCACAATAAATACACCTTAAAGTGTTACATTTTACGGATTTTTTTTTCATTTTTAATGTTTGACTAGATTTTGAACAAAGCATAACCAAACTTGAAGTATTATTGTAGCAGTTACTATGAATCTTGACATTTTCATTTTTCTAAACAAACATTGGGGCATTAATTAAGGGAGTAAAAAGGTAATTTATCATGGAATATTTGGTAATTTTCATATTAACCCATTCCCACTGTAAACAAATGGGGAATACAAAATGCTTTCACATAGATATCTACCTGGCAAAACTATTGCACAAAAATGACAAAAAAATATGAAGAAGATATAACACCAACACCACGCCATAATTAGGACACAAAAATCATCAAATAATAATTTTTTTCTTTTCAATTATTTTCAATTGGTTCGGGGATTACAACAGGTTCATTTTTTGTAAAAAAATGTTACGCAATATTTTTTGTTTTTCAATTATTTTCAATTGGTACATTTGTTATACGCAATCTGTATTTATGAAGTACTTGGCGCTCGGTTTATTAATGATTATCGAGAATGAAAGTCAAAAAGAAATCTCTTAATTGAATATATTTATTTGTAAGATTACGAGTTATAATGAATTGACCAATGATTTAATTAATGTTATTTGGACCAGTATAATCTATGATAAAATGGGTTAGGAATGAATTCCTTAATTGTATGAACCTTAAATAGCGTGATAAAAAATATAAATCATGATTAAATACAATAGTTAAGTATTTCAGTGCAATAAATAATTGCCCCAGTTTGAACACAGAATGTGTAATATACCATAATACACCAGTCCTGTGATTGAACAAAAGTTGTGACAAGAACTATTGTTATATATGATGATGAACATAAAGGTGGTGCCCCTTTCTATTATTTTTCTTCTGATAACGTATCTCCCTGAATTTCTGCAAACTAGCGAATAGGTACATAATTATATTCACTGGCTAAAAACTGGTGATGAACTACAAGACTGGACACCTTATGGCAAGCATTTATCAAAATTGAAAAAGTTTATCATATCTCATGAAAACTACGATCGCAATATTGAGAGGAAAACAAAAACTTCATATTGAAAGTCACATTTTTATTCACACTGTGTTAAAATCATGCCAACACCATTTTTGTTACCATGGAAACAAAATTAATAACAGCAAGAACACCTGTTCTTTGTCGAATGTTTGAATTGAAATACATCATACAGAATTTTAAGTTATATCATAAAAACAAATATTAGACAAAGTGATAAATATGGCTTGTGACGTATAAATGGTTCTTAGTTTTAACATAATGGTGTGAAAAAAAACTGTTAATTACAGAAAAAACATAAACGTTATACATACATAGAACAATGAAAACATTTAGAAAATAAAATCACAGATATTCTATAGTCAAGACATTGCATAAACATTAAGGAATTATCTAAATTAACAGTGTAAGAATGAATTTTCAGGAATATAAAAACACACATCACAATGACTGGTTAAAAAGTTAACAGACCACCTGATATCTGTTTATATCCCAAAGTCACAATGATATCAATTACTTTGTAAATCAAAAACAAATTAGTATTTGTGCAAGTAGAAAAATTTCTAAAACTTGAAAATATTGCTGGGGGTCTTCATGTGATACATTGCAAAAGAGTTGTTTCCCTTTCATTTTAGTCTCCTTAAAACAATAGATAACTCTTCCTCAACACTTTACCATTTACGTACCAGGGGATGCATCCCTAAAATTCTCATTGGATTAAGTCAATTTGGAAAAACGATTCTTGGAGCCCTTCAAAAACTGGAAATATAAACCAGAAAACTTGCGCCCCTGCCTTAGATGCTAGCCATCTGGGTTCTGCTTTGACCTTCCAACACAAGAAATAGTCATTTTAACAAAATTTTCTTCCTACCATCAGCCATATTGTCTCCCCTTATTGTCAACCCAAGAAAATTACGACCACCATATAGACGACAAATATAAAACCAACACACAATCTTATAACACTATCACTTGGATAGAAGTTGAAAATTTTCAAAAAACCCGAAATCTTATCCTCGGTGCCGAGGAACAATAAAAACCAATAGGGTCCGGACCTGGGAAAAAATGGAGGTTGTCCAGAAAAATTCGGAAAACTTTTAACCATGCTATCAAAGTCTATCACAACAGAGTCACAATGATTGGAATAAAAGAATTAACTTAGAAAAGTCACAGAAATGTGTATTTCTTTACAGAACCTTATTAAGTTCTGTGTTAACTAATTCTACAACAGATACACAACAGTCATCATGCCACTAGCTGCTTATTTCAATTAATCTGAAACAATTAAGGCTTAAATAAAATAATTATCTGTTTACCGTTGCTGATTGACCCATCAATAAAATTCTGGTTAAAAATAATTTATCACAACAAACTGAAAACATATTATTTTTATATTTTATATTCCTTTCCATATTATAGAAAATATTTCCTCTAGTTTCATGGTCAATTTACGTGTATTTAATATAAAAAATAATATTCTGACTGACAAACCTAGACCAAAATGTGGTCAGCAGCAGGAAACGAGCAATCTTTATAAGGTGGCTTTATTTCTGTATAATACAGAGCTACAGGTACTTTCACTCCAACATTTAAAACTTTGCGTACAAAATACAGATAACATTAGTCAGTATTTGTTGGGTCTATTACGACCTAGAAACAAAATGGAGGTTAACAAAACACAGTCCAACCTAAGAACAATCAATCTAAAAGAGCCATAATTATGACTTTTTACACATAATATGATCATTTTAATGGATTATTCACTTATTAAAGACAATTGAGTTATTAAAGATGCTGGGAATGCAGTATTACGAGACAAAGGGTTTAAAGGCAGTTGGCTGACACATGTTTCACTGGTCTATATGATTATCAGACTTTATATTATGTTCTGTACCACTAATTATTATCAATTAAATATACAAAATATATAATAAATTACAACATCTTTAATTTATTCATTGAAAACAAAAACTGCATGGTTTATAAATAGGTGCCTAAGTCTTCATGAGTGCATAAATCTTTGTCTCAAACAGATTCATAGTGTCAGCATCAAAGAGAATAGCTTTAATGCCATTTAATAAAACAATTCACCTCCTGAAGTAATTTGTTATAAATTCAATATAACAGGTTCTTTTACCAACTATTCCATAATAAACACTCAGGGATTTCCTTGACTCGCATTGAGAGTGACCATCGCATCCTCAGGTTCCCTTCCGACTCGGGAATTTGCCCAAGACATTTTCTGTGTGGGACCCAAAAAATCCCATAGGACCTCTAAAGTGTTGGAGATGGGGAGTCACAGGGACCTTGGAGAAAAATCTTAGGGAAAACCTTGAACGCCACCGATGTTACATTACAGAGTAAAGTTCAATCTGTCACATTATTTTTATTCTTGTTATTGTTTGAAAGATTTGTGGTCACTGCAGACATAGTTAAAAGAAAGGAAGTATTTATTGTGATTTAATTTTTTCAATTTTCACAAAGGATAGGAGCATTTATTATGGAACATTTGGTAAATTGGTGTAACAATAAGTTTTTTTAACAGATTCTGATAAACATCACACCAAATAATCAAACTATAAATTGCACACAATTCCAAAAACAAAAACAAAACCAGAATCATCTGTCAAATGAGGTACAAGAAAATCCAGGTATTATTTATCCCTAATATAGTAACAGTGTTTAACTCAATAATAAAACAAGGGATTACAGTTTGTGTATTTTTAAGAGGGGCTGGGGTTTTACAAAAACTACATGACTCAGGAACGCTTATAAATTGGTCGCTGTAAGCATTTTACAAATATACATAAAATCCTTGCAGAACATGTCACGATACTGTATTGTAATACACTAATGCTTTGACTTGCTACACATACACAGTTATATAAAGTAACAAACAAGATGTCTCAATTTCTGTTACCAATTACAGAATGTGATTTCACAGTACACATGCACTAACAGTTTTTCTAACTATACGTCGTTTAGTTTGGACGTGCTGGAACCGACGGCCTATCTGGAATTCTGGGTGCATTTCCTGGCATAGGAGGAGCGCCACCTCGTCTATAAAGAGAATAAAACGTTGTTGTAAATAGAGGACTTCCATACATCCAAATATTTCCTCATTAACAAGATCAAAATATCACAAAAAATTAAAACACAAATGGAAAAGTTTCAACTTCATTTAAGCTTATAATTTTAATGCATGAAAACTTTTGGAATATCAAAATGATGGTATTTACAATCCGAATGTAAACCGTCGGGAAATCATGAGATTTTTAATAACAATACGAGAGCGCTGCGTGCTACATATGTAGACATAAAAACAAATATAAAGAGCTGAGCTAATTAGTTCAATTAAAAACATTTCAATGTTGACTTTTTTTATAAAGAAACACATTTAGTCGAATGGATGTCTAACATACATGTATTAACATAAAACTATTCTTTCTATGTGGACTAACTTACGACACAAGTATAGGGTAGGATTAAAAGTCTGGTGTGAAATATAAAAAAGACTTCACACAAAAAAGCGAGACACCACGATTTGATCATGTGACATTTATTGTTTAATTGTACAGCATGATACAAGAGGAATATATGTATCAATAAATTCTATGATTGTGTTTGTTTGTTTAGAAACAGCTGAACCATGACAACAAAGTCAAAAGCTATTTTCCGTGAAATATATAACGATACTCATTATGACTTGTAGAAGCCATGAGAAGTACAAAATCCATACCACAAATTAATGGCAGCAAATTTAATGTTGACAGTAAAATAATTTATTATCACTAATTTTGATTACTTTTTCTAAAAAATATATATATTCCCATTAAACAATAAATTACAGGATTAAATTTCTAGTGTAGACAGCGAAAAATCCTTAAATCCCCATAAAACATGTTCAACAGAATATTTTCTTTGTCCATTAACCCTTTGCCTCATAATATCACCCCCCCCCCCCGCATCTGAAGCAGACAACTTTGGAAAGCATTGTGGCAAAAGAAGCCATTGCTTGTAATTAGTAATGGCTTTTTTTGCCACTTTGTTTTCCACTCTGTCAGAGAAAAATAACTCAATTTTCTTAATAAATTGATGTTTTGTATATTAGCTTTGAATTCGGAAGAGTCCAAAATATGCTTATGAGGCAAAGTGTTAAATTCTTCAGAGCTGTGAAGTTATTAAACAAAGATAATGAATAACAGACTAAAAACACATTATTCGAGAAGGTCCAAGTGTTGTTTAACATTCAAATATTCATAAAAACTGACGTAAAACTTTGAAACCAAAAAACAAAAAATATCAAAGGGAGATAAATCATGTGGCATTTATTACAGCCGACCTTATTTCAGATTTTCAATTAGTCCAATACATCAATTATTATGTGCTAAAAATTGGCTCTAACACACAAGATGGCTTGTTTTCACTAGTGGGCATTTACTGAAGTTTTATTGTAATTAACAATAATTAGTCCACACAATGACTTTATAGCTTTGAAGAAATAAACTTAAAAAAAAAAACAAGAGAGACTACCGGATACATACATGAAAAAGTTCAGAATTTCCATAAAAAGTTTAAACAAAACACAGGTATGCTAGAGCTCTCATTTTTTATTTTGTACTAGTAATAATACTTCACTCAAATACAGAGCAACCTCTCCAGAACAGCCCTCTCTTGGACAACAACCTCCCTTCAACAACAGCATGATTTTTATCAACTGTACAATTTAACTATTAATTTAACATCTCGAGAGCAATAACTTCTCAACAACAACAACAACATAATTTTGCTTCTCCCAAAGGGTGTTGCTTTGGAGAGGTTGCACATGCTATCACATTCAGAACAACTTTTCAAAATGGTGTGTTAAACAAAATCAAATGAGATCTGTAATGGTTTGTTTCAAAGAAAAAAGTTAAGGTGTTAACAACATGCAATTCATCTAGTGTAGACGTTATATAAACCATGTACAGTAATGACAATCAGCTGAAACCTCATTTAAGCAGCAAGGCAGTAAGAACAGACGTCAATTTTTACGAGAATTACAGCATATACAAGTAATTTCATACTTATAACAAAAACAAGCTTTGTGACAACCAGGGTCCACTTGTACTAAACTCTATCCTTGTAAAAAGAAAAAAAAATAAAATAACTTTGGTGCATGTCAGATAATGTTCATAAATGGAGTTCTTTCAATTTTGACTTTATTTCAGGTGTGAGTATTTCAATTTTGACTTTAATTTCAGGCGTGAGTATTTCAATTTTGACTTTAATTTCAGGTGTGAGTATTTCAATTTTGACTTCATTTCAGGTGTGAGTATAACTTCACATCATTTTCACAAACTAAGCTGGTCCTTTTTGTGCAGATTATGTTCTATTAATAGAACGGGGCTCATGAAAGTAACAGATTAAGTCTTCCTTCAGAGTAACCCCCTCCCTTCAAATTACAGAATGTTCCAATACTGCCTCTGATATACATGTAATTTCATCATCAGACCATTACAATAATGATAGGTCGAATAAAGCCTTTATAAAGTAAAACTGTCATTAAGAGCATTGACATCACAAGCACCCGACTTATCTCGAGGACTTCTTAAAGTCCCGTCAATTTCTACTCTCAGTTGTGCATAATTTTCAAGCAACAGACAAATACTTCGTTATTACGAGCACCACATTTATATCGAGCATTTAGTCTGTTCTGATGACTCTTCGAGATAACAGGGTCTTATTGTACGCTGACTTATCATTATGAAATGTAAAATAACTGGCATCCTGCTTAAAAGAGGTTTAATTACAGATCAGTAAGCCCCGACCAGTAAAACATGCACAAACGTCTGATTACAGTAAAACTAACACCACACCCCACCCACCATCACCACAAGTCAGAAAATGCCACTAGAAAAGAGAATTCTGCTACCACTATAAATAAATCTGTTTCCTGCTAAACCCCTAAAAAGGGCCATTTGATTTTAATTATTGGGTAAGAAAACATTCACTTGCAGTTTCCATATGTTGGTCAATCCAAAATTTCTGTTGCAAATTAGATTTTACACTGAGGCCAATACAAGACAGACATTAAGATAGATTGCATAGAGTAATTTTTCATCTTGAATTGTAAAGCACACATTGGCATGACAAGCTCAAAAAACACACCCCTGGGATATTTTTGACTCAAAAAATGAATTCTTTTTACCAAGATGAAATTTAACACATTTGATAAATTTATGGAATCTTACGCTGTCATCCCCTAAATGCAAACTTCATACAATGATGTCTTAACTCTTTGCCTCATAATACCACATTTCTCCGCATCTGAAGCAGACGACTTTTGAAAACATTGTGGCAAAGAAGCCATTACTTGTAATGAGTAATGGCTTCTTTGCCAAAATGTTTTCCTCTCTGCCAGAGAGAAATAACTCAATTTTTTAAAATAAATTGATGTTCTGTAAATTTGCTTTGAATTTGGAAGAGTCAAAAGTATGCTAATGAAGCAAAGGGCTCATTGAATGAAAGAGGAAACAGACTTATTTTAATGGTGGCTTAGATAAAGAAGTGTTGTATCTCGTGTACACAATACCTTCCAACAGAACCAAACTTTGACGCGTGATTCATCATCCTAAACAACAACAACAACAACAACTAAAGTGAATCATGCGAATCAAATCAAACATATATAAATATAATAAATACATAAAATCAACATAAACAAATGTAAAATATTAACACATGCTGTAATATACAGTCAAACCTGTGAACAAAGGCCACCCTCAGGAAACACACAATATGGCCTTTATTGACTGGTCTTTATTCAGAGGTCAGTTTGTTCTAAATAATAAGTGACAGTTTTTTTTACAGAATGGTCTTTATTCACAGGGTGGTCTTTATTCCGAGGTGGCCACAAACACAAATTTGACTGTAATAACATTGTAATGCACAAAATTCAAAGTGTATAAAAGCCACAGTATTTTTCTGTGATTATAAATTCATTCATCGATTCATCATTACTTTTTAAAGTCATTATGTTAAACACAGAAACCTATTTTGACATAATTCCACCCATTTGTAGAAGATAACATATCCTAAGAAAAAAACGTTCTTTGAAGAATGCAAAGCTTCCAGTTCACATCTAAAATAGACATACTTTTGATAATCTTGATTTGCAGACACACCAGGGGACGCTTGGTTAGTGACCTTGATATTATCATGAGTTGCAGGAAAACATGCTCTACAGCTTTTAGTTTCTCACTTCAGGGATTTTTATTAATTCCAACATCACACACACACTGATATTCAGTTCATCTTAACAGTCATATAGGATGACTTATTTTTACTTTTTCAAGCATTTTCAGTTATTATCACCTGATTTCTGACACCCCTAATAACTATCCCTTTTCTAAATCCCCTTATGTCACGTGATAATTAAAACCCCTAGAAAAAATGGTTATTTGATGCATCAGGTCTCATGCAAAGGGACATTATTTTTTGTCTAACATGCTTACATAAAACTAATCTCAAGCAATAAGCGTGATTTGACAAATTACGGGGAAAGTCATAATTGATAATCAGAACAATTTGGGTCAAAAATTAGCTCACATACTTATGTACAAATTTATAAATATAACAAACACAAAAAGCATGTAACAAAACATTTATAAGTTGTAACAGAATTACTTACGAAGGGATCGCTGGTCCGGGAGCTCCAGGGGCTGGACGTGAGGGGACACCTGGGGCCGGCCTGTTTGGTATGGATGGTATAGGCTGGGCAGGTCCCCCACCTCCAGGTCTGTTTGGTAACGGCGGTGGCGGAGCTCGTCCTGGTTTAGGAGATGATGGTCGACTGGAAAGAACACGAATTGATGAGAAAAGACAGATACAACTCAACACAAAGTTATAATTAACCCTTTTGGAAACATTGTGGCAAAAAAGCCATCGCTAGTGATGAGTAATGACTTCTTTGACCATAATGTTTTCTACTCTGTCAGAGAAATAAACGAATTTTCTTAAATAAATTGATGCTTGTATATATGCTTTGAATTTGGAAGAATCCAAAATATGCTTATGAAGCAAAGGGTTTTGGTATAGGAGTAAATCATAAGGATGAGTTTAATTAGACAATTCATACATGTCATATTAAAAACTGTGCTTTTACCCTCAAACCCATAGTTTTATTCACGGTTTATGCTAAATAAAGTACACAGTGAAAATCATTCAGTAAAGAAAAATGCTTTATTCAGTATGTTAACAAGTACATCATATTTAGCGTTATCTAGGAAAATAAAATTTTTCATTCTACTAACAGAATCAATGCGAATGGGCTGAATTTACGGCCTTTCTCAAAACTTACCCAGGATATCCCCCATTAGGTTGTCCGGTACTCGGCTCTAACCATTCATTATCTACAGGGGGAGGAACCGGCGTGGAAACCGTGGAAACTGAGACGTCACCAATGATCTGTAGTGCATCTTTAGTACAGTGGTACATGCGTAAGAGTTCTTCACGTCGTACTGTCTCCTCGGCCGATTCTTCCATCATGGTCGCCTGGTCACAGCTGGAGTAAAGGTGGGCCAACAGCTCAGCACCAATGAACTCTTTCACCTAAAATACAGCATCATTAAAAACATCAGGGACTGAGGTTATAAAACTTGAGATCAGTCTCTGAGCTCAAATCTCACATCTTGTCTTTTAATGATCAAAGTTAATCATGATCAGACAATTATGACATTATTAATACATTATTCTGACAGCATAATTGACCTGAATATATATTTTTGCATCTCTATCTTTTCAACCATAATACTTTGAGAATGGAACTGAGATTTGAGCTTGGAGACAGTTCTCAAGTTTTATAACCTCGGGGCCAGTTGGAACAAGACAAATTCCACAAGTGAGGAATATGTCCGACTACCCTATGGAAGGTCGGTGGTTCTACCCAAATGTAAGCCTGGGGTCTTCCTCCCTCTTTTTTTCCTCAACTTCAATGACTAATGGAAAATGTGACATTCTTTATAAACACAAAAACAAAGCTAGAGTAAAACAAAATTTTTATCCTACACAGACTTCATAAAAAAACAACATCAAAATCTGACTCAAAATCAAACTTTTTAAGAGCACATATCAAAGTTCTAAAACATTAATTAAATCTACTATCTAATATGTACACTAGGTTCAGACAAACCTAACATTTCTATAGGTTAGTTTGTTTTTCACTGTGTTTAAAGGCATTTTTCAACAATTTTTCTGTTGTATACAATGGCTGGTTCACCGAACCAGTTTTCCTGGACTGTGTACTAACCAGTACTAATTTACCTTTCCAAAAGGAGCCGGCAACTTTTCCACATATGGTGGATAATCAACATTTTTTGTCAATTTTATGTAGAAAGGTATAACCTTCCGTGACTGGGATTTGAACCCAAATCACTGATAAACAAGTCTTGTGCACTAACCACTGAACCACGGTTGCAGCAACCAGACAGGTAATTACATGCTTTCCATGCCAATTTATAGAAGAGCCATATTTTGAAATTCTTGAAATTGGTCCCTGAGCTAAATGAGAGATTGCACTTAACAAGACAACGTGATATAATCCTTAGTTATACTTACGTAGTTTACAACAATGTGCATAATGGTTTTGGGTACAAGATCTCTTTGAGTTTTACCAACAATTTTTGAGTATGAGTCTACAAGATTACGTATTGTCTCCACTTGACGTTCCAACTGTGGATCCATGGAACCTAGATCATCTTTGGCCTGTAACCAAGATAAAAAAAATGAATAATAATACAAGAAATTATACAAAATACAGTGCAACCTCTTCAGAGCAGTCCTCTCCTGAGCAACAACCTTTCAACAACAACATAATTTGCTTCTCCCAAAGGGTGTTGCCCTCTCCTAATTAATGCCCCATTCCATTTGGAAAAAAATGCTACCATGGGCAAAAATCTAAAAAATCAGGAACGTTGCCCTGCCCCGATTTTTGCCATTTTTTAATAGGTATTTGTCAAAGGACCCATACCTATTAAATCCAAAATAGCAACTATTTTTCCTAATACTGGAAAAATATCAGAGCACAGAAGACAAATTTTCAACAGAAATGTTAATATAGTACACATACTATTTTTCCCAATTCGATCTACACCATTACCTATCCCAAAATGTGGAAAAAATCCCTGATCCAGAGTTTACAAGTAGGTACTAGCTTCAGTGGTATGTGTATCATATTTATAAAATAGCACAGAACAGAATCAAACCTTTCACACTTAGTTAATTACAAGCAGCGACAAACAAATACCTCGTTATTACCAGCACCACATTTATCTCAAGCATTTAGCCTGTTCCGATGACCCTTCGAGATAACGAGGTTTTACTGTACTTGCAAGTACCTGTAGTGATTAAATTAGACCATCAATCACAGGCAAAAAAAAATCTGACTTAAGCTTACAGAGTTTTCCTCTTTATCGTGAGATCTGTCGGGATATACACCAGCACGTAGGAATGAAGCCTTCCAGCTATCTACCTCCTCCTGACTGTCAGCTGATAATTCTAATTGCTTGTAATCTTTGTACACATTTCTGCAATATAACAATTAATTATTTAATTCTGAGTACAAGAAAAATATCATCACAGATGTTTATTTATCTTTTAATCATATTTTTGTAGCTTTAAAAAATGACGCAAAATATTTTCATGATTAATGTAATATTTATCATTATAATTCATATTAATTATTGCATATTCATCATAATCAGTTATGAGGTACTAGATTATAAACTAAGCTTAATGTGTAGATATTTGATCAATATTTCAAAATAAAATATTTCTAAACAATGAAATTGTTCATGATTTCATTAACAAAAACAAGTATTTATATATAAATGTAATTAGTTAATAAGAGTTTTCTTAAAAGAAAAATTAACTTTTTTTCTTATATAAAATGAATTTGAAAACAAGCCTGATTCCTATTGTTCACCACTTAATGTTAACATAACAGACAAATATTGACAATGGAGAATGGTTGTACATTAAAAAAAATAGCTTAGTAACAACTGAGTAAATTGTTATCCTGAAAGGAGAAAATGCTAAATATTTGCAAATCTTAAGTCACAGAAGAACCAATCACCATATTTAAGTAGAGCTCTGCAAAACGGCACCAACGCTCATCTGTTTTACATGTCGGCCATGGGGGCTACATTTGAGATTTCAGGTTTGAACACAGTAAGGTATAATTTTGACCAAATTCTAAGTTAAAAAGGGGGATAACTCCCAAAACACAACTTTCAGAATAATGCCCCTTGTCTTGCAACTGTGTCTTGTCATGATAATCAAGTATTCCAAGTGTCGTGTTGACATCTTTGAAAGTGTTTGAGTAATGGGCTACATTAAAGTTTTTGCATGACAAAGACAATGACAAGAACCATGATGAAGTGGCGATCATAACAATAGCTCAACTTTTTCTTCAAAACAGAAGAGCTAATAAATAGAGAGATCAATCAAGAAGTGAACATCAAAACTAAATGTGAACTGGAGACAAGGGGTGCAGTTTTTCTGTTTAATTAATTAATCAATTAATTCACAATGAATTCCATGCAACAAATAATGTATAATACATATTATTATTAACATGAGAAAATGTTTACAGAAATTATACGCTATAAAATAACACATAATTAAAGTCATAAAAATCAGCAAAAAATAAGTGAATATCAGGGGCCAGGACGCTGTGACAGAAAAATAAAAGACCCCTAAAATAGGACAAAGGATTTAGGAACCCAAAAATATGTTTAAAACTCAAATGCATCATATTGGATGAAAGAACCAGGGTATGCCCCTAGGCTTATTCTCACAATGGACAAGTTAACAAATGAGACGAACTTAAGTAAGGAATTTTCAGGATTTTAACTGTAAATGTTTTTATAAAAACCTATACATTCCACTTAAAAACAAGTGTCAGAAAAATATAAATCTGAAACATGAGTACAGAAATAAAGAAAAAAATAGTACAGGGGTCATGCTACTTTTATAACTATGATGATAGTTTGATATTTGATGTATTTATAAAGCCAAAATTACAACTAGTAACAGGTAAGAATCTGCAGCTATCAGTTCTAACTCCCTCCCCTCTCTCTATACCTTCTCTTTCTCCCTACCTCTCTCACACCCTCTTCCATACTTCCTCAACCTACCTCTCTTTCACCCTCTCTCATACTCCCTCCCTCTATCTCCTTCTTCAACCCTCTATCTTACTCCCTCCCTCCCTCCCTCCCTCCCTCAACCTATCCTCCACCTTTGGACTCCCTCTCACTTACTCCCTCAATCTACCTATCTTCCACCCTCCTTTCCTCCCTTGCTCTACTTCTCTACCAACTTCACTAACTCCAACCCTCCCCTCTCTCCCCCTGCTCATACTACCTCCATCCACCTTTTTTCCTCCCTCTCTTACTCTTTACCTCTACCACTCTCTAATCCTCTCTTATTAACTCCCATTCCTACCACTCTCTCATTCACTTTCTCCCTCTCTCACAGTTGAGTGACTAACACTAACAGGTTACTAGTCAGTAATTATCATACAAATACCATACATCAACTACCAACAATCATATAACAGGCCTTTATTTTCCAAATATGATGAATAAAATGCATATTAATTAATGATTTTTTTATTCAGCAGATTAAAAGAAATGCCACAAATACCATAAGTATAATGAACACATCTAGTCGCAATTGCTAAATAACACAAAAAATACTTACTGCACACTATATTTTGTAATAGGAGAATAAAAATAAAACAATATCAGCTTTTTTAAATAATGAAATTCAGTATAACCCCTGAAAACCAGACTCCCAGAAAACCGGAATTCTCTGAAAATCTAACGATTTTTCATATCCCATTTTTCTCTTCTATAATCAATAGTTCTATTCACACAAGAATTCTCAGAAAACCAAACTTGTGGCAACATCTGGAAGGGGTCCGGTTTTCAGGGATTATGTGGTACAATCAAATAAATAAAGTTAAATAAATATTTTGCATACTACATAAAAAATGCTATGTACACGGTGAGATATACAATTTGTGAAAGGTACGGATAGCCATAGCAAGTCTAGACAAATAACTAATACTGCAAAACTTGACGAGCAGGGAAAAGGATGGGGAGATATACATACAAAAGACAGAATGATTCCAACTCATTTGAGTTCAACAAAATACATCAAACCCCAAGGTTATAAAACTTGAGAACAGTCTCTGAGCTAGCATCTCAATTCCATTCTCAAAGTATTATGGTTGAAAAGATAGAGATGATTAATGTTTAAATACATATTCACATCAACTATGCTGATTTATCAATAATGTCATTATTGTATGGTCATAATTAACTTTGAAACAATAACATAAACATTAACACGAGATATGAGATTTTAGCTCAGAGACCAACCTCAAGTTTTAATATCCTCCGACCCAGAAATGTACAAAATAGAGTAAATTACATCATAATTATCAAAGTAAAAAACATATTTTAGTTGTTTTTTTTTTAAAATTACAATTTGAACAATGCCGCTCTAACAACCACAAACAGGTGAAGAAATTAAATACACTGATTTTATTTCCTCTCATGAAATCAATTGTCATCTTGCATTTTTTTAGCATGTTAACAAGAAACATGCAAAAAGGCATTTTCTGATAATTTCATTAATATTACATCCATAAATAAGAGATTAATAAAATGTTCTATAAAATGACAGAAAATTCAGAAAAAGAACAAAATGCAGTAAAACCTCAAATAGCGACCACCTCAATATCATGACCACCTTGTTATAACAACCACTTGCTTTCAGACTGGCTTTCAATAATTCCCCTGTAATTCAACTTGATAATGAGACCACCCATTACTACAACCAAATTTTCAGGACCAAAAGGTGGTTTCATTATCGAGGTTTTACTGTAATGAGTTAATTAATATTTAATGTAATTCTACATTTGTAGAATAATTATAATGCCATACCGAAGAATACAGACAGCAGTTTGAACACTTGGTGTAAGTAATTATATATAATTATATACATGTGTTTCTATGGATACATAACAAAATAAATACCAGGCAACTGACAACTTTCTCAAAAGATCAAAATATCAAGTTATCCAACAGATGATATCAAGTTTTGTCCAACAAAAATTTTGTTAAAATAATAAAATAATAAATAATAATAAAATTGTCTAACCTGTTTTAAAATCAGAATTTTATTAAGAGTCAGGTTTCTATAAATGTAAAACAGTCTTCAGAAAACAAGTACCAAAACTACAGCTTTTGATTGGTTGTTTCTGAGCACCCTCTCTATATTGACCAATGGCAGACCTTCATTCTTAGACTGGTACACAAATTAAGTAAAGACTATTTATTCCTTTGTCCCTGCGTGATCTGAGATTATAAGCAGCGCAAATATGATATCATCTTTGTACACCTGGCACTTAATGTAATAATTAATGTATCACAAATTTTGCTTAATATCTAAAAAAAAATCAGCATGAAATTTCAAAATTTGTAAACCAATCTAAAGACTCAGAGAACGCCCAGTCTACATTGAAGTGATCTTTTGAGATTTAGCTTTACCAGCTACTAATGTGCTACATTTTGGTACTAAGATAAAAAAGGCAAAAAAACCCCAATAAATATAATAATACTTAATTATAATATTATCAATATATATATAATTTATAACAGAATAGTCATACTCCTAGTACAGCTGTAATGACTTTCATCAGACTTATTTTCTATCATTCTTTTAATTCATTTTAAAGTTAGTTACCATAAAACATGTAGTAAACACACCACCCACAACAAATGCCCCCTATCTCCACACTGGAAACTTGCCATTAAAATTGAAATATATCATAAATGGTACATATTGACTTGATACAATATTGCTGTTGTGCTCTGAGTAAAGTCATAAAGAACTTCAATTAAACCATGAGAATTAACGTATGTACGGAGTATATTCTTATGTATTACTATACAGTTCTGGAAAACTGCACTTAAAACAAATGTTTTCTGCCACTTTGCAAAGTATCAAGTTTGTAAGTTGCTTACCACAAGTTTTAGAGTTAACTTGTTAATAAATCAGTATAAAATTAACAAAATTAAAAAAGATCTGTGAAGTTCTACAAGCATTCTGTGATAAGTTTTGATTGGCTGATGAAAATCAATTAATAAAAAGTGTTACATACAGTCTAACCTGTATTTATGGCCACCTCTGAATAAAGACTGAATAAAGGCCATTCTTTGAAAAACAGTCACTGATTATCTAGAACAAAATGACCTCTGCATAAAGGCCATCTGAAAATAAAGGCCACATTTTTTCTATCCCAAGGTTGGCCTTTGTTCACAGGTTTGACTGTTTTAACGAATAATACAATGCTTGAAAAGTGATACAAAAACATCATTCAAACAAACACACCAGAAGAATTCAAAATTTCACCACAGACTAAACCACAATTAAACACTTAAAAGATGTTTTGTGATATTTGTATATTTTATTTAAATGTAATTTGCTTAATAAATAAAAAAAACAGATATAAAAAGATAACAGAAAAATCTATGTGGCATGATGCAGAAATTCTTGGATTTATTAAAAATAAAAAAAAAGTTAAATTCTAAATTTTACGACACTATAAATTTGCTAATTAATCCATAAAACCATTAAACACTTGTTTGTTATAAAATTAGTAAGTGAAATTTTCAAAATGGAATCTAAATTCAAAATAAAAAAAAAACATAATATAAAACAGCCCTGCATATACATGAAAACAATAAGCCTGACAAAGCAAACACTGTAGGATTTATTATCAAACCGAAAAAAAAAACGGGAGAATATTGCACTAATTATAAAAATAATTAACAAATTGCTTTATTTTTGTTTAGAATTTAATCCAGCTGGATTATGGAAGGTCAGAGATTCTACTTAAGTGTAGATCTGGGGTCCTCCTCCACCGTTAATACTGGAAAAGTTGCTAAATGACCCTGACAGTTTGTGCAACATTAAACTCAAGAGAAAAAATTAAAATTCAAAAAGATTAATCTTTTACTTTTGAATTCCCCCAGAGAAAAACAAAATAGAAATTAAAAAACATCAATTAGTCAATTTGCATTTTTCTTATCTTCGATGAAACATTATACAATATGAAGTTAACATCAATATTAATTAATTAGATATTAATTAAATAACGGTACTAGACAGTGAACCCAATTAGTGTAAAAATGACAGTTAAAAAGGGAAAAAACACAACAGCTAGTACTCAGAATAAAAGATTTCCTCTCAAAACTTCAGACTACAAAACTTCCATGCAAGCCAGGAATATCTATATAAATAGTGTAAAATGGAAAATTGATTTACTGACAACAAAAACAATTGTTAATAATTATATAATTTCTATAATATTTTTTGAAGATTAAAATTTTATTTGTAAGCCTTAAGTAGCAATAAAATCATACAGTCAAAAACGGTGTTTGCGGCCATCTTCGAATAATGACCACCCTGTGACTAAAAACCATTCTTTGAAACACCGTCTCTGATTATTTAGAACAAACTGACCTCTGCATAAAGGCCATCTGTCAATAAAGGTCACATTTCGTCTTTCCCAAGGGTGGCTGGCCTTTGTTCACAGATTTGACTGTATAAAACATTAAGAAAACAAGAACTGAATTTTTTAAACAACAGTAGGACTAATTATGATCTTGTTTTATTTTTTATTATTAATTTGCCAAGGGGATGATCTAAAATAACTTGTCACCACAGTATACACAATTTTCCATCTTACTTAAGTTTGTTACACACGAAACTTATCCTGCTTACACCAAGTTGTTCAAACCATCTTACCTTGTATCAGGATTGAATAAATAGAACAAGTATTTCTTAGAAAATATTCCACTTGTGTCACCTTCACATAATCGTAATCCATCCAATGGTAACATAAAACGTTTTTCTTTTTCCTGTCATGGACATCGAAGTGGAAAAAATTGAATACAAATTCAAAATTCTAAACAAAGCAATCCCAGCAGCTTCTTTATTTCATACTCAGCCAAAGAACAAACAATCCAAGTAACCCCCAACCTCCAACAAAATTTGAAGCTACAAGTCGAAAATGACTTCCCACCCATTCAAACCCCTCTCCTAATTTTCATGTAAACCTCACCAAGAAGCATTTTGCGCCAGAATGTTTCATGTCAGAGGTTATATAATGCAAGGAATTCTTGTCTTTGACCTAAGTATGTGACAGAGCACTAAACTTACCTGTGTTTTTACCAGGTATCTAGTGATCACCAAGTGATGTTCACAATGATATAATGATAGGAGAGGAGAGAAATAAAGAGTAGATAGATGAACACTTAGAGGAAGTCTAGGTAATGGAAGATGGAATGAAAAGTCTTATGAAAGACATCATGAGGAGCTTAAGATTTTGAAAATATTATTGCAAAATGTAGAAGTAGTTATTCATGTTGCTTCAGTTGATGCTGATGATGATGCTGATAAAAAAGTCCTAAATGAAATTTTCGATAAAATGCTGATGGTTATAAAAGGGGTAATGAAGAGCTTAAGATTCATAAAATAATAATACAAAATATGGAGGTAGTTGTTGCTGTTGCTGCTGATGATGATTAAAAAGTCGTAAATGGAATATATACTAAAAGTATGCAGAGTTAGAATTCATAGCATTGTGTGCAAGATGGATTACACTGAATCTACTGTAGTTGAAGATTGAATTAATCAAAGCTCAAGACTTTTTGAAAATAATTTTACAACAATTAAAAATATACTCATGGTGACAATAATGGGGAATTTTAACAGGACAAAACAGGTCATTAAGAAAAAAATATAGTAAAAAGTACAAAATTGCAGACATCTACAAGGATGAAAATGATTATTTCAAAGATGAAAATCAAGATGAAAAGTCCCTATTTGATGAATGCAAAGATGTTGAAGATCATGAAGATGACGTTGAATCTAACAGATGATGAAGCAAAGCAAAAATGTGGAAAAATGATGATTTTAATGTTAATGAAGAAATTCAAAGAGGTGGAGAACAAGATCATGAGAACGTAAAGAAATATAATGACAATAATGATGATCCTGTAAAACAATTTACAACACAAATATCCAACAAAACATAATACAACAATATTTATCACAATAAAACAAAATAATTCATGAATAGTAAGATAAGAGGTTCGATAATGTGGGGACATCAGGAACCAGGAGATTGAAGGGGACATCTTGCAAAACATAGATAGATATATACACAAACACATTGATTACGGTGCTGAATGTAAACTTGGAAGGCCCACCTTGAGTCAGGGTTGAAAAGAGCAAACATTTTTTTCTGTTTAATGAAGCCAGTATCTTGCAAGTCTCGTAAACTTATATTATCCAGTGGAAGCATGTACTTCTTGTCTTTCTCCTAATGATAAAAGAGACATACATGATGTTAATGGGTGATAATGCCAGGCTGGTACATTAATTAGTATTCTCTGTCAAAGCCAGATCTTTTAGGTTTCATCCTACTGGACAACTTATGCCTGACATAAGGTCAGACAAACCAAATAATGTACATAATATCAGATGGAAAAATTTCTATCAGCTAAGGCTTCACCAGTCTGATGAGTCCATAGGTCAAGTAATCCTCGTAACATTCATAATAATTTGTAAGTCACAAACTAAAAGACCCGCTGACTTGTAAGTCACGAACTAAAAGATCTGCTAAGTAATTAGAGTGTAATTATCTGACCAGGACAGATTTCTGTCTGGCAAGACAAGTACTGGTATTAGTGGTTGGTTATTAAGTGAAATGGGACGGCAGAATAGAAGGTAAAAGGAAATCTTGCCAATCAAAGGAAATTAGAAGGAAAAAGGGAATCAGATTAGGGATAAGGTTTGGTAGAAGGGATTTTATGCGATGTAGGGTACATACTTGGATATATGGAAGTAGCCCCTAACCTAGGAAATGGCCCCAATTAATGGTAACAGACTCTTAAAGTCAGATGATTACCGTTCAAGCTATTGTTAATCAACAGTGATCAATCCTAGTAATATGTATAGTGTGACATTATTAGAACCACAACTAGGAGATATATACATATGTATTTATATGACGGTGCCCTTTATATACACAACTATGATACAAGTGAATGCTACTTCCAAAGGACTGCTTCACAGTAAAGTATGTATAATTTTGAGTTACCTAGCAACTAAAATTAGTTTTAATTTTGGACTCTAAGCAAGCCTAAATGAAGTTATGAATTCCCTCCAAACGGATTGATCAAATAGGTATACCTTAATTTTTCTCATGTGTTATCTAGTTTTATTTAAAATAAAATATCTCATACTGAGCCTCACATGGGACTGAACTCCTAACACTTGTCTACAACATTTTCCATTTACACACCCCCACCCACCCCAGTTACTTTTATTTGTTTTACAATGTTGTGGATGAAGGGAAAATTAAAAAAAAAAAGCAAAACAATATAAAAACGTGTTACACTAACGATAATGCATCATCAACTGAAATAAGCTAGCAGGGCTGTCAACCAATACACCTAGAGGAACATGCACCTAGCAGGTTAGCATTCAATTTCAAGATGTGTATAAAAACTTCACCTTTCATTTCCATGCAAAATATATGCAAGATCCACAACCAATGAAAATAACTGAATTGCATGATAGAAATTTAATGGTCACATGACATTTCCAAATATGGTCATATCAACATTACGGTACATTAGTTATAAACTTTAGTTATAAAATGAGATAATAAATGTATACTCAATGAACTACATTCTTGGAAGAAAAATAAAACAAAAAGCCTAACATGACATGATAAAGCTGTAAACACAACAACCTTTGAGGGGAAATTTGTCTTAATTTCTTTGAAATTGGACCGTACAATTTTGAAAGCACCTGCAAATCACACACAGTAAGGTAACTGGCAAATTTGATGTGACATATTACAAAGACAACACTATCTAGTGTCATGTGACCATATGAAAACCATGCAAAAAGCACCTTGTATATAAGATTACCTATTATCAGTATTGAAGACAGCGAAAATTGGATGTCGAGAAAAGAAACCCGACTCAACATCCCGTATAGCGAGACCATCCAATGTTAGAAGGTATTTCTTGTCCTTCTCCTGCAAGATTTAGCCTCAAGATGTTGTTTTCTCCAAAAATATTTCATAAAATAATGACTGGTGAGGATTTGGTCAAATTGGACAATAACAGACATGTTATATTATAATCCTATAGCATTAAGTGCTCACCAGAACAATTAGTCTGCAAAGCCTTAAGGTTTTGTCACTAAAGGACAGACATGCTGCTGTTTAACACACTTATTTAATAACAGATCTCTATATTAACATCAAAATGAGAAACAAACAGGTTTGATTTTGAGGTGAAAACAGAGTCATATTTAGATACGCTAATTTGAAGACAACAAATATTGAATGGCTGGATAATTATGATCGCCATCACTATAATTCTCAATTCAAGTCTTTATTCATCTATAATACAGTAACACTCATTAACCATGTTGAGATGAATGTCAATATTTTTGTAATATCAAATTTTTATTATAAACAATACCAGCTTATCATAGATTATACAGAATTATAACTGATAATGAGTATCAAGGGTCAAAGTAGTGGTGATATATCAAACACTGACCAGTGATCAAAACCTACAGAAGTCATGTGATTCATTTTCATACCACATCCTGATACAAATACATACATTTACAATAGACCCAAATATAACACTAGTCTAGCGAAGACTATTCAAAGCTCATGAATAAACATTGTAACCCAGAGGTTAGTAAATAATGGTAATGAGATCAGATTTATCTCCACTTGTCTCAGACAGAAAATGAAAGCTAAAATATCCAACATAGTGATCTAACCTTACAATGGCAGAAGCAATCACTGCATTATAATAATCAGGTACTTCAACATTTAAAGAGATATGTTTGAAAAATGTATACATTACGAAATTATTCACCAATTATCAGAATGTAAGTATTTTTGCTAATTTCATATTAATATGCATCAATATCTTGTACAGTTTCACAAGAATCATGTCACTTCGCAAGTCACATGATCATTGTCACATGATCAATGCCATATGAAGATAGAACACTTGTTAGGAGAGATTCACTTACATGATGATGGAAAGGCAAGGTAAATAAAAAACAGGCCTGACAACTAATATAGTCAATCCAAGCAACACTCAAACAAGGCACGGAAACAGAGATTCAAGATTTTCTTTAGTTCAAAATTGCAGCCTGAGTCAATTAAACATATTTCATTCATTCATTCACACATACTGTATGGTAAGCAAGCATTCCGTAATATTTATACACTGGATGTTAAACAAATATTCAATAGCATATATTCTTTCAAACATTTGAAGACAAAGAAGGAAGTGTAACTCGGATGCATATCCATACAAGATACAAATACTTTGTTTTGAAAATTAATAATTCAGTACCTGTATCAATTTAACGATGATATATTTATAAGACAGAATTTGAAATAACTACTAGTATGAAAATAACATGCTAAAATCACTTGCTTCAAACATATAATCATAATGCTCAACAATGCAAGAATTATGCAAATTTATGCAAGCTAAATGGACTTTAACCTCTGACTTATAAAATTTCAGGGTAGGTCAACAACAGGAGGGATTCCGACAAGATATTAGGAACATGGGTCAAAGTTACTGAATTCATAAGATTGTTAGAGAGGTTTGCTAGAGAGAAACTGGAACAGTATAAAAGTTTTAACAACTAAACTAATTAAACGGCAATCCTGCATCACCTACATGTCTATAATAGAATGGTTGACATAAGCATTGAGAACAGTCCATTATCAGTTTCGAGGTAAATAATACACACCTTTATGTGAAATCGATTCACTTGTACTCTTGTTAAAACTAAGTTCAGTGTTACATATCATGATCAAGGACACAGACAAAAAACACATGCCCACTTCTCGTTTGTCATGTAAGTGTTCATAAAAGTTCCACCCAAGTAAATTAACATCATGTCAGAGACTTCTTCTATCAACATATGCACGGTTTTCACTAGACGTCAAAAGTTGAGAGTCAAATGAAAGCCCTCATACAGAAATCAAACCATAAAAGGTTGCTAGGATGGACTTAACTTTCATACCATTTTAGTTCCGATATTGAACTACAATGCCATAACCTTAGCCTCATAGGAAACACAAGACATGGAATTGGGGGAAGCACAATTCATACACATAACAAGGTGGGTATTTTCTCTAGAATGTGTTTGTGGGAGATCTAGGGCTGGAGGAAAGTATACAGAATCAGTAATTATCATATATTCCAAAAGGCAAGGGTTAAACTCATCCTGTTCATTGGGTCAACTTTTACACGGTATGTTTTTTTCCATAATTACTAAATATTCTCTAATACATTCACCTCCTATATTAACATTCCACCGTTTTATGAGGAAACAATAAATCATTACTCATCATGAATGATTGAATAATTTTTCATATTTCATCCAGTAATATTCCAAAGATTTGACAAATTGAAAAATTAGCCGTAAAATGTAACCTCCCGCGTGAGAATATAAAAGAGAATATTCAGTACTTATAACATGAGCAACTGATGACTACTTATAATCATCTGATGTATTTAAATGTCTTTTATCACACACCTGTGCAACTTTTTACTGTGCCATAAAAATGATCTTGCACACTGTGCAGTAACTATGCAAATGACATCATATGTGACGTCCTATGTTGCATGATTCTAATGTGTGACTGTGGTGATGTAAATAGTTAATGATCATAAATTGTTTTTTTTTCTTGTAAAACAGAGGTGTGTGATAAAAGGATACCAAATTCCTGTTTGTGTAGTACTGAATACACAGAACTCGTTAAATAACACCATATATTCAATACTACACAAACAATCATTAAATATCGTCTATTTAAAACATTCAAGAAAACATGTTTAAGTTAAACATAAATGCAATGATGAAAGATACAATATGACAGGAATGAGTTATAATTCATTTATGAATAATACGATAGAGGCTGAAATTAAAAAATACTTTGCTTGCCTTTCTTCGACCCTAGATTTTAAGAGGGTCGGTCGATCGGAAAAATATTTCATTTTATTCAGAGATCATTTTTTTAAGCCACAGTGATATAAAACACGGAAATATTTTATTGGCGTAAATATGAAATAAAAAACATGTTTTAAATTTCAGCAATAAAATGTTTTGAGTCAGTGTTTTTTTTTAAGGTTGGTCAGTAAAGGGCAAACAAACTTAAATTTAATTTGAGCCGGACGACGACTTTATTTTGTGTGGATAATATACTTGGTTAAAACCAATTCTCAGTATGATTCACAAATACATAAAATAGGCTTTCTAAAAACATCAACTTAAATATATTGATTCAGACAATAGTCATATTCATTTATCTGTTTAAAATAAAACAATGACAAAAATAATAACAGGCCTTTGATTACAACCTTTACTCAGTATAATTATTTCAGCACTCAAATTTTAAAAGAATTTTAAAACAAAGCTAAATAAGTGTACTGATAACAAAATAATGACCAAATGATGTAACCAAAGTCTCTGGTACGCTCACCTGATTCATAAACGAGGCCATGCCTAAAACATTGTTGGTTTGCAGTTATGCGACCAACTCGTTAAAAAAAATCTCCTTAACAATATAATTTTTTCTGTGCTTCATCCCAGCTTTTCTTTTTCAGTACAGTCATATAAAGTTAACAAAAAAACCTTCCTACTTAAACACTACTAAAGTTTGGGACATGTAACTACAAACTTACAATTTTTTGGGATGGCCTGACTCTATATTTCTTCACCGAAATGAGTCTGCAAACCATAAGGCTTCAAAATGATATCCATAACGCTTTACCAAAAATAGACCCCAACAAACTTTCATTTTTTTAGTAATTTATTAGGGGTGTACAAATGTTTTCATGTAGCCAGTAGGCTACTTAAAGTATAAGGGGTGGGTCTGAGGGGATCCCCCAGAACAGGACAAAAGGAGCAATTCCCCCGTGGGGAAAAATGTACCTGCCAAGAATGCTCAAATAGCCAGTTCATATTTTCCAGCTTCTGGCTCATTTCTACCCCCTGATTAATAAGATAAGCAAGTGCTCCTGGATAACAGATAACAGACAGACAGACATTGATAAAGATCACAGGGAACTTACACTGACAGTGCTGAACTCAGGTAAGCTTTTTCATACAGGTAAAATACTAGTTATCTCAACCTACCTCTTCATCTTTAAACCAAGCTAGACTTTCAGCTGTGAGAACAAACCAGAATTCTTTGGATCCGCCTTTCATAAAACTGATGTTGTGTAGAGTTAGCCAGCCTTTACGAATAACCTGAAAATAGAATTAAAGCAGGTCAACAAGCGATGTTAAATAAATGACTACAATGTTTCAATACACATGGAACTCAGAAAACTGAAAAAATTATTGTATGAGGGTCACGGTCCGTGTTTTATCAGTATAAAACTAATGCTCTTTTTTAATCATTTTTTTTAGAAAATAAGTTTACAAGAAAGTATAGACAAAAATTTGCAAGATCACAAAAGTAATACAGATAAAAGTTAGACCGTAAAACAATATGAAACAGCTAATCAAGTGACAACATTAGCAAATTGAATTAGAGGAAAATGACCTTCTAAATATTTGATTGAGAAAGCCTGACAAGCCAGCATATAACTCCAAAGAAAGCAACCATCTTTTTTTTTTCATTGGAATAAAATGTCGCACCAACAGCCAGGGTTATTTGGCGACTTTCAAGCTTTGATGCTGGAGGAAGACCCCAGGCTTACACCTGAGTTGAACCAACAACCTTCCATAAGCTAGCTGGACAGCTTTCTCACATGTGAAATTTGGTCCCCGTTGGGATTCGAACTCACAACAGTGAGAGGCTAGTAATTACAAGTCAGAGACCATAACCACTCAACCATAGAGGCCCCTCGAAAGCAATCATCACTAAAGAATGAACTATTAAACCCATTTTAACAACAACCTTTGATAAAAGCCAACATGAAAAAGAAACGCTCAAAACACACCTGTTATAACAATACAGCCAAAATGGTAAAAAATATCGAACTCTGAGTTAAGATTGTATTAAGACTGTCTGTTTTTTTTTTAAAATATGAATTTATTTTATCCAGACAGAAACTTAATCATCAACAAAAAAGTGAATTCACATCAACAAACGATGGATACCATAGAGATCCGGGCAGTCCATCTTATTCTTCTACCAAGTTTCCACTAAAGTTAAAAAAACAAATAAAAAATACATAAAGTCACGTTTTTCCCTCTCTCTGCCCACAAAAACTACCTCAAATACAATACATAGAATCACATTATCAGAGACAACTGTCCAAACAATTGTCAATTTGGTTTCCAGAGAAAAACCAGAGAAGAAAAGACATTTTTTTGACTAATTTTTCTTCTTTACTAACAAAACCATAGGCAACAGATGAGGCACAAAATCATTTCAGAAGCAGACCATTTCAAATTTTCTTAAAATGTTTTACATGAAGTAACACAATTAGAGCATATATGACCAACATAACATAAAATCATGGATGAAAGTTGAAAATTTTCAAAAAAAAAAACAGAAATTTTAATTCAGTGCTGCAGAAACAATAAAAACCAGTAAGGTCTGGACCTGGGAAAAAAAGTTTCAGCAGCTTTTAATTATTATAGATTACCTGAATGTAGAAGTTCTAGGTACATGTAACTTTAAACAAGTTTTAAGATGAATTATAATACAATACAAATGTGAGATTATTTGATGAATAAATGCTATTTTGTCAAATTTTTTTAATCAGCCCTCGTTTGCATGTTCTCACTAGCTTCAGTCAAAAATTCCATCAGATCAAAAATGCAACAAGCAAAATTCAACTTTAAGGCAGGAAATCCTTTTATTATACACATTTATGTACGAAGAATATATAAGCTGGTTACCTGGTTACCAACTTTTCTTTTAGTTGTATTGTCAGATTTTTGTTGTGCGCTGAAATATATACAGAAATTAAACAATTATCACACAGAAAAAAAATACAGTTAATATATAAAAAATATATGTTAAACAGTGAACAGTTATATTTGATTAAATGCCTATAATCTATATTGAACATATTCAATGGCATTGTAGACTGATAGATAAAAATAATTGAAATATTAAGATAAATATAAAATTTGTTTAAAATAAATACAGAAATGAGAAAAGAATAAAGATGATGACCATCTTTAAAAGGACGATTTTAATCAAAAGAATTCATAAATCTTATCAATATTCATAAAGTCCATAATCCTGCTCTCAGCATGAAGCTGGCTGGTTTATAATAACAATAACTGTACTAATATCAGAGATACAGCAAAACCTCAATAATGAGACTACCTTTGGGATAAAAAGAAACTGGTCGTAAATGAAACTAAGTTGAACTATAGGGGAGTTATTGAAAGTCGGTCCGAAAATAAGTGGTCATTATAAAAAGGTGGTCCTAATATTGAGGTGGTCGTTATTTGAGGTTTTACTGAAATTTATCTTCTTCCATCCATTAATTCTTCCAAGGAAAATGATTAGGATGAAAAAGCAGGTCAATATACAAAGGTACTTATGTAATAAAAGAAAACAGAATAATAATATTGGGTTGGACGTAGCAGATCAATCAAAATTGACAATACATTGATTTTCCTCCAAATTTGGAGAAGTTGCTGGCTCGTTGTGGCAGAGTTAGTTAGTACTGGTTAGTATACTGGCAGGAAAACTGGTAATGTGAACCAGCCACCTTATGTAAAAGAACAATTGTTGAAAAACAGCGTTAAACCCAGTGAGAAAAAATATTAAATTGGTAAATTAAAACAAGGCACCAACATAAATCAACTTACTTAGCAAAACCAATGAAATCTTCATGGTTTGTGTTCATGTAAGCCAGCTGAATGTCTACAAGCAGCATCAGCTGGTCCTTACACTTAGCTTCTCTCTCCCGTGTACAAGAGTTCACAATTCTTTCTGTTTCTTCACGAAGACGAGGATAACGGTTCATCTGTGATTAAGACACAAATTTTTTTGTAAAAAAATGTTCCTGAAGCTTTGTCTAATTACAGTTCTAAACAAACAGGAATAGAGACAAAAATCTCATATGACACAAATATAAAGTTATTCATGTTTTTTTACATTATTGAATAAAAAACTGAACACTTCCTTTTCTCTGTACAGTCAAACAGTGTTAACAGTCTCCTGTCCATAAAGGCCACTATTTGAACATTATGACCACTTATGAGCTCATATTTATTCATACGTTTGTGTCTCAGACAGGAAAGACTACAAATCTGAGATCAGAATCAAACCTCGTAATAATTTTAAATGGCAACAAAATTTTACCTGAAGCTAAAAATTGGAACAAAAAAACTTTAGATTAGCTATGCTACAAAAAGTAACATTAAAACAATTAAGACAACCTGCTCCTTCACCTTGCAGGGGTGTAGCCGGAAAAAAACAACCAGAAATTTGAGCATTCTCAACAGCTACTTTTTCCAAAACAACATTCCCCCTAGACCTTCACTTGGGGACCCCCTTCTACTTTTGGTAGCTTACCTGTTACATGAAAACATTTCTACACCCCTGACATTGTGCAATCAATTATTTACCTTTTCCGTACACTTGCGTATAACTGCAGTCAGCTCAGATACTACCATATCTATACATTTCAGAGAGGGTGTACGTAGTTTCTCGATCTGTTTTTTTACGATCGCTTCAAAAGCCATATCAGGTGTGAACAATCCTGTTCTTATACCGTGTATGTTCTTAATGGCATAACTTATCTCACGTCGTAACTCTTTTTCATCAAATTCCATCTAAAACAGAAATTATCAAAAATACTGAATATTTACATAATCATTTATAATACAGTCAAACCTGTGAATGAAGGCCACCCTTGGGAAAGACAAAATGTAGCCTTTATTGACAGCTGGCCTTCATTAGGAGGTCAGTTTGTTCTAAATAATCAGTGGCAGTATTTCAAACAAACAAATTAGATTTTATAATGTTCATATAAGGTATCAATTAAGTAAAAAAGACATAAGCACTTAGTTCGAGGTCCACAACGCCAAGTATAACCTGATAATTACCTTAACTAATTCGAATGGAAATCGTTCGTAGAAAATTCGGTTAATTTTGGCTCCACCTGATAATTCCTTCATGCTGATTTGTGCACCAGATCCCTCAATGTTCTTCTCAAAGTCCAAACCAAATTGTTGAACCATTCTGTAATAGCAAAATATTTTTTTTTCATGGAGCTAAACGCAATTTCAACCATTTTTCGGCTATATACAGTGGCTGTTCACCTAACCAGTTTTCCTGGACTGTATACTAACTAGTACTAACTTACCCTTCCACAAGGAGCTGACAATTTCTCCACATATGGAGGAAAATTTTCATGGAAGGGTATGACCTGCTGCAAATAGGATTTGAACCTGGATCGCCAGGTTACAAGTCCGGTGTAACCATTAACCACTGGACCATGGTCCATTACATTGACTGACCATCTAATAAATCTGGCTTCAGTCAGACAAATATGTCTTTAATATGACAAAATGACATGTAGTTTGTCTCATCATGAGTCAAACAATCAGTCCACAATATGTTCATAATTAAAACCAAATATTAGACATTTTCATTTAACCCAGCTGCAACCTAACAGCATAGGAGTATAAGATACATCTTATTATGTATGTAAGATACATATTATTATGCAATTTAAACATGAAATGTTAAATTCCTATCAATGTAACAGGTACATGCTTTTGAAAATATACACACTAGATGAAAGATTTCTCTTCAACAATTTAATAAATAAATTTCACAATAACCAACATAGCTGAAATTCTCACCAAATTGAGTTATTTTCTAAATCTAGTAATTTTGAAAAAAAATATACAATAGTAAGATTTTCAATGGACTTATGGTTGTATTTCTAACAATTTTCTGGAAGAAAATACTCGAGTTTTGACATCAAACCAGACACTGTATCTAACACTGATGTCAACTTTTCAATATAAATTACTGTGCTTAAATACACAATATTGCACAATACCGTTTACCGTTACATGACGTCACCGTGTAAACAAGTAACACTGGTGTTTATTCACTCAATTGCATGTTAAATAGATCTTGACGTTTTGTGCACTATTGTTTCATATAGCACAATTTTTCATTCAGCTGGGTGCAATTAATCACTCTATCAGCCTTCGTGATTATGTTACTACGTGCCTGAACTCACAAGCGTGCTACATGAAGCAATAATGCGCAACGTCATGATCTATTTCCTAATTAACTCACTGCATCATAGCTTTGGTTTTTCTTGCCGGATCATCAGGTCTGAAGTTTTTAAATTCTTCAACATCTTTCTCCAGAGACAGAAGTTGAGTTTGGAGTTTGTTACGAAGACCAGGTAAAGTGTCTCGAATGTGATTGGTGAGTTGTTGATTCAATATACGCTAAATAAAGAACAAAGGGAACTGATAATAAAGACAGGATGGACAACAAAGTAGGTAATTTTTTAATGACTTCTTGTTACATTTTTCATAAAGGACTGGATTCTATGGCTTCCAAACAGAACAAGGAATGTGAAATGGGATTTTTTAACACACCTACACAATACATTTCTAGTATCAACAAAATTTTATATTTATGACAGATAACCCTTCAAATTACTTTTAACTTTAAAGATTTCATTCAAGATTTTCTGCATAGCATTTGAGTGTTTGAGTTTGACGAGTCAAACTTCATCTTGTAATAAATTAAGTAAGGGATATATTCTCTACAAAAGAGAAGACAAGGGGAGACAATAAGAGTTTCGATTGACAAAAACTTGAAGTTGTATCGATTTGAATAAATAAAAAGTCCATCATTACATCAGCTGATATAACAAATAATAATCTCATTGATACAACATGATAAACAGCTTAGAAATAACAGCAGTTTTACATTAATGACCAAAACAAACCTGTAAATATGGCGTTCCCATTCTGTCAGCCATGTGTCTGTACGAGGGGTGACTAAGAAAGTATTTCCTTTCAGCAGCCAGAGCAGCTCTGATATCTTTTTTACCTTCAATGTCTTTTTGGCTTCTGTTGACCACACCAATATATCCTGGAAGATCGATGATAAAATTTAGGTATCGTGTAATGCTTAATAAATTGGAATAATAATAAGGGAAGGGGCATCATGTCCCCCCATATGGAAACTGCTAGGGAGAGCCCTGCCATAATTTACATGTTAAATAATTAAATTTAAAATATAAATAAAATCTAACAAAAATCAAACATTCCAGTCTCAATATAACGCACACTTCTATCACATCATAGCCAAAATGTTGTAATGAATTCTTATTAATTGCAATCATAAGTACTATTTAGATAAATCTTTGTGAATTTCAAAATCCACTGACTGGACAAGTCTTAACATGAAAACAGCATTTAATATTCTTATATGTAGGTCATGAACTAGATAGACTTTGACAAGTACTTGAATAAAGAGGCAAAAATAAGTAAAATATAAAAAATATGGGGCCTTAAAAAGCAATGAAAATGTATGTACTTTGGTGAAAACAAATCTAAGTTTTGCAACCGATAAAATTTACATTTAACCCTTTGCCTCATAAGCATATTTTGGACTCTTCCAAATTCAAAGCTAATATACAGAACGTCAATTTATTTAAAAAAATTGGGTTACTTCTCTCTGACAGATTGGAAAACATGGTGGCAAAAGAAGCCATTACTTATTACAACCAATGGCTTCTTTTGCCACAATGTTTTCAAAAGTCGTCCGCTTCAGTTTCAGGGAAATGAGGTATTGTGAGGAAAAGGGATAATTCTACTTGTTTATAAATCACCTCTGCGTAATGGTAAAAGCCTGTTCTCTAACACATCCCTGGCATCTGTACCATCATCCATCAAATCTAGCTTTGTTATAACACCAATAGTTCGTAAACCTGCAATAAATACATACCAGTAAGTATATTTGAAAGCATTTTCATAAAAATATCAGAGAAAATACAGTTCATACGGTATCAGGAACTAGGGGTGTAGAAATGAGTGAGAAGACGGAGAAAATCAACCAGTTATGAGAGCATTTTCGCCAGCTACTTTTTCCCATCAGGGGACGTTGTCCCCTTGTCCTCTACGGGGGAGAACCCTCAGACCCCCCTTCTACTTTTTGTAGTTTACCGGCTACATGAAAACATTTCTACACCCCTGACAAGGAACATAGTTACAATAATCTCATTGGCTGTCATTAGTTATGCAGTATGTCTCTGGCTAAATGAATCTTATCAGCATTGATCAATCATAGAATTAACAGTCAGAAAGAAATCATCTCCAAAATTATATCAGCATACATAATATACATTTATATATTACTTATAAAAAAGATGCCACGAGAAAAGAAAAAGTTTTTTGTAAGGTGACATGCTTTAGAAAATACTGTATCATTACAAGGAGTTTTAAAGTCTAACAATGACACTGTATATGTTTGAGCAAAATTTTAACACTGTCAATGGAATAAAATTTCAGACAAATTAACAAAAACTTGTAAAACTAAAGCCTATTCTTTACCCTTAAAAAGTCTTTTTAAAGGTAAAGCTCAATTGGAAAAAACAAAAATTCATAGAAAAATGAACTGAATGTGTATAGAAAAGATAATGATTGTCTACCTTGAGGATCAACTTCTTTGGCAAGTTTGAGAGCATCTGAGTTAGCCAGATCAGCATTGGCTGGACTAACAGCGAGGATCAAACAGCTTTCCTTTGTAATGAATTCCATCAACATACTACGAATCTGGTGCTCTATATCTGGTGGCTGGTCACCAACGGGTACCTTTGTCATACCAGGTAAATCTATCAGAGTTAGATTCAGTACTGAAAACAAGAAAAGCGAACAGATACCTAAAATACTTCGTAACGTTCGTGTGATAACCAGTGACAAGAAAACAAGGTTGGCTATCAAAGCAGTAAAACCTGGATGTAATGACCACCATGGGTAATGAACATGGGTTTTAATATCGAAGTGGTTTCATTATCAAGTCAAAATACAGTGGAAATATTGAAAATCGGTCCTTTTCTTAATTCAAAAGTCATCATAAACAAAGGTTTGACTTGATGTTCAAAGCAAATTTTAGAATGAATAATCCAATTGTAAACTTACCATGTGGAGAAAAAACTCGAAGATTAATTGGAATGTTGGAGATGCCTTTATTGCCACCGGTTGCTCTGTCAGTCTCAGCTTCAATCTCTTTCCGGACTTCGATGAAGTCCACATACTTCTTTCCTTTCTGATGCAAAAACTCAGCATGCTCTGTAAAAAAAGATGGAAAAATAAATATAACAATACCTTCATAATGTTCTGTTAAATCGTAATACAAGAGTGACAGGGATAAATCTGATGGACAGAAAACAGCACCTGGCTTTATGACTGCCAGAAAAATCGTTTTGTCTTGTAAAAAGTCAATGTTGCATTTACAATACACATGCTGATTGTTCCAAGAAAAAATTATCTTCATGAAAGTGGGGAAAATATCAAGAAGGAATATGTACCACGAGCCTTAGTTAAATGATAGCAAAAATAGGTTATTTATGAACCAAAGCAACCATAGGTTATTCAATAACAATAGCAATCATATGTTATTTTTGTAACAGGGAGGTCAACATTTATATGAATAATTGGCCATGGGCAGTGGTTCAGTGGGTAGTGCACTGGACTTGTAACCCAGAGATCCAGGTTCGATTCCCAGTCACAGCAGGTAATACCCTTCTATGAAAATTTTACAAATATGTCAATTTTCCTCCATACATGGACAAGTTGTTGGCTCCTTGTGGAAAGGGAGGTTAGTACTAGTTAGCATACAGTCCAGGAAAACTGGTTAGGTGAACCAGTTGCCGTATATAACTGAAAAATTGTAGAAAAACGGCGTTAAACCCCAGTGACAATAAGTCACATAAAAACAAACAATTATATGAATAATTATATCACTACTTGCCTGTATTAGCATTGATAAGCTGAAGAACTAGAGGTCTCCTGGTTACAATACCACTTCCTCTCGGCAGAAAGTCTCTGAAATGTAAACATTGAAGCTAAACCACCATTTATTTAATTATTACCAAACTGATAGCTTGTATGTTACAGTCTTTGTAATATTTTTTCTGCAACTTGTAAAGTTATTGTTTCATGATGCATAAGATACATATATAAATAATTTTAAGGATTAGTTAAGTACATGTATTTACGGCAATGTTTTTTTCTTTTTTGGGGCTTTTTTCACAGGTACGGGAAAGGGCGTATTTCTTAAATTTGGGGGAAAATGGATAAGTATTTTTGCAAAAGGGGAAGAAAAAAACTTGATGTAAACTGAATTTTTGGGGAACACTGCATGATTTTAAAGACTTTTCCTGAGGCGAAGACACCTATAAACGACAGCAGCTATGGAAGGAAAAATAGCCTGGAATTTTTGTAAAGTGTTTCCCTTGTCTTGCTGATGGTAGCGGTATTTATTAGGGAGAAGAAGGTTTATTAGAAAACATTCAGTAACTTGTGTACCACACAAACAATTAGCTGATATATACATTTTAAACCATGCTATTTCATTGTCATATTTATAGATATTTTAGTAGCAAGTTAAAAGGCCACTGAAAAGATGTATCATTACGATACATTGGTACTTATGATGATCATGCTTTAATTGACAAGATCCAACTTCCCAATTGTACAAATAACGAAACAACAGGAAATAAATTGTTGTCAATATAATTTGAAACTCTAAACAGATATCAACAAGTTCATTGAACCATTAACAGCAAGGCCAATCATAGTAATTAATTTGTGCTTTATCACCCAACCAAATGTATGAAATGGTTGTGATTTTGAAATATTTCATGGAGTTTAAGAGACGATATTTTCAGCTTCAGCTGCAGTACAAACAAATGGAGATTATCTGCAGAAAGTCAAACTGAAATAATTATTTCCCCCAAAAAGGGTAACGCCAAACAAACATTTTTCATAATTAGCCCAAACAGGAAATTTAATACACATCATATGTAATTTACATTGCAAAGACGTTATTTTTGGCATATAAGTTTTAGTTCAAAGCAGGAAAATACTTCCTAAAACATGTAATTTTTGTACCACTTTTATCAAAAAACATTTACAACCATAATAAATATTGATATTTTCCCTCCTTTGTTGACCATTCCCAATCGAAAATAAAGACATTTTCCCCAATTCCGAACACAAAATTCCCTATTTTGGCATCACGCTAATTTTTTCTTAATTGGACCAGACCCGGACCCTTTCCCAAAATTGCAAAAAGTCACTTATATAAAACTAGGATTTTTCTCTATTTACTTATCAAATCTGGCCAAATATCTGATAACATCACACAAAATTTCAACAGACAACTACAGTAGCTTACTGCATCACATCACGTTAAAAAACAGTACGAATAGAAAAATAGACAAGTTTAGGGTTACCTGACCAAAAAATAGGGTAGAAAGGTCCAAAATCTTTGCGTCTTCAGGGCTTATTCTTCACAGGTAGGGGAAGGGGCCTTTTTCTTAAATTTGGGGGAAAATAGCATGGTAGTTTTGCAATGAGGGGAAGAAAAAACTTGATGTTAAGATATTTTCCTGATGGGAAGACACCAATAAACAACCCCTACCAAAGAAGGAAAAAAATCTGGATTTCTACAGAAAGGAAATCACATCTTATGAGTTATAACAACAGTGTAACAGCATCCTGTAAGTGGATCAATTCATCAATACAGATGATAAAATTCCCAAGTGTGTATAAGATATTGACCACAAGTTAGAAAATGTGGTTTGAAACATCAAATGAACACGTTTATAGCATATTAACATTACACAATTGATAAATAGCAGGTAGTTACAATACTGGGCATGCACAATGTATTGATATTAAGTTAGTTTAATCATCAATTTAATTTATAATTTATCAATAATCTCCTCCATTTACAACAGCAACAAAATTTTAGTTCATTTAACAAACTTTATCATGAGATATGTGAAATAATCAGAGTTCAACCTATTTGTAAAAACCAATTTACAGACAAAAAAAATCTTATAAATGGGTCTATCCTGACATTAATCAATCATGGACAGTAACTGATTGATATATAAATTATATATAATGTGGCCCTAAGCTAAACAGTGCAGAACAAAATCGACAAAATCTATGCAACATTCTCCAATAATATTGATCTGTGGTCTTCTTTTAACGGAGCTCTACTTAAAGAGCCTGGTAAACACTATGCTTGTGTCAATTGATTGGCCCAATACTCCCTACAGTAATTTACACAGAATTTCCAGTTTCACATAAAACGATCTCGTCCCCAATAATACATTAAAATCATCTATCAGACTGCTTATTAGAAATAATGATAACTTTTGAAGCAAGGAATCCCAAAATATCTGCCAATATCCAGCATGATATTCAGTTATCTCACTCTCACTGCATAATTCAGTAACAATATTGAGATTTGAGCAAACAATACTACTGACTGTAACAGCATATTTTCTTGACACCTTTGTAGGCTTTTATGGATTAAATGAACTGCGATGAATAGCAAAAAAAAAAAAATTGTAAAAGCAATTGTGCCAATAATACCTAAAAGTGAATTTCATCCACTTTTACAACAATATTGACACATACATAAGTTAATCACAGCGATTTTTTTTCCTTTTTTGTTTGGGTCTGGTAAAGGGCCCTTCCCAACTGAAAATAAAAGACATTTTTCCCAATTCCTGATCTAAAAATTCCTAATTTTGGCATCACAAAATTACAAAACAATTACTGTATCATTTAATTCAAGTTAGTTATTTTACTACTGTAAATAACAAAATGAACAAAAAAGAACCAAAAAAACAACAACATGATTCCATGGTAAATAAATGCTAGGATGCTAACATCTATAACAAATGATTTCTTTTGATTTATATTAGACAAAGATATATATACAGTATATATATATGACACATCTATACATAAGACTTCAGTTAAAATCTGTGGAAGCATGGATTACTTCACAAAAATGAATCGCTGATTGTATATGACTAAATTTGGTAATAGACCAAATAGTGATACATTATTTACCTCTGTAGAACTGTGCCTTACTGTAAATGAGGACATATTTCATTCTTATTCTAATTAGTTAACAGTAAATCTTATTAATAGGGCATTACTGACGTACTTAGTCCTTCCAATAACATACAGGGTTTTCAATAGGTGTCAAAGTTGAGGGTTCAAAATGATTCTTGATTGATGATAATTTGAAGTCAACAAAATTTCCTTCTAATTTTATTTTACATTTGACCCTTTGGTACAAATTCTCAAGAGTCAAAAGCCTTTTTTTACTAATTTCAAGAGTCAAAATGCTGTTTTAAGGGCCAAATGAAAGCCCCGACCTCCTAGATCAATTTGAAGATAAGTAGCACTAATTTCAGTCAAGCAAAGAATCAGAAAATATTCTTTATCTGCTGCATTACATTTGGTGTAAATTCATTTTTAACCCAGAGTTGTTATTCTACTTATGGATTCGACATCTTTCCGATCGAAAGATGAGAAAAATGAAGATAACAACTACAACATAGATGAAGAGTATCACTTCTTCTTCAGCCAGGAATCTACCAATGCCTTTTTTCCAAAAATTGTGAGGGGGCCTTAGCCTTTCATTTTGCAAAATTCAAATGTGATTTATAGCCTAATTGGGAAAAGGTAGACAAATAGGCAGAATCATATTTCAACATATTGGGAATTTCAACACTGTGTTTAGGGAAATTCTTTCAACTAATTGAGAAAAAGGGGCTTTTTTGCAATGGAAAATTTACCAAATATCAGCCAGTATTATAGAAGGAAAAAAAGGCCCTGTCTACCCCTACACAGCTTACGCTAGACAAGATAGGTTTACAATACATGCTAGAAATTTATGCACAAACTTTAGAATAAACTAAATCAGGATACAAAAGTTTTGATCAAAAACAATAATCAAGAAAAAGGATTCTGCAAAACAAAGATCTCTTTATCCAGGCATGAACATTGCAGTAGAAATAAATGAGAAACTAAAAATTAAAAAAGGTAACCATTTGTCTTTCTTCAATACAACAGACCTATTTCTTGCAGATTTTGGTAATCCCTATGTGAAAATTAAGTCTTGATCAACTCATTTAAACTATCCAAACATCTTCTAAAAATAAACAACAACCAAATCTCTGCAAAAATTGCTACAGCTTTCCAACATACTGTAATTCATTAATTCATATATTTATGATATAATTTTTACGTATGGATGAAAATATAAAAATATGCAGTATAATCATATCAAACTATTTCAAGTTACCATTCAGTCTTCTTATACTAAATATGCTAAGTATCAGCTTAGAGTAAAGCATGTCTAACTCTAAATGTTGTAATTAACAAACCAAGTGAACTTCTCCAACTATTAAGTTCCTACAAGATATACAATTTAATCAATTGATAAAGTAGACTGTCCTTGTCTAGCAGGTATTGATCATAAGGTAAGTAGACTCTGCTTGATGTTGATGTTCCGAGTCATTTCTTAGAATAGTTTCAACTGGAGTGTTAGTGGTGATTAAAGTCATCATTAAACAGATTTGCCATAGTGTTGTGTACTGATGTAATGAACTATTTAATTCTCTAAACAATACTTGATAAATTAAACTGAACTAAAACATAATAAAACAAACACATACACGGAGACAAGTACATTAATTTAACTAAGTTACAGATAGGAATCATTTCCATACATAAATAACTGATACAAAATAAGTGTACAATAAGTTACATTAATGATTAAGTGTAGAAAAATGATACAATCAAAAGTTAGCAATAATTTCTATGACTGTGTATCACAATAATAATGAAAAAGTATTTCTTTAGAGGTGACTAAGGCTAAGCATAGGGAGATGACTAGATAGTCAACAAGCCTATTTTTTAAAAAAACTTACATGAGACATTATTTTAACTCAATAACTGGTTGACTTTGATTGGGTAAAGTTATAATACTAAAAATTTATTCAGTCCAATACAGCACACTTAATGTCCTCTGTCAACATAAATGTCATATGTTGCACATTGCTGTGATACTGTCATACTACTGCTACTGTCAGCCAACTAGGTATTGACATGTCATATGAATTCGATCAATGCTGATACCAGTTTTTCCAGAACATGCCAAATATAGTGATTAACTTATTATCAAGAGACAGCCAATGATTTTACTCCTGTCATGTATAAATGCATTCATATATGCACAGGAATGATCAATACACCATCTCAATTTGACAATGAAATAAAAAGAATGGAACGTTGAAGTGTACTATCTTGAATACATTACCCCACCCACATATCCATTATGTAAAAAACAAAAACGCCCCCTTCTTAATAGTAACAATAAGTCCAAGGAAATGGCACATATTGTACACACCAAGATTTTTATCCTCAATAATGTTCGCAGAAAATAGTATCGTAGTATCTGAAAAAGTGGGCGAGTGTTTACGAAATACGAACAAACCTGCCAACAAAATTTTCCAACACTGAACTTTTTCCAGCACTTTGGCTTCCGACCACAGCAATCTGAGGCAGATCAAGGGAGATAGGAACACCAAGTGAAGCAAAGGCATCTTGCAGCTTATTCACAATAGGAATAAGCTGCTCCATGCCAATATTTCCGGACATTTTGAAGAGTTTATTCGATTAACTATCCGACGTTAAATTTCATGGCCGAAATACTTCCGTGATATGTCGCTTATATCGCTGATATAGTTTATCCTTGATTTTTATGACGACAATATCAGGACTAAAAATATATGTTCATGCACACCTATGTATAAACTAAGCACGAACTATGCTTTATAAACGGTCACCACTGTTTATATATAGATGACACCTAGCGGAATTTTTATTTTTTGATTTACATAAGCGACCGAGATGAAATTTATAATCATCATATGCAAATTAGGTCATTGCTACATTTGAAATGCGTAAGACACTTCATATATATAAAACGACCGCCATCGGGTATTATTAGTGACGTTTTGTACCCGAATATCTTTTTACGAGAAGAATGTTTTGAATGAAAAAAATTAGGTATGAATAAGACAGCGCTTGTCTTTAGTGTAGTATATCAATCAATATTTCCTAATTTTGGAAGCGCGAAGCTATGAATCATTCTCAGACAGATGTTACTATACTTGAATGTTTAAATTAAACTCTGACTGATTACCACATTTCATATCACCTTATATTATACATGTATATGTATAGTTTAGGTCCTTGGTATGACTCAACAACGTATTAAAACTTACTTTTGTAAGCATCTTTAGAAACTTTTGAATAGCTCCCATTTTTACTTGGCCATTTGTCATGGTAAATAAATCAATTAGTCTAACCTGGGACGCTCAAATAGCAAATTAATACTAAAGTGGCATTATGTGAGAACGTAAAATTATTTAATTAATAACGGATTCTGGCAAAATCATGGCTTATACATACGTACTCATTCCGTCTTCATGTTGGTAAAGATACGGAAAGAAGTGTTTTTAAATTCAGGATTCTTTTTCTTTGTTCTCAATCAGTATTTCTTCAATCAAAGATCAAGTATTGAGTAATATAAGACTTCAAATTTTACTTCAGGTACAACTAAACATACTTGGATTATATAGAACAGGAACAATTTAAGGTTCCTGGATTGATTAAGTTACTTTACCATTATTGAGCAATTACCGATGACATTCATTTCATGTAAGAGCAATTACTAATTACCATATTAAGTTTTCAGAAAATATGACTTACTTCCTGACCACTTTATCATTCTATGATAGAATTTATCTTTTACCAATCGCACGAGCATATATTCACACATTTTTATCAAAAAGTGAATTTATTTCTATCGGATTGAATAATGTATTTATAATAAAACAACACTTTATGATCTATCAAGCGATGTGCATGCAGATTATATAAATATGTCTTAAATCATTGCAACAGTCTACAAGTCCTTATCTTTTATGCTTTTATCCGTAAATCTCTCAAAGATTTGGGTAAACAACACAGAATATAACCTAAGACCATTCGTCTAAATCTCAGATATAACTTACCAATAGGCCAACACTTTGTTGTTGTCCTAGTCAACTTTATTGTCTCCTATTGAAAGAACAGTGATAATCGATTGTGATAACATAACTGGATAGCTGGATTTGTCTACACCTTTTTTCTTCACGTTTTTGAACAGAACATACCTTTATTACACCCAGCTACAAGATACAACATGGTGGAACACATGAATTGATAATAAAGAAATCTGACAAAAAAACTAGTGATTTTTAATGAAACTCATGCCGTAAGTGGAAAGATGGTTTTGTTACTCAATAAATGTAGATAATTGTTTATCATTTTGAAATTACTAGCAAGTACTAAATGCATTGATAAAATATGCGCCAACGTACGGACAACATTGTTAGGAGAAATGGCCTGGGTGCCAACGTATTGTTATCACTGGTTGTCTTAGCATTGATAATTTCTGGTCAAGCTTATGATATGCTAGTATCAGTGAATGTTTTGCCCCAGCTGTACCAGTGGTTATTTAATGATATGTTCTAATAATCGTAACTTAAAATAGGTCTTATACCAGAGTTATCGTTCGTTATCCATGTATACATCTCTGTCAACGCCTCAGCGTATTACAGGATTCTTTTAAAATAAGAAATAAAGCCACTAATGATGCAAAACTTACAACTAAGCGAGGCAATTTCTTTCACACAATAACGAATGACAACTCTGGTTAGAGAGTGATGCTAAACTGTTACCCATTGACATAAGTGCACTGCAAGATGGAACGGGGACCAGTTCAAGATTGATACGTTACTTGATTTGATTGAAGGGAAACAATCCAACAGTAAATATTAACGGGAGACTAATATCTAATTGCGGTTCAACGAAAAGGGATCTCAGAGTTAGCTAATAAACAATCACTTGTTTAAGAACAATCAGCATGATTGGGTCGTTAATTGATCATGTGATCGAAGTTCATAGCTCAAAAATGGTCAGTTAATATCATAAGCAGCAAGACTGGTATATGTAGGAACAAACTCAGACTTTGGCGTTCTTTTAAACAAGATTTTTATACAACAAACTATCGCTCTATTATCATCTTGCTAGACACCGTTCAGCACTTTGTAAATTTAGCTTAGGTGATACACCATTAGGTATACAGACTGGGCGATATGAAAATTTATCAGAAGAAGAAAATACTTTGTCTGTTTTGTGTTGTTATTGTTCCCTTCATAATGATCTCAGACCAGCCTTTGTTTCAAAAAGCAATTAATTTTAATACACAACTTTTCTCGTTCTCTTTGAGTTAGATTAAATAAAAATTATTTTTACCGACGTTAATAGGATAAGAATAAGTGCCAAACCCTGCCAATTACCAAGATGAAAAATAATCGCATTGACAAAAAATAAACCGCTTGTAAGTGGAATATGTTCATGATGTAATGTGTAGACCAGTAAATTACAACGCTTTGTTCGTTCGTTCCTCATGGTAGACGAGAACTGCTCTTTTATCCTCATAAATATTGCCCATATTATTAATAGAATTTATTATATATCGTACGAACCTTTATAGAATCATGTATGTATGTTTATTTAGATCACGTTGAATACTTTAATTTTGTTATGCGTACGTTTTTGATGTTATGTATGTATGTATGTATGTATGTATGTATGTGTTTTGTTTTCTGATGAGTGGTATAATTATGTACCCTTGTACACGTGAACTAAGATTATGTTCTGCTCTGCTCTGCTCTGACCAGCTCCGCTCTGCTCTGACAAGCTGTGCTCTTTTCTGACCAGCTCTGCTCTGCTTTGACCAGCTCTGACAAACTCAGCTCTGCTCTGACTAACTGTGCTCTTTTCTGACCAGCACTGCTCTGCTCTGACGAGCTCTGCTCTGCTTTGACCAGCTCTGCTCTGAACAGCTCTGCTATGTTCTTCGCTGTTCTGTTCTAGCAATCATTTTGTTATAATTAACTATAACGGTATTAACTATAACAAACTAAACAAGTCATGAAAATAAAAAAATAAAAGAGTTCGTGATTGGGAAAGGAACGATGGACTAAAAATGCTGAACAAACCACAATTTTGCTAAATATATTGCATGATCAAATGGTTAAAATGAACAGTAAAAGGCACAACAACTGGGTTGATGTATTGTACAAGGTAAAAATGTTTGTAAGTATATAATACACATGTAATTCACTAGTGAATCACTCTGACTTTGGTGTTTAACATTTATTCTCTCGGCAAAAGAAAATAAAAAACAAGGTATTGTATAATATCGATTAAAATGACAAGTGCCTGGTGACCCCGATCATCCAACAATGACAAAAACACGCAAGTACAAATATAGAATATGAAACAAAATACAACGCATGGTAATGTTATTTCAGATTGGTTATCAATCAAAAATACATTAAAAATGCATGCATTTTGTTTCATTCATAGTTCATTGATTCTGCACGCGTTATGTAAACACAATTTTCGTTTCTGTTTGAATTGTCACAGCTTGTCCGGGGCTTGAAGTCTCCTGAAGGGGACCACCCAACAGTTAGACGATGCTTCTGTAAATTCATTCAAACAAATCTATGGACCATGGCCTAATAAGGGGGCCAATGAAAAAGGGACCCAGAACAAAAAAGAGGTCAGAGTCAGGACCACATTCCTGTAATTATGACAACATTTGATTGAATTCTTCAAAAGATTCTATTTTCACTGTTTGGCTCCATCATTCTGTTACATTTAAAACATAATAGAGTCAGAGGGCAATATCCAATCTAGCATGAAACTATATTCGTCTGATTTGATTTTTTATAAAACTTGCTTAATTAGAATACTAAATTAATAATCAATCACGTAACACGTACTCAACATAGTGGAAGTACTAATAAAAAGAATAGAATGATAATATTGGTAGACTCAACATAATGGATACTATTGGTAGACTATAGTTGTTAATCACCGGACATAAATACTTGGTCATAGCTTCCGATGGAGAAATTGTTTTTGAATACAAATGATATATTTCATGATGTGTATCATTCAGGTACAGTAAAACTTCACATTGCAACCACCTTAATATTACGACCATCTTATTATAACGACCACATATTTTCAGACCTGCTCTCAGTAACTCCCCTGTAATTCAACTTGATAATTAATGAGACCATCTCATTATTACGACCATTTCTTCGGGTCGCTTTATCGAGGTTTTACTGCACTAAATAAGTGAATACAATATCGTCCTTATAAAACTTCACATACGATAAATGACTTGTAATAAAGATTTTAATACGTTTTGTATACAAGCTCATGTGCTATAACGTGTAGTTCAATGGACATAACACATGCATATTAAACGTAAATATTCACTGAACGTACCCTCATAAATTTCAGTCCTTTAACACAGTTGATTTTGTTTCTAAGCAGCATGATAATATTTGGCATGTATTTGTATGTTCTAAGCTTTGTGATGCATGTTCTAAGCTTTGTGATGTATGTTCTAAGTTTTGTGATGTATGTTCTAAGCTTTGTGATGTATGTTCTAAGCTTTGTGATGTATGTTCTAAGCTTTGTGATGCATGTTCTAAGCTTTGTGATGTATGTTCTAAGCTTTGTGATGCCTTGATTTTGTGTTTGTCATCCTTTCGGCTGTGCTGCATTAATCTAAACATGCCATGTACTTTGTAACATGTATTTGATATAAATGGTTGTTTGTATCCTTAGCTTCGGCTGTTTTACTTTTGTTAACTTTATATATTTTGTTATATTGTCAGTTGTGAAAGCCAAAGCTTACGTTGTATTGTTTCTGTCTTGGAGACTTAAAATAAAAATTATCTAATCTTGACACAGGTGAGTGGATTAAATAACAATGGTATGATATTTGATACAGAAACTCGTGTTAACAGTCACAGATTAAAATAGCTGTGCATTTATAATAATTTTTGGGTATGTTTCAAATTAGTATTTTATAAAAATAGAAATAAAAACGATGACACATTTGCACCAGTCAGATGACGCATGTAAACAAACATGGACATGATTCATAGCTCATCCAGTTCTGACCATTTAGGTTTTAAAGGTACAAAGAACCTTGACTGCTATGCTGCAGGTAAGTATGCCTTCAATGTTTTATAGCTCTGATTTTATCAGATTAATTTTCACGAGCAATGAGGTCAAGAAGTAGAAAAGGAAAAGTTTCGAAGTTTTATAAACAGAGATGTAATCAATCAGAATGAACATAATAATTATGGTGTAACCTTCAGAATGGACATAATAATTATGGTGTAACCTTCAGAATGGAAATAATAATTATGGTGTAACCTTCAGAATGGACATAATAATTATGGTGTGGCCTTCAGAATGAACATAATAATTATGGTGTAACCTTCAGAATGGAAATAATAATTATGGTGTAACCTTCAGAATGGACATAATAATTATGGTGTGGCCTTCAGAATGAACATAATAATTATGGTGTGACCCTCAGAATGGACATAATAGTTATGGTATAACCTTCAGAATGGAAATAACGTGATACTTGTGGTATGGCCATATTTCCTGGTTCCCAAACAGCAATTTCTTCCAGTGCTGACCATGTGCAAGCTATCTTTTCAATAAACAATCTATAAAATTTATAATACGTGACTTTCTACTGCACTTTGTGTTAACAAACTTTAAAATACATTTAAAATCTAAATATTTAACATTTAAATATTCATTTGACTGAACATTTCAGGGGACCTCAAAAATATTAAAGGTCAGAGCAGAAACCGGCGTTGTTTCGGAAACTTATCTATTCGTAATAAAAAGATACATGTATTTGAATTTAACATTTCCGCTATTTAAACCAACAACAGAGTTTGATTATTAAACCATAATTATTATAGCAACTAAGATTAGCTTTTAATACACGGATGTTCGGTGGTAAATGTTTATCACTGCTGTCCCAGCAAACACAGGACGTCAGATTGACGTCAGATAGTCGTCGGGTTTCGACGTCAGATGACCGTCGGGAAAATAGTTAGAAATGAAACGTTTTTAGACGTCAGTTTCCGACGTCGGATAGACGTCGGGTTATGACCGAATTTCCGACCAACATCCGATGTAAATCTAACCATTTCTGACCAAAAACCCGACCATTATCCAACCAAAATCCGACCGCTTTCCCGACCATATCTGACCATTTATCCGACTAAACCCGACCATTATCCAACCAAAATCTGACAATGAGTGATCTGTGTACTAATTGCTACTGGAGTACTACAAATGAAAACAATTTAACAGTTTAACAGTTTATTTGTATATCAACCAATCCAAAATAAAGGCAGGTGCAATACAAGAGTATAACTGGTTGTAAAACTTCGAATTCCTATGGATTGTCTCAATGCGACAAAATTTAATTTCAACGCCCTGGGCCTAGGGTGGGTGGGGAATGCATGCAAAATATTTTCATCCATGCATGCACAAAACAAGAGAGATAATACATGCTATCTGTCTTGATTTAAAGAAACTGAGCAACGATATATTGTTTGCATGCATATATATAACCCAAAATACCATTTTGATGGAAAGATTTCTGGAATCAGAGAAGCTTTAAACTGCTTGATTCGTTGAAAATGGAGCCGTTCAAAAACAACCGCGCGAGACTGCGCGTGCGCGAACCATTGCGCATGCGCGAGAATTTATTTTCTTTGTTGGTATTTTTTTGGTTTAATCTTTTTATCTGACCTGTTAGGTTTAAATACAACCAGAATTCGAAAATAAATGTCAAAAATATTTTAAAGAAGATTTTAACACATTTAAAGGAGTTCAATACAAAAACCGCGAAATTCGAAATTGCGAGGTTTGGGTCAAATCTAAAAACAGCACCGATAGGGGAAATAATGATCAAAACGGATTTAAGTTCCTTTGCTACTTCAACAACCACAAACAAGATGCTTGCTGTTAGTTCTAAGCCGTATCTTAGTTTTCTTAAATAATAATGACAAAAACATGTTCCCGACTGAAAACCGACGTCATATTGATGACTTTTTCCGACATCTATCCAACGTCAATGTGCGACGTCGGAACAACGTTGGATTTTTGGTCACCGACGGTCGTGACCAAAATCCGACGACAATCCGACGTCTATCCGACGTCATGTGTTTGCTGGGGTGTAATTATAAAAGGACACAACTCCAGCTTGACAGCAATGGAAATACTATGAAAACAGACGGCAATGACATTTGACTAAAATGGGGAGTAGCGTCTTACACAGACCTCTTAGATTAAACTTTGCCCGATTATTTGATATCTATATTGTGTTGAGAAATCCTTGCGCGAGTTGTTGGGAAATGTAACGTTGTCTATTTATTTATTTATTATTGTAAACCGATGAAAATATTCTGTATCTTCAGATTATTGCTTTTACAAGAATACAGCAAAACATATACATAATGTACACCTTAAGTCCATTAAGCGGATGTTCTCCCTTTTGAAGTGGGTCATCTTCCTTAGTAGTACAGTGTGACCTCTCCAGAGCAGCCCTCCCTTGAGCAATAACCTCCCTTAAACGATTTTTCCCACTTTACGATCTAACTATTAATTTAACGTCTCTAGAGCAACAACTTGCTTCCCCCAAATGGTGTTGTTTTGGAGAGGTTGCGCAGTATAGTTTATTGTACTGTCAATGGATGTAAGCCATATGAGTATGTTCTTATAATAATACAGATATGAAAGATTTCCTTGGAAAAACATCCCTGCTTCCTTTAAAATACTACCTTCCCGCAAGCCCCTTACCCGAACCCCATCCGACGAATAATACCATGCAAAAATTGAATCACAAAGCACAGCCTCCCGGAGGGTACCCCAACCGACCCTATTTTTGGCCGTCGACCCTATGGGTGTTCTTGGTCAAATTATAGTTTTGCGAAATAAAAATAATGTCAGTCATATTCTGGAATAATAAAAAAATATATCCCTAGCTACCGATCCTATTTTTTTAGAGCCGGTAGGGGATACAAACTATTTTTTTAGGTCTAATGTTGAAATAAAACAAATTTGATTTTCAAGCATTGAAGAAGTATATGTAGTATAAAATATTCTTGTGTTGCATTCATTTTAAGTCCTCCTGAGAACTGTGAACTTTTTCAGATAGGTGATTATTCATGTTTGGGTCATTTACCGTCCGGAGGAGAGACACAAGTGTAAGCAAGTAGAGTTCAGAGTCACGATTTTCATCACCATTGTTTCATTCATTAGTTCCAGCTTCTCACATTGCAAGTCTTTTTTATCATTTCAAAGACCTAGTTATAATGAGGAGCCGCGACCGTGGTCCATTGGTTAGTGCGCTGGGCTTGTAACCCGGAGATCCGGGTTCGAATCCCGGTCACGGCAGGTCATACCCTTCTATGAAAATTTGACATGCATGTCGATTTTCCTCCATATGTGGAGAAGTTGCCAGCCCCTTTTGGAAGGGTAAGTTAGTACTGGTTAGTATGCAGTCCAGGAAAACTGGGTAGGTGATCCGATCGCTTTATACAATTTATAACTGAAAACCCGGGGAAAAATGGTATCTAAGCCCTTGATACTGACTGTTATGGTTAATCGATTCCTGTCACAGCACAGCGCTTCTTGTAAGTTTTAATTCACTGGTATGTTGAAAATCGCGGACTGTCATTGGTAATTAATAGGCCAAGCAATGTGCTGGATTTAGTTCAGGCTTATCTATTTTACCTCGATTGTGAAACAAGCAAGACTGCTTATATCAATCACGCTCGAGTCCGCTTCTTGAACGCTACACCAGTTCTGCGTCCAAAAAATGGGATTGTGAAGTACATGAACGACGCCCGTCGAAGCCGGGATTCGAACTTAGGACCTTCGGATCAAAAGGTCGGACGCTCTACCTCTAGACCACGATGTATTAGGTATCTGTCTGTATTCCAATACAAATTACGAAATCATTGTTTGTTTGCGACAGCCGTATGAAGTGAACAACTGTGGGCAAATATAACAGTATTGAGACAATGTAACCGCCGGTAGATCTAACACGTTTTACAGTCATAAATCACTATGAACACGTACAAAACAATGTAATACTTTACTTTAGCATTAAGCAGAAAGCGCTTTTTTACAGCAAAGATATATGTACGGGTAAGAGTACTTAACACAGGGCTTTCATTTGATCCTTAAAACAGCATTTTGACTTTTGAAATCAGTAAAATAAAGCTTTTGACTCTTGAGAATTTGTACTAAATGATAAAATTTACAATTAAATTAGAAGGAAATTTTGTTGACTCCTCAAATTATCATCAACCAAGTGTCAGGTTTGACCCCAACATTTGACGTTTAGTGAAAGCCCTGTAATTATGACAAATATTATTCAAATTGAACAGAATTAGTAATATTTGAAGAGTATACAGTGTACAAATTGTGCAAAAATATCAGCAATTTTTCTGAAAATAGTAAATTTGGATCAATGAAAACATGCAGGTATTTTCCATCGCTATCAAACAATACGACATCACAAATAATTGTGAAAGTAAATGTTTCAAATTGACGTATTTCATTTCAACATTGAAATAAATATAATCTAAAATATAATTACATAATGTATATTGTAGTGACATTATTCCTTAATTATCCACGAATAGTTATACTATTTGACATGATCCTTTAATAAAACGCAGACATTATCTATACAATAAATAATACAAAACAAACTTTTAAGTATATACTTCTGATATCGTGTAATTAACCAAAATACTTTTATTGATATTCTTGGTCCATGTTGATATTACATTTTGGTTCAATTGATGAGTGACTTATAGGCCCATGATGTTTATTAACAATATACGCATATACGCAACTCACTCGCTCGCTCGCTCGCTCACTCATTCACCTACCAAGGATATTGTCAAAAGACATACTATACAGTGCACAAAATGAACAGTTCTTTGGTGAGTGGAGGAAAAACTAGCAAAAATGTCAATTTTCCACCATATGTGGAGAAGTTACCGGCTCCTTGTGGAAGTGTAAGTTAGTACTGGTTAGTATACAGTCCAGGAAAACTGGTTGGGTGAACCGTCCGCCGTATATATCTGAAAAATTGTTGACAAACGGCGTATGTTAACCCCAGTGAAAAAAGTACTTTGTACTATTCTAGTAAGTTTTTAAGACTGAGTCATGTTAGTCCCCTACACAGTCTCTAATGATAATTTAGTTGTTAGTTTAGTGTGGTTTTAGCTACTCTCTTCTGACCCTTTTCAATTAAACAATTATCACATACATACTGTAATTTTAATTCAACAATTATCACGTACATATTTTCACCAGAAATGGATTCAATACTTACACGAAAAAATCCGACGGCTTATCAAACAAAGTAATTATGTAGAAAAATATTTTTTTCAAAAAAAAATTAAATTGTAAATGAGCAATACGCAGTTATTTCCTGTTGGCAACACTTGTATTTATAAGTGAAGTGTCTTGATAATACCAGGATAAAGTAAAAATAAGCAGACAGGCTGGCTGGCATACGCTGAAAAGGAAAAGAAATCTGAAATACAGAATGAAAAAGTAAATTGTCGAAAGCGCTTAGATATTTTTGGATTGGGTTTTGAGTGAGTCACATTACTAAAGATGACCGTACCATAAGAATCTCAGATTATTTGTTGGTTTATGACACGGACATGATCAAATTAGTTTGTTGGTCATTTATAGGTTATGTGAACCCCGTCAGTCTTACTGATATTAAAGCCATATAATCAGGGAACTTCCAGTCCGACTGTAAAGTTTAAAAAAAGTATTCTACAGTCTCGTTTGATGGTTAAAGTTTATAAAAGTATTCTACAGTCTCGTTTGATGGTAAAAGGTTATAAAAGTATTCTACAGTCTCGTTTGATGGTAAAAGGTTATAAAAGTATTCTACAGCCTCGTTTGATGATAAAAGTTTATAAATGTATTCTCAGCTTCGTTTGATGGTAAAAGCTTATAAAAGTATTCTACTGCCTCGTTTGATGGTAAAAGCTTATAAAAGTATTCTACAGCCCCGTTTGATGGTAAAAGTTTATAAAAGTATTCTACTGCTTCGTTTGATGGTAAAAGTTTATAAAAGTATTCTACAGCCCCGTTTGATGGTAAAAGATTTAAAATTATTCTCAGCCTCGTTTGATGGTAAAAGATCAAAAAGTATCTCGCAGAATCGTTTGATTGGAATATATAAAACGCACTTATATGTTTATAAAATAAAAATATTTGGTCTGCTTTATTACAGCCTTTTTTCAGCAATTTGGGAACATAACACGTCCTCCAGAATTGGGAATATTGGACAAAATTGGGAAAAAGTCGTATGTGCATAAATAACGCCAGAGTAGTGAACCAGTCTAAAAATATGTAATCAGCGATTGTCTACATCGAATTATTCGCACTCCCTACTTTCGACCCTAAGCACGTCATAAAAATGGCGTATTTTTTTCGTTTTCTTTTTCTCATTTGAATTGGGAATTTTCGCCTTGCAATTGGAAAAAACATGCTTTTTGCTATTGGGAACGCGACCGAATATCGGTCGTCAAAACGGCCCCAAAAACCCTCGCTTATAGTTATAAATACTTCTAGTAATCGAACTGCAGTAAAATGCTAGTAAGTAGTATGAAGTTTGTTTGAAAAGGTCAGTATTCATTGCGCCACAGTGTTCACATGTTTCTCATTTTTAGTTATATTCACAGATGCTCCAGCTTCGATAAGAACAATCCAAATCATTCCATTCCATGGAAAAAGACATGTACAAATGAACACAATGTTCGTTTTCGCCCGTATTCGAAGGATTATTCATAAGCCAAGGCGTGAAGTCAACTAAAGGCGAACCATCCTGCCAAGTAAACATTCCTTCTTGTTCCAGATCGTTCAAACCAATCCATGGACCCATGTCTAAAAAGAGGGATTTACCTTGATGAAAAGGGACAAATTCCGCGACTAGAAGGAAGCCGGTGAGATGAAATACGACATTAATTATTACTAAAGGAATTAAGTCACGCAGATGTTCAGTGGATGGACAGCAGGACTCAATATAATACACGAGTTTAACTGTATCTGAAGGTTGCAATTCTAGGAGCAATACAGTACATACAACACTGAATGCAGCTATATCGTACATATTTAAATGTCTGTCTTAATTATTGTAAAACAAGCCAGGTTGGAACTATGCATTTTGTACGTCTGTGTACCCGTGTGTACTTAGCATTTCGACACATATTAAATACAAATCAGGAGTGCATGCAATATTTATTATTATTATACATGTCTATTTACGCGATGTTGGGTCAGAGCTATGACCATATTCCTGTAACCATGACAACAATTGAGTGTGTTCTTCCGAAGATTCTATTTTCACAAGATGTCCACCATCCACTTCACAATTATTCTGTTGCACACAAAATGAAAAAAATAAAATGAAAAATAAGATTCAACCTCGCGTTAAAATACTTTATGTGGTTTGGAATTTATAACACAGGCCGCCTAATTCAAATACTAAATTAACAATCAATTAAAATATTGTACAAATCACTGAGAAAACGATATACTAACGATAGACTAACAATACTGGAAGACAACTGCTCTAAATCACGTAACACATATATTAGGTTATAGTTTCCATTTGGAAAGATATTAGTAGCTTCATAAAAAGATATACAGACAAACCTGAAGGAAGATAAATCATGGCCTTTATTGACATATGGCATTTGTTTGGAGGTCAGTTTGTTCTAAAAAAAAAACAGTGACGGTTTTTCAAAGAATGACATTTGTCCACATGGTGGTCTTTATTCATAGGTGGTCACTAACACAGGTTTGACTGTATAATCACTGAGACTCTATATGACCGAGATATGTATAGTGCGAAATTTTATTTACCTTGGCACCGTACCATGACCACATATTTTTCACTAGTTTATATATGGTTCCTTAAAAAAAAACAGATAAACGAATACACCAAGAACGATTTTCATGTTTTGAATGAATTACCCGATTACGAATCGTTTAAAATATGTTCTGTTTCTTTAAAATATGAAGAAAAATCGTTTCTTTTCGTATATGTGATGAGAAACTATGGAAGAGAAAGAAACGCGTAACTTTATCTTAACTTATATGGATATGCAAATTTAATACAAAATATTCATGTTAATATGAAGATTATTTTCGCACTAAGAACAAAACGAATAGCGCAACAAATGGAATATTTATTAAAATGGTTACGAAAGTTCACAAAGAGCCATAAAAATCGTATCGTTGGAAGCACAAAAAATGGTAGAATAAAATGTACCTTTTACGTACAAAGACCCGGCTGGAGAACTTGTGGCAGGTGAAATCAACAGTTGTAATGAAGTAAACTCGCACACTTGACTAGAAGGGTAATACAGAGCAGCGTTACATGATGCTAGTTCCGTGCAAAGTTTACAGCAACCTACTCTTGTCTGCTCGGTTGTCGCGATTGTTGACGCGGGTAAAATCACATCACTAATTTGTCGAAACTTAACACTAAATGATTCTGATTTGCAACTTCCTAGCATTATAATAGGGAGTATAAATACAGCGTACACCATCATGGCTTGGTTTGTTTGTGGACACAAAGTACTGCTTGTAACAACAGTGTTCAAATGTCAAGTCTGGTGTCGTCCTCAGAATGGAAATAAACGTATATCCTCGTGTTAATGCTTTAAACACATTACGAGGGTTGTTCGATATGTAATGTGGTTCTCACTGGCACAGAGTCAGTCAAAGATGCAGCTAAATCTGGCCGAACTTTGACTGTAACAGGTAAGATAAATGTCTCAAAAGTCAGGGAAATGATTGAAAGTGATGGCAGGTACACGTTTTGTGATATTGCTGAAGTTGTTGGCATATCGCTATCACGGGTGTATTTCATTTTGAAGCGTATTTGAAAATTATGGAAGATTTCTGCTCGATGGATACACCATACCGGTACCGAGATGTCATACTAAAAAAGCTCAAGAAATATTATCAGAAACGACGCCCTATGTCAGGATTTAGGCATAACAATGCTCCATCACATACATCTGAGCTTGTGGAGCAATTTTTGAAGTCGAAGGAGATTACCGTCTAGCCATACCCACCATACCCTCCAGATCTAGCCCCATGAGACTTTTTCCTCTTTCCAAAACTTAAAAGTTTTATCTGGTCGTCGATACAAGTCCCGACAGGCCCTTGGCTCAGCCATCAGTCAGTGTCTCAGAGGTATACCTAAATCAGCGGTCGTGACGCATTTCAGAAATGGATTCAGAGATTGAAATCATGTATTTCAAACCGCGGAGAATACTTTGAAGGGATGTAACGTTCATTTCACTATTTGAGTCAAATGCTTTTGAAATATCGTACACATTACATATCGAACAACCCTTGTACCACATTCCGCGTCAACAAATCGTCGCGTTAATTGATTATCTCTGAATAATTCAAGATTTAAAATGTTATTGTGCACTTCGTTTCAACAAAATGAATTTGTTTAGCTCGCAATGCGACCAGGCAACGTCTATTATTACTTTGAAATATCAAGTTGTGATATCCTGTACTAAGTGACAAACTCTCTCTTAGACGTATGTGCGACGAAGGTGAGACATGATTTATATCGATGAGAAATGTACCGGATGAATCGGTACTGGGGAATAATTCCCCGGTGTTGGTAAATTAGAACTGAATATCCATGTCAGACTAGCTAGCCGTCAAAGTCCTCATCATGCAGAGAAAAAAACTTTGACAAAAAATCCAAATTTAAGGTGAACGAATATTATTAGCCTTGTATTATGTGAATAAAATGATCCAAAGACTTTTTACATTTTAATGGAGATGTTATGTTGTGCAATTCAATGTACTTACACATTAACCACCATGATATCATTTATTAAAGCACATGATTTTGATTCTTTACCATGTTTGTTTGTTTTATGTGACTTATTGTCACTGGTGTTTAACGCCGTTTTCTAACATTTTTTTCAGTTATATACGGCATCCGGTTCATCTAACCAGTTTTCCTGGACTGTATACTAACAGGTACTAACTTACCCTTCCGCAAGGAGCCGGCAACTTCTCCACACATGGAAAAAAGTCCAGCGCAGATTTTTTGCCAAAATTGAATCTTTGATTTACCTATTGTCTTAACCATTTAGAACCGTTGATCTCAAACTCCTCTGGATTAGTTCCCATGTCAAACATTTACATATTGTACACCGATAAAACATATTATGTGTTCGTACATTTACGAGATTATATCGGAGAAAGTGAACGCTTTTCTGTAATACAATGCATGTATTTACGGTGTAGGTAAGTTTGGTAATAAATGCAGTCCCTAAAGAATTGAATTTGACTCCGAAATATAGGCTAACGATGTAAAAGCATACAAAATGCATTTAAATCGTACATGAATCATGAGAGAACAATATAAAAGGTAGGTCGGATGTATTGCTCACTAAATATTTATGCTTGATTACTGCAGAAACAGAACCGGCTAATTTTGTGAAATCTATAATACAGAGGTGATAAACATTTCAAGGCTTGTTAGCCAAAGGTAATTATTCTTCAGCTACTAACACTAGTAGATAAGAATTTGAACATACTTGTTACAAGAACACACCGTTACATTTTAATAATGTTCACCATTAGTCCTACATACGGATGTTATAACTCCTGAAGTGGGTTATATTTCATGGACCATTCAGAACATGTATCATAAATTGTACGGCTTATGACCGCGAGTAGTTTGGAGTCATGTTTTACATTATGTAATGTTTGATGTTTCTGGAAATTAGGGTTTACCCTTTCTTGTCTTATCCCTGGAATTGGTGCGCATGTCATGGTGTTTATACTCATGCTGTGTTATGATATGTATCATGTTGTTTTTTTACCATGTATGTACTACATGCCAAAATAAATATTATTTTATTTTATCTTATCTTAACGTGAAATTAGGAAATACATCATGACGTTGCGTGCATAATTAAATTGCTTCGTATATACATAGCACGTCGACGTCAATGTTAGAATGGGGTTTCATGCATATAAGAAATATGTATATGTATTCTTGTATATATAAGTTTTTGAACACTAAATTCAAGCATATTGCACTCACTTTCAGAACACTATTTGAACATCATTTTAATTCATTAAACAACCGGACGCGATCAGTATTTGTTGCTATTTCGGTGTTTAAATGGTCTTTTTTGTCATTAACATTTACTTAAATATGCAGCGCCCAGCAGACCAGCCTCTCAAGCTATTTGACATTATTACATATTTATCAAAAATTCATAAGTGGTATTTTAACTGGAATACAGGCAATTATATGTATCTTATGATCTTAAACGAATATTGAACAGTCGACTGAACACGATGCCTTTGTGCAGTAAGACCTTTGCTTCAAACAATCTGGCGGTACAAATCAGAAATTCTACTAATAATAAGGTAAGACTTTACTTCAAGACCGCTTCAAGATCACGACCACTTTAGTATAAAGACGAAATACTTTCCGACCCGTTAACTGTGTTTCTTTTATCTTTTTACATTATACACGATGTAAAAACTTGTCAAGTTCCGGTAATCACTAAAAATCGTACAAGTTGAATTATGTAGCATCATAATAAATCGTACAGTGATTGTAAGAAGTAGGTGCTTGTGATCGCAATAAACAATACAAGTTGAAATACATGTACATAACATCGCACCGACGATCCAGGTTCGAATCTATGAAAATTTGACAAAAATGTCAATTTTCCACCATATGTGGAGAAGTTGCCGGTTCCTTGTGGAAGGGTAGGTTAGTACTGGTTAGTATACAGTCCAGGAAAACTGGTTAGGTGAACCGGTCGCCGTATATGATTGAAAAAAAAATGTTGAAAAACGGCGTTAAATTCCAGTGACAAGCAAACAAACAAGCAAACAAATAACATCGCAATGATTTGTACAGTGATTTTGTTTACTCATGTGTTATAATGAGACATTAATGTTAAATCCGTTATCCCCCAAAGTTGGCTCTTAATCTTGAAGTTTTAGTGTGCAAGTTGTTAAGGTTTATTTAACCCCTGAGTAATGGCTGCCTAGCATAAAGACGTCTATTCTTCTCCTTAAAATGGTTATTGAAACAGATTTGTTTGATATGTTCTTTTCTAATATCAAAATAAAGGGGACATTCTAATATGAAATGAAATTCGTTTTCTAGGGTATTACATAATTGACATTTTCTTTCAGATCGTGGTGTTTTAACTGGCTTTGTCCATCTACCAATTTCGATTTCTAATCTATGGCTTGAAGTTCTTAATCTACATAAAGCTATTCGATATTTTCTAACTTTAATACAGTCTAAGTAAGCTTTAAACTCGAAGTTTGAAAAAAGCTTATAAGTGCATGCCCTGGAAGAGTAATTTAGTTCTCCATTCCATGTTTGAATAAAGTTGTCCTTAATACGCAGTTTAAAAATTCTTAAAAATTGTGATGCATTTCCGACACCTTGAAATAACCATACATCATTAAAACCTAAAGTTTCTAGTATTCGTTTAACATTAGCTACCCAATTAATTTTATGAGGATGTAAGTTAAAATCATTTAACATCATATCATATACACATTTTCTGTACTTGTTATTTGAATCATTGACAATTTTTAACCAGTATCGAATTACTTGTGTTATTCTACTACATTTCAGTGGTAACCTTCCCAATTCACCATACATGTATATGAAATTGTTTTGTGTTTGCGTTCTACATCCTAAGAGTTGGTTGCAGAATTTAAGATGAATTTTTTCGATTAATTTGGCGTCTGAAAATCCCCAAATTTCTGCTCCGTAATTTAGAATTGGACAAACTAATTTGTCAAATAGCTCTAGTTTATGACTGACAGAAAGTTCAGTAAATTTTGACAAGTAACATTTCATTTTGTACACTGTTTTCATAGCTTGACCGCGTAAAGTTTCGAAGGTTTTTGTTATACATGTATATGAAACATTGAACAGTAAGGCGTAAAAAATACGTTTGTTTTTGGTAACCCGACCGATCCATTTTTTACCTGCCGACTCAAAAAGTTTTTACGGCATCCAAACTTTAGCGACACATTGTAATTTTCACCAGTGTTGCCGATATCTGTAAAAAAACGAAAACGAAAAAAATCCCTACCTACCGACCCATATTTTTTGGGCATGTAACCGGAAACAATTTTTTTTTGTGTAGGCCTAAGGCAAACCAATCATAGAAATAACGCTAAGAACATAATCCGAATTATACAACATTTGTATTTATTGCTCAACATAACCCACAATATTTTGAACAGTACATCATGGTTGGTGGGGAGTCTTTCTGTTGACAGATTCCTAGAGTGTCATCCATCTTTTTACAGTCAATATCTCCAGAGTCACTGCAAGCACTTGTTACACCAGCAGCGGGGGATATCGTTGGTGAGCCATCAACTGAAATCATAATAATTGTTATATTATAAAACCATTGACTTAGTTATATACGGTGCTATTGTTGACACGGCAATGTGTTAGATGCTACGGGTGTATCAGGGATGTAGATAGGAAAAGGATTTCTAGAAGAAAAAACGCCAAATACACATCCCACATTCCCCCAAATACTGCCTTCCCATTAATCCCCCGACCTAAAACCAACTCAACACATAGGACCCTTCCGTAAGGCAAATTGTGTACAAAACGCAGTCTCCCGTTAGATACCGTCTTGGAAGGAACTGTTGCAAAGGGTATCAGAACAGAGCATTCAGTATATAACGGGGGAAGTTTTCATCTTAATTAATTGGGACGCCATGATTATGTATAAGAAATACATATACTTCTATATGGCTATCTACGAACAGATAATGTTATTATTATTTAGCGATAGATAAAGGACAAACACAATCTCCCCGGAGACTACCGTCTTGGAAAGGCCTGTAGAAAAGTTACTGGAGTTTAAACCTTTCGCTGCCTACAAGATGGGTATACTCGTCCTGGGCGACACCGCGCAGTATTCCTTGTTCTCAGTCAATTTCCGTAATTTCTTAGAAATTCCCCGGCAAATGCGTGTAAATTATGCAATTAAGTCTCCGGCACTGAAAGGGTTAAGCTAGTCTTCAGGACCTGCCTCTCATTAATCTCCGGGAAACAAAAAAAGTTATACAATCAACAGCAAACATGAATACAATGTAACACGTTGATAGTTCTCGTCCTCCCTAACTTAAAACAAAGCTTATGAAATTAGACTCCCAAACTTAACTAACAAAATTAGACTCTACATTACAGTCTCTGGATGCATAAATGGAAAACCAGACAAAAGTTTTCCTATACAACGTCCGAAACTATCCAGTGTCTGAGACTGTCTGGTGTGAAAAGTGGTGAATACATGTACATAAGTAATTCTTATCAGACACCAAAAATTGACATGAAACTGGCTTCCATTTTCTAATTGTCTACTTACCGGTGCAGTACCCACAAAATTTCCTGCAATAAGTTACAGCAGTTTTGCTACCAAGCGCACATGCATTGTGGGTATCGTTCGCTAGTTTACAATCAACATCCGGGGAGTCTGAGCAAGATGGCGTACAAATACCACAAAACTTGGGACAGTATTGTAATGTGGGTGGGGTTCTTTGTAAGCAGATTCCTAGAGTAGCATTCATCTGTTGACAGTCAATAGTACCACTGTCTTTGCAAGTGTCTGGAGTGAACGCTGAATTTAAATATACAATGTTAAAGTTAAAACTAAACTGTTTTGCAATGTTTAAAGAAGAAAATAGTAATGTTTAGTTACTTGACCAAGAAAACTAGGGAAGATAGGTCGAAAAATCTTTACTGTTTTTTTAAAGATAACTTTCGATTCTGGGAGGTGTTGTTTATTTGGTATAAAATACACATTTGTGGTTCTATCTGCAGATTTATTGTGTTCTCTGTTTACAGTGAACTATTATAGTGTCCAACAACAACTACCAATATGCATGCTATTTCCGGTGCTACTTCCGGTACGATACATGCAAGATACGTCATAAGGTAAGGTAAAATCAGCAAGTTTTCAGGATTCAAGTAGAGATCTATCGAAATATCGGTATATCGCAACATCCATACTCGTGCATATATCTATGAATTGATATTTCAACACAATAACGAATTTCAACAATGCTGTCCTTCATCGCCAGTTAAGTTCATTGCTTATCCAAAGGTGTCAAAAGGGGCTTCTTTTTGTGACTCACCGCACATACTCTCGGCTTTTCTCTCGTAATAGTTTCTGAATTTGACATTTAAATTACTAATTATTTAGGACCCAGGTAATATTTGTTTATAAACCACCTCTAATACAAGATTAGAGGGGGTGGATTTGGAACTGTCCCCGCATTTTTTTGTCCGGATTCAGGTCAGATAATTAAGTTAGTTGCTCATTGTACGACATGACTCTATAAAGCATATTTACAAAACTTTTCATTCAATGTCTAAAAACCATCGTGATTTGTTTTGCATTTTTTTCTAAACGTTTGTTATGTCGGTGTTAACTTGTATCTTTTGACAAAAAGTAAATATTGTGATGGACTTACATCTAGGGAATACTACATTCTCTAAGGGAATAGGGAACTATAGCATAACGTTGTGCAATTACTGGTAACGTGATTCTAATTATCTATTCATTCTAACTCCATTACCATAAATTTAAATTTCATAATATGGTCGATTGTATCTGCTTAAGTCGGAGATAAAGTTCTTTGTATCTGATTAATAGAGGGATATATGTGTTATACCTGGAGCTGTAGGTGGAGCCGTCACTGATGGTGAGCAAATTCCACAGAATTTGGGGCAATACAATATAGCGGGTGGGGAATCCGGTTGTGCGCACAATTGTAACGAGTCGTTCATTTGTTTGCAATCTAGGTCGCCACTATCTACGCAAGTTTCAACAGTTGTTCCGGTAAATGGTGGTATAGTTGAACCGTCATCTACAAAAACAGAGTTAATGAATACATGAGGCCAGAAAAAAAAGTCGTGTTTCCGTCTACTTGATTGACCCTATTTCCGGCATCGACCTTGGTTTCTAACAGCAAAATAAAAAAAAATGTGCAACAAATTGTGGTATTACGAAAACATTTGGGGACGAATCGTGCATCAAAAGTATAGAAAAAAATACGCTTAAAGCAAGAGGAAAGAAATGTTTTTCAATCTACCCACCCTTTTGGGGTTTTTTTGGGAGGGGGCCAGGTAACCGGAAACACGGATATTTTTCTGGTTTTGTCCGTTTTTCAGCAAAGACTTAAGCCTATGACTAAGACAATTTCTATTGTTTTCAGACTAGCATTAATACTGACTGACTACATACATGTGTATTAATCATTATTATACTGTGATATGTTTCATTTTCAGCGGAAGCGAAAATGTTAACAACACTCTAACTCATATATACGTATCTATATACAGTGCAACCTCTCCAAAGCAACAGCATTTGGGAAAAGTAAAATTATGTTGTTGTTGTTGTTGAGAGGTTGTTGCTCTAGAGAGGTTAAATTCATAGTTAAATCGTACATTGGAGAAAATCATGCTGTTGCTGAAGGGAGGTTGTCGCTCAAAAGTGGGACGCTCTGGAAAGGTTGCACTGTACTAGCTTCAGTCGATATCTCAGTTGTAAGATGCAATATATAAATACGTACATTGCTTATTGAACAGGTTTATTGTTCTAAGTAATTATCATAAAATCATTGCAGAATATGGAAAAAGAGGGATCATACAAAGGTATATTTATCACATAACCTGCGGTCCAGGAGTGCCGTAAACCCGTGCCGGAAATATCGTTCGGCACTGCCAAACCGTGCGATAAATATTCAAATTAGCCAAATCACTATATTTGCATATTTTGTATTACTACGCTACTACGATATTTGTAAACATGGTCGACTTTCGATTCGGAATGATTTTATTAATGAATAAAATGATGTTTGTGTGAATAAAATAACGATTTTATGTCTTTTATCTTGCATTTTATCGCTAAACGATTAATAGAATCATGCACTATTTTTTGCGCACAGTAGTGAACAGTCTACACTAGACGTCTTGTACTGACGTCATCTTGACGTCATCATACAGTCTGTTTCATTTTCTGTTGTCGTTTTTACGGTTATGTGATAAATAAAATCTTACACTCGTGCTCATCCTTTACCATTTTTATTAAACTCGTTGACAAAAACAATATGACACTCGGCAGAGCCTCGTGTCATATTATTTAGTCAACTCGTTTAATAAAAATAGTAAGGTATGAGCACTCATTCAAGATCCTCTATGTATGTGATGTCACTGTGTGAAAATGTCCTTACCTGAGCAGTAACCACAAAACTTCCGGCAGTATTTTGAAGCAGCGAGAGTTCTTAGTGCGCAGATATTGTGTGTATCATTAGCAAGTTTACAGTCAATATCCGATTCATCTCTACAAGAGTTGTCCCTCGTTGTGCTTCCTGCAACGAACGCGAGAAATTCTTAACTAGGTCCCTAACGAAACCATACACAGGATTAGATTATTCATATCTGAACGCAATACATGTGAAACTGACCACTTGTTGTTTTCATTCAAATATGCAATCCATATACAGAAAAACCCCTGAAACCGGACCCTTTCTGGACAGCGATGTATGAGGACCTCTTTTCTAATCGGTATTGTTTCTACATAAAAATGTATTGTTCGAATCAGCAACATATGTTATAGGGATCATATAAGGTAAGTCTACAGCAATTTACTTTAACTCAAAGCATCAACTAAAGGTTATCCTAAAAAACTATTGGTATGCAGTTAGGCGATCTAAACTTTTAAAAGTGGACAGATTGAAAAGCATTTTTAAAACATAATACGCTCGGGCTGAAGGCGAAAAGTTAGAATAAAGAAACAAAATGTCAAAATCCCTCAAAAAATCCCTAACTGCAAACAAATATTTTTAGGGATGGTCCTATATTTTTATAGGATTGTTACCATTTTCGCACAAATGTCTGTTACAACCCGGCGTATCACAGCACTTGTTACATATCTGTGTTGATCGACGGCTTAGACTCTCCAGTAGCTTACACCTCTGTCAATAAACACATATGATTGATTCGATATTGCAAACGCTCGTCCAATCAGATTGTTGAAAAATGACACAGTTAATAATTAAGTTCCTTTTTTTGTTCTTATATATGTGGTTTCTCTGAATTAGGTGCATTTCAAAAATGATGATGATGTTACAAATTTTGCTAACTTCTGTATTTTCGATGACACACCTTTGATTGCTAAAATGAAGCTTGTTTTATCCATAACAACGTATGGTTCAATTTTAGATAAATATGAATACTATCTTTACCATGGAAACAAAACAGTCAGGTATTGTCACTGTGTAATTAAAAGTGACTTCACATATGAACGTACACGTGTGTAGCAATGTTAGCCGAATTCTACTTTCATAATAATTATCTTTTATTAACTTACCTGAACTGTTTCACAGCCAAGACTGTATTTAACTTCCATTTTATCATTGGCATATTTCTCAACTATACATTGCTGCAACGGATTTTATTCAATCAATTACTTTGTGTAATTAACAAGGTATATTTCAACTCCTACGGGAACTGAGCTTTTTTGATCTAGAATCTTTTTATGACTTGTCATTTTCAGAAATTCTAAATAAGCATAGTAAGAAGCAATAATATACTTCTTTGACATAAGTTGGGTGTGGCTGCTACATTACCATTTTATGCATTAATGATATCACAATTATTAAGAAAACATAGCGCTTATGTTCTGTAATCATCTTGGTTATTTTATCAAACCTTTAAGCAAAAGTCTTTACATGCGGATTAGGGTTTCGACTGGTATTGGTACTGAGAATTTCGCAGGTACAGTAAAACTTCGTCACAACGAGCATCAATATCACGGACAGCCGACTTATCGTGAAGAGTTTTTTCAAAGTCCCGTCAATTTTGTTCTTAATTGCGTATAATTTTCAACCAACAAACAAATACCTCGTTATTACGAGCATCACGTTTATCTCGAGCAGTTTGACTATTCCAATGAATCCTCGAGATAACGAGGTTTTACTGTGTAAATGTTTATCATGTAAATGAAAAAAACAGCGATGTATGTATAGTATTCGTATGGACAAAAATTAACACTTTAACACTACCTCTCCATCAGCACACGTGATTCTATTAGCACAATCTTGTGGACTGTCAACTTCATCACACTGGAAGCATTGAACGCCTGGTACACTGCCTGAATTCAAATTGTAAATATAAACACATTACAGTATATACATGATAATTCAGTAACGTTGAACACTCGGCTCGGACTTGCTTGGACTGGCCATGGTAAAATAACTTTTTGAAGACCAACGTTCTGGTCAGCCAGAGTTGCTTGAGATAAGATCTACTGTATAATAAGTAATTATTACCATTTGTAAAATTAATTTCAAATGAGGACGAAATATAAAATGCATCGTTCAAAACCACATGGGAATTTGATGAGGAGGTCAAGGTTGATCACGAAGACTGGTCATGTGACATGAAACAATACCCATGTAAATGTATACATTATATAGTCATAATGGCTGTGACCGTGGTCCAGTGGTTAGTGCGCTGGACTTGGGTTCGAATCCTGGTCGCAGGTCATACCCTTCTATGAAAATTTCACAAAAATGTCAATTTTCCTCCACATGTGGAGAGGTTGCCGGCTCCTCGTGGAAAGGTACGTTAATACTGGTAAGCATACAGTCCAGGAAAACTGGTTAGGTGAACCGGTCGCGTATATAACTGAAAAAGTCTTGAAAAACGGCGTTAAAACCCAGTGACAATAAATCACATAAAAACAAAAACAAACTGGTAAGTATACAGTCCAAGAAAACTGGTTAGGTGAACCAGCCGCCGTATATACTTGAACTGAAAACTTGTCGAAAAAACTATTGACAATGTCATATAAAAACGAACGAACGAACGAACGAACGAACGGACGGACGGACGGACGGACGAACAAACAAACAAACACACACACAAACAAACACACACAAACAAACACACATACAAACATACACAAACACACCAAACACACACAAACACACACACTCACACACACAAACAAACAAACAAACAGAATTCATAATATACTTAGTACGTACTGTTATTTACTGGGCACAGTTCACTGTTACATAAGTCTGTACCACAGCATCCTTCACATACATGTAATTCGTTTCTTTTACCACCAGCTGCCAACTTGCATAGCTATAAATACAAAACTCTCACAAAGAAAAGAAATAGACGCCATTTTTAAAAAAAGAAGGTCAATAAGACAGATAACAAATATATGCATATTTTACCCTTGGAGAACACCAATTGGGCGTTATTGACAGAACACTACTATAATTGTTGCTAATGGAACAATGTTGTAATGTTGGAACAGGCTAATTTTCTATATATTTCACTTTTATTGAATTACTGGACTTTGTGCAGGATTATTAGAGACCTGTACAACACAATTTGATTTGACTCACATTGACCATACTTGACCCTTTGCCTCATAAGCATATTTTGGACTCTTCCAAATTCAAAGCAAATAAACAAAATATCCTTTTATTTAGGAAAATTGGGTAATTTCTCTCTGACAGAGTGGAAAACATTGTGGCAAAAGAAGCCATTACTCATTACAAGCAATGGCTTCTTTTGCCATAATGTTTTCAAAAGTTGTCTGCTTCAGATGCGGGGAAATGCGGTACTTTGAGGCAAAGGGTTAAAGACATTAGATAAGTATCATTATTGAATGTACAGATATATACAACAGTAAACCTGAGCATCCTGGCATCCGGAATTATAAAACACAGTGGAATCCTCACCAATCACCTTCTCCGTGTGACATTCCTGAAACAATGGATTTAAAGTTACCATGGTTACTTTTCTGAATTAAATACTCCAACGTTTGGAGTTGTAATTAAACAACATCGACGTTTTACAACAAATTTGGTCACTAATTAAAGATTAGCTATATTTCTTTCTTTTTTCACTTGGTTTAACGCCACTTTTCAACAATTTTTCAGTTATATACGGCGATCGGTTCACCTTACCAGTTTTTCTGGACTGTATACTACCCAGTACTAACTTACCCTTCCACAAGGAGCTGGCAATATCTCCGTATATGAAGGAAAATCAACATTTTTGTCAAATTTTCATGGAAAAGTAAGACCTGCTGCAAGCGTGATTTGAACCCAGATCGCCAGGTTACGAAACCAGCACACTAACCACAGTCGTGGGTGATCTATATTTCACGTTTGACTGTATTTGTCTAATAGAACAATGTAAACATATTTATATACCTATAACATAATAATATATAATACATACTTCACCAGGATTACAATGAACAACCAGAGAGCAGTAGTGAGGATCAGTCACTCCGGTACACTGGTGACATCTTAATCCAGTACCACCTATAAACAACGTACAAAGTTATAATAAACATTCAAGGGATGAACTTTATGCAGCTCTGAGGTATCCAATGTCTATTTATTGTTTTTTTTATGTGACTTATTGTCACTGGGGTTTAATTTCTATGTGTCTGTTGTTTGGCTGGGACACAGAAAATACTTGTTTAACCACCAACAGAACACAATACAAACGTCATATTTCAATCATAGAATCAATACAAACTGAAAGCTAAAAACTGTACTATGGACCTAAATTAGAATATCATGTTTGCTGTTGCCGAACGACCCACCAAAAAAAACACCGGTCTGAAAAACTTTATTACTACAAATTGAATGCGTAGTATTTTTTAAAATTTCCTTTTCTAATTATTGAAAATATTTGCTTTAGTTTCATGAGTCTGATATAAAAAATAATACTCTGATAAACGGAACCAGTCTGAAAGTGTGGTATCAATGGAACCAGTCTGAAAGTGTGGTATCAATGGAACCAGTCTGAAAGTGTGGTATCAATGGAACAGTCTGAAAGTGTGGTATCAATGGAACCAGTCTGAAAGTGTGGTATCAATGGAACCAGTCTGAAAGTGTGGTATCAATGGAACCAGTCTGAAAGTGTGGTATCAATGGAACCAGTCTGAAAGTGTGGTCGGCAACGGCAAACAAGCAATTTTTTTAAGGGTGACCTTGTATATCTATAAAATGGCCACATTCCTAGCCAACCAAAACTCATAGTAAGAGAAATGCTTAATGTTTCAAGACACACTTACCGGGTTTAGCCTGTATGTACTGTAGCCATACCACAAGTATCACTGTAACATAATCACACGAAGAATACATTAGATAGTCAGTGTACTGTGGAACCTCACATAATGAACACTGTCTGTGGTTATAAAACTTGGGATTGGTCTTTGAGCTAAAATCTCATATTTTGTCCATGAATGTTCAAAGCTAATTATGATCAGACAATAATGATATTAAGGGCTTGACAAATCCACTCATCGTCTCTCGTAAGTAGAAATTGACTAAGGATGAGTTGAAATTGCTGTAGAACTAATTAAAGTTCTTAGCTGGTTGTCCTGCAGGACGAGTAGCCCGAAAAGAATAGTTGAGCCCTGGTGTTATTAGTACATTATTCTGACAGCATAATTAACCTGAATACTAGTATATATTCAAACATTAATCAGCTATGTCTTATCAACCATAATACTTTGGGAACGGAATTGAGATTTGAGTAGAATGTTCTCAAGTTATACATTCTTGGGGTCCTGTATTAAGACCACCTCATCATAACGACCAGTATTTTCAGACAGGTTTTTAACAGTAACTGAGTATATTTTAACTTGATTATAAGATCATGTCATTATCAATACCATCATTATCCAAAAGGTGGGTCTTAATACTGAGGTTATACTGTACACATATTATAACAAAATTGACATTCGCTGCTCTTATTTGACTCTACAAATGTATTGCTTTATATTGGGACATTTTAAACAAGACAGCCACTCTAAACAACCTAATTTTAATCCTAAACCATGAAGAGCAGAATCCTTGTAACAATAGATTAACAATCACCATTTAAGTTCCTTATAAATTTACATTTGTCAATATGTCAGCATCAGTTCCTACAATGAAAGCTAGAATCTAGTTACAGTTCTAAGAAGTGGGTAATACAGCTGAACAATACATGTACATACCATATAACTTGAGAGAATGTGCCATTTTTCACTTACTCTAACAAAATCTAATTTGATATGTCTTATCTGTAGTCAGAATTTGTCCTACTTAGTTGATAAGGAACCATAAAATCCACATATGTTCACTTTAAGCACTGAATAAGGCCTAAACAAAAAAAGGTTTGTTTTCTGTTACATGCCCCCAAAAAAATATGGGTCGGTACGTAGGGATTTTTTTCTTTTACATTGTTTTTTACATATATCGGCAACACTGTTGAGAAAATTACCATATGGCAGTAAGATTTGGATGCTGTAAAAACATTTGAGTCCGCAGGTAAAAGATGGGTTGGTTGGGTAACCAGAAACAAACATATTTTTTTACGCATAAGTACTAGATACCCATAGATATTGTGATATTGCTGACGACACGTCTTTGTTCATTACTTAACTCGCTCAATAGCGAGACAGCGTTATGTATGTATATTAGTAATGTTATATATATATAACATTATATTATTATATTGTATATTAGTACTATTGTTATGTTAGTATATTAGATTTTGTTAGAGTATCAAGGTTATAACACTTGAGATTGGTCTCCATGCTCAAATCTCAAGAATGTGTTTTCTCATTCTCAAATCAATTAAGATGATTACATAAAACATTTTAAACAGCATTATGTATACAAGTTAACTAATCTGAAAATTGATTATCACATATGGAAAACAAATATTTAGGTCTTCAATGAAAGGAGACAAAAATTGATCTTTGAGCTCAGAGATTTTTATAACTTCATGAATTTGAACCCTGCGAGCAGTACATGCACTCTGTGACAATTTAGTTGATGTAAATGATTCCAACAGGGAAGTTGGCAGTTAACAAGAATTCAGACCAGAGCTCTGGAAAGTGGCACCAATGCTTGTCTGTTTTACATCATTCTATCATAGGTGAAAGTTGGAAATTTTCCACATACCTGAAATCTTAACCTTGTTGCCGCAGAAACAATAAATATCAGTAGGGTCAAAATTTTAAGTTAAGCAGGGGAATAACTCCAAAAATTTAGCTTTCAGAATAGAGCCTCTTGTCTTGCTTGTAATGATAATCAAGTAGTCCTGCAACCAAAATTTGAAATCTGATCAATGGGTTACAAGTCCAGCGCACTAACCACTTAAGCACGGTCACAGCCAAAATGCTGATCAAACAAATTTTGACAAAGAAAAACAACAAATTGTATTTTGTTGATAGTATGAATTTATTGTTGAGTACCAGACTGGGTATATACATATACAGAACTAATTGAATGAAAAAAAATCATAAATTGAGATGACACGAAACAACAAAGTAAATACTTCTACAATAGTATTATAACATACATAATTAAAATACACAAAAGACGTCATTATGAAGTAAAAGATTTATAATCACAGAAAACATAGTATCACTATGATTTATATAGTAAAATCATTCCTTGCCTGTTTAATGCAGTCATAAACAAGCATGTGTCTTTTTTACAGTTTTGTATCATTTTAAACTTGCTGAACTTAACTAAGAATAATGCATTATTATTCCGTCTGATAGTCAAAATTTTATAATATAATTGGAGAATTGTATAAAATTAATATGTAAATTTGTTGATGCACGAAGGATAATTAAAACAATATTTTCGCACATTTAGGCAGTCAGGTAGGACTTAAACTCTGAATAAACTATGTCACATATCAAGGGCACTGAAGAAGCTCTGGGTTTGAACCTATATACAGAGATCAGTGATACAATTTGTCAAAAAAGATTCATCAAAGACTCCTTTCAAAGGGCTGGAAAAAATTCAAAATGACAAAAACGAATTTTGAGAGCTCAATACCACAAGATGTGGCTCATCCATGTAAATTAAAGATTAATTACCCAAACACATAGATACAGTTTTCTGTTATATATAAACACAAATAGTCCGTAAACAAATTGTGTAGTAAATATTTGTGTCAAAAGTTCTCCCAAGAAAAAATGAGATTTTGTTATTTCCGTCCAATTTGTTCATATGACCACAGTCACAGTCATGAACATTTGAGCCAATTACATAGTAAACCGACATTAAAATGTTCCAATATATAACAAACTGTCCACTACGATTTATATTATTTTTACATGCAGTATTATCTACATTGTACATGAATCAACATAAAACTTCCACATAGAACATAGAGCATTTCTAAGTTTTATCGAGTACAACTAACAGTTTATGGAGGGAAAATTATACAAAAAATCTCGAGAAAAATAATTCCATCTATTCTAAATCACTGTTTTATACACAATATACAGATCCTACAAGACAAGTTAACCCTTTGTTAACCCTTTGCCTCATAATACCACATTTCCCTACATCTGAAGCAGACGACTTTTGAAAACATGGCTTGTAATGAGTAATGGCTTCTTTTGCCACAATGTTTTCCACTCTGTCAAAGAAAAATTACCAAATTTTCTTAAATAAATTGATATTTTGTATATTAGCACTGAATTTGGAAGAGTCCTAATTATGCTTAAGAGGTAAAGGGTTAAAGTCTTTGACAGGAAGTCAAAATCAAACTAAAGAAAACTAGATTCAATTTTCTGAGTAAAAATGTATCTATTCCCAAAAAGGATTCTAAAACAGATTTACAAATATCACTGAAAACTAGCGAACATAATATTTGAGTTAATTAACCAATTATATGGCGTTTATCCCTGTTTAACAAATGGAATATCATGGTAACATGTATGATAATATAATACACAACTAGCTGTTCTAAATGGGGTCAATCAAAAATCCGAGTTATTAAGATTCTGTTCCATTCAATAAAGATCAAACGAATTGTCAAAATTTAACTATTAGTGGCATTTTGAAAAACAGGCACTCAACATTAATCACTGTGCTTTATCACACACTGAGGAATTTTTACCATCTACCAATATACAACCATCTTTCTGGCTATATGGTCATTCTTCCTTTGTATAACTATCTCTTTTCGTTGATTATGTCATGATAAATTTAAAAGTTCTCCTTTTCAAGGACTTGGAATAATGTTAACCATTTGCTATGTATGAGTCATTCATTACTGGACAAAAAACAGAATGTAAACACTTTCAAAACATTGTCGAAAGTAACAATATTGTAAATATATGAACCACAAGTCTTAGCAATCATCAGGCAAACAAAGGCAAATATTTCAATTAAAAGAAATTCTCAAATTTCAAACGAAACTAAAAATCCAAAATAATAAAATTTTGTCCAAAAGGCTCAAAATGAAATATAACTCTGTACATTAAATGATAAACTGTCTGTTTACATTAAGTATGACCAGTGTTTTCCACTAAATTAGTGCACAAACAAATCAACCTAAAAAGTAGATTTGGTAATATCATGAAAGGATAAACTATTGATACTACTATACTAATTTATCTAAAATACTTCAATCCATAATGGCAAAGTTGTGGCATGAAAAGGTCTATGGAAGGTGAACAAAAAACAGAATTCAGAGATTTATGATAACCTTACAAAATCAATGACAGGCAGTAGTCAGGTATTGTGTGTGTAGAGATACAGAGAAATTATAAAATACAATTGCTATTTAATAATTTGGTCCCAATTTTTAATTTGAATTTCATAAAAAATAATATATCATATTTACATCAGTATGACTTTTTTAACATATATTGTCAACTGATTAGAACAAACTTAATCATGGATATTTATGGTAATTTTAAAAACTTCAGGTTGTACCAATATATATACTTAAAACAAGCAGAATGGTAACAAATAATTATCATGATCACCCCAAACTTACAAAATAACAGTCAGACAAACATTATATGTTACCTGAATAATGTATGAAGTCAATGGCTGTTTCTTGATTAAAGTAGATTAAATAGAACCACACACACAGTAAGTTAAGTTCTGTGTATTGAAATAAACAAAAACAAACTAGACTTGATATACAAAGGTAAGTAACTAGTATAAGACTTGCATCAGTTTTAATAAATTTGTCTCCCTTCAACTAGAAGGTCTAAACTGCACAACAAGAATTGTTTCCCTTGAGCTTCCCCTATTTGTATCTATGTATTTGATCAGATACAGTGTACAGGGTTTTATTTCGCCACAAAATCTATAAATCATATATATAGATCTTTGACAAAAAACAGAACAAGAACAGCTATACTGTAAGTTGATGTATATGTAAGTGGTAAGATAAATCAACTATCAAGTAACTGTCACAGTGTACAAGAAAGGTAAAACATTATGATAAAGTCTGTCGATGAAATGTGGTATTGTTTATATCATACCTCCATATTACTGAGAACAACACGACAATGTATGAAAATAACAAAATACTACTAGAAATTAATGACAAATAAATCAACAAAGGATTAATATTTAATTTGACATAATTAAGAAGAAATAAAACAAATTGAATATTTCAATATTTCCTTACATCTAACACACATGTTTCCGATATACACACAGACATACAATACAAGGGTTACAATACTAAACAAAACATGTTTACAGAATTTCCCAATATTATTAGTAAACATGGATTCAATCTTACAGATTGATACATAGATGTAAGAAGTATGTATGTATATGAAGTTAATAATTGTGTCAATATATTGTACAAACTGGAAGCCCCTAAATTCACATACAACACAGATTATAACCTAGATTTCAAAGACACGATTATCTTTTGAGATGAATCAATTCTAACATACATATTATGTCATATATCTAAAGGTAATACTATCATGTGAACACCTATGCTCAGAAAGCTTGTTCAAACATGTGATCTTTGTTAGATTGCCTGATATATAAACATGGTCTACAAGCATGATGTCTACTTGTAACATTACAGACCCTTTTACATAAATTGAATCCATCAAAATCCTTTCATTATACAAACTGCATAAAGACTAAAAACTGTAGATCAACTATAGATACAGCAAAACCTTTTTAATCCAAACTTGCTCGGACAGACAAAAATGTTTGGATTAGAGAGGTTTTCGGAATAAAAAGGTTCTGGATTCCAAACGTTTTTAGCATTAAATACATAATAAAAAAATCAGGACCAAGTGACATGTTCAGTTTAGAGAGGATTCCTGATCGAAAAGTTTTTAGATTAGAGAGGTTCAACTGTAGATGTCAATTTAAGCAAGACAGTTGTAGTTATAAGGGGTGTATACTAGGCCACCGTCACCATTTATTCTGACAAACAAATAGCATACAAACTAGAATAAAGTAAATATTAAAGACCTACAAGTATACAGAATTATTTTACTCATTATAATCACTTATCACATCTCCACAACAGGTAATGCATCACAAAGTTTGTAAGACAAACAATGTTCGGCCCCCACATCACTGAAGTGACAAACAATTACAGTCTAACATATGTGAGCCACCACCTCTAAAAAAGGCCACCCTGTGAATAAAGGCCATTCTTTGAAAAACAATCAATGATTACTCAGAATACACTGACCTCCAAATAAAGGCCATATGTAAATGAAGGCCACATTTTGTCTTTCCCAAGGGTGGCCTTTGTTCACAGGTCTAACTGCATAAATGAAATCTCTGAGTTGTCTGAATAACACAATCCTTAGAGCATCAACTAATGAACACTGAACAATGATTTCAAGCCAGATTAATGATGAACCAGGAAACTTATGCCCACAATATCATAAACAACCAATAAGGCCAACATTTAAAACAATGTTGGTTTGAAGTTACACGATCAAAACTTTTGACAGAGGGTCAGTAGTTAGGCTTGTAATGAAAATAAAAAGCTGGAATAAGGAACTAAAGGGGATTTTTTAGGACACATTTAAAAATAGTAATACAGGATGTAACCTAATAAACGCCCCCCTGGGGGGGTTACATTTTTGAAAATGTGTTTGTGTCATTCATTGGATTTAAAAAGTGTTTTCTACTAATTTCTATGGTTCATCTAGGATTAAAATAAATAGCCTGTCATGGCAAGTCACTTTTGTTTTCTCTTGTAAAAAGGGGGGCGTTTATTAGGGGAGGGGTGTTTATAAGAGAATATACGGTAAGTGACTTATCCATCATTAGAGATGCAATTACTTCCTGTCGTGTATTCTTGTCATTTAGTGATTCAGAATCAATTACATATTCATTAAAATCTTGTTTAAATGTCACATTAACATGTGAAATTACCTTGTAGTATAACTAAAATTTTACAATATTGGTCTCGTTGAGTAAGTCTATTTAGTTCAATAAAAGCTGCCAGAAATCATCTAAAAATTAGAAATTAATATATTGTTTTGTTTGTTTTTATGTGACTTTTTTTGTCACTGGGGTTCAATGCTGATTTTCAACAATTTTTCAGTTAGAGGCAGTGACTGGTTCACCAAACCAGTTTTCCAGGGCTGTATACTAACCAGTACTAACTTACCCTTCAACAAGGAGGCGGCAACTTCTCCACATATGGAGGAAAATCGACAATTTTTGTCAAATTTTCATAGAAGGGTACGACCTGCCATGACCGGGATTCGAACCTGGATCTCCGGGTTACAAGTCCAACGTACTAACCACTTGATTATATGTATTTGCATTACAATTTTTCATTTTCCAATTTTCCATAGAAATCAACACAGATCTTGTTTAAGCTGAGTAAAACCAATTTCTTCCCTGGATTCTGAAGACTTTTAAGTCTTTAATATATAATATTAATACACAGATTTGAGTTCTGCAAGGATGTGTCATATTTTAAGCATAATTTACAGCACTTCACTAGCTAGCAAGTAAACACAAAAAGATGGAATGACTCAATAAAGCTGGGAATATAAACAGTATATCGATAATAAGCCAATATCTCAATGATAACACAAAACAACACAAATACACGATGACATGAACAGTTGCAAAATAATTCTACTTTAACATACTTCATAGAAATTGATAAGAGAAAACAAATTCTTGTTAAATCATGAAATCATAAATCATAAAAAAGAAGGTTTGTTTCCAGTTATATGCCCAAAAAAATATGGGTCGATAGGTAGCGATTTTTTAAATTATTTTTTACATATGCTGGCAACACTGTACAGGAATATGTATGCCGTAAAATTAATGATTTGCGAAAATTACAACACAGCATTGCGATTTGGACACATTAAAAACTTATAAGTCGGCAGGTAAAATATTGGGTCAGTTGGGTAACCGGAAACAAACCTTTTTTTAGGCCTTGTACACACAGTACTAGACTATTCCATACACACAACATAAAAAAAGTAACAACAAATTCTAAACAATTATGCAATACATTAAAAGCTAAGTGAAATAAAGGGGTGGGCGGGGCTTTGTGAAGATGTAAGCCAAAATGGGCGGTAATAATGCATAGGGGCGGAGCATAGGTAAATGATTAATTGCAGTAATGTATAGGAAAGCATAGCCTAGAAATTAAAATAAATATAGCAACATTTGTATCTTTGGCAAGCAAAGCAAAGCTAGAACCACGTAAATACACCTATACTAATCATCTTAACAAGAACACACTCCAACAGGTCCAGTACATCCTTACTATTACCCATTTATCTGTATTTTATGAAAAACAATTCTAAAATCTATCTATCAATGTATACCAAATATTTCGTAACAAGTGCCTTTCTTCAAGTAAATTCCCAATCCCTTCTTTTGAAAAAAAATGAATGATTGTGACTCACAATGAATGCTTCAATAATCCCTAAATTTTTAACCCAATGCTTCCAATCACTGGAAAAATTGTAAAAATAAATCAACACATAGAGGATATTCTATTAAAGTTACTGCATGTGCTTTTCATTAACTATTTTTATCAGATCTATCAGGAGACTTTAATTTTGAAGATGAGTACTTACACATTCCTTCATTTCTAAATTAGATATTGTCATTCAATACAAGGTTCAGACAAACTCCACACACAGTAAAATACAAAAAAAAAAAATTCTGCGATAACAATTGATCTAACAGCAAATTTGTGACATCAGTTTTTTTTGTTAATCAAAACTAATAAAAATTGAATACAAGATGATGAATGAACTAATTACAAATTAATCATATAAGAAAACAAGAGTGTCAGGACTGCAGGAGAGTTCATGAATAAGTATACAAAACAGCAAGAAGAGTATAAAGCTACTTTATGACACAATTATATACATCAAGGAAAAATAACCGCCGTTGATTCCAATCATGTATGCCATGTTATATCATACATATACTACAATATAATTATATGTATTATACATAATTATGAAAAAAAAACAAATTAGAAAACATAATCTTATCAAAAAGCAAACCAGGTACCAGCCCTGGTTAAATCAAGACAGGGAACCAGGTGTCTAACAGCTTTGAATTTAATCAGTTAAATTGCTACCTCAGACTGATTCAAGTTTTTATGCATATAAAATTTGTCAGTTTGGAAAGAAAAGTAAACACTTTCATGTAGAATCACGCGTTGCTCAAAATGCATTATGACAACTGCGGTATTTTGTAACCATGTTTGTAACAAGTACGCACATACGTATAACCCTCAAACTTTCAGCATTAAATTCCTCTTCTAAGACACCAAGTCTTCACTGAGTTCTTAAATTTAAATGTTTTGTATAATAACTGATAAGAATTGAACAAGCTAAATAAATATGGGTGCGTTTATATTGGATCATAAAAATCAATATTTAAACCAACAATGTAATGGTAGAATTCAATAATGTAACTGAAAGCTTACCTCCTGCATGATATGACAATTCAATCAATGAAACCTAATTCTTTTTTTGTACAGAAAATGTACAAATTCCAACAGTTTACGGAAAATTTCAAGTTTTTGTCTTTTGTTAACAAAACCCCTAGATATCTCCTCTTCAAGACCTGATTACTTAGTTAGAAAAACTTAAAAAATGGAATTTTAAGTTATTTGACCTTGAACTCCATGACAAAGGTCAAGGTCAAACATTTGGAGATGGGCATATTTTTAAATGATCAACTACTCATATTCAAAGTTTTAAGGCAAAATATGAAAGAGTTACAAAATTATTCCTCAGAAAATACTTGTATTAAGTAGAAATATGAAGAATGATGGAAAAAAAGTTACAACATTAACATGTTAAATGAGCATCTAAAATGACAGGGTACACAAATAATGATCATATAAAAGACATTGAGACACTTAGAATGGATTCTCAGAACAAAACATAGACATTATTATTACACGATAATCTATGAGACAATGCATCTTAAATAAACATTCAATATTGAACACAGTCCGTTGATATATTACCAACAACATCATGTAACTTTGGGCCGTAAAAATGACAAGTCAAGAAATTTTCAAACAACAAACAGACTTTCAGTTTCATTAATGGTAAAAAGAAACATATCACATGATTATTGATCAAGACAATGATTCAGTATTGACAATAACAGGGATTATTCCTTCTGCTGTTTATATGTGTCTTCCCCTCAGGAAAAATCTTTAATCATGCTGTTTTCCCCTAAAATTCAGTTTACATCAAGTTTTTTATTTCACTTTTTGCAAAAATACTGTGTAATTTTTCCCCAAAATAAAGAAAAAGGCCCCTTCCCCTACCTGTAAAAAAAGCCCTGAATAAATATGTCAAAGATTTTAACATCTGGCCAAACATTGTGAAAAAGCTTAAATAACTAATACAAAAATTACACTTACTCTTATACACTGTTCACAATAAATTTACCTATTACTATCATTAGTAACAAACAATATAGATAATTAATTAGACAGGTTATAAAGATTTAAAACCAATTAGTACAAGAAATACTACACTGTCATAATGGCATGTGACATATACATGGGCTAAAGTTAAAAATTAAAAAAAAAATTGGAAATCTTAACCTTGGTGCCACGGAAACAATAAAAACCAGTAAGGTTCGGACCTGGGAAAAAATGGAGGTTCTGGAAAATTTCAGAAACTTTTTAACCATGCAAATAAGAACTGTAGGGGATAAGGCATTAAGTCCACAGCTACGGAAAAAACATGTGACTACATGATAATAAAGACTGTTAACCAATACTGTTAACCCATGAATAAAGACAAGCTGGTAAGTAGAACATTTTTACTCTCACAAATATGGTCTGTATATACAAGAGTAACAATCTCGAATAGTTCAAGACAGCCAATTTTCAGTAATACAACGCAAGATTTTCATTGCAACTAAATAAAAGTAGGTTTTTATGTAGTACTACTAACACTGGATGTGAACAAAAATCGAGGAATTACTGTCAGATAAAGAGTGAAATCTACATTAACTTTAGACTTAATTCCAATGGAATGTTAATATTTTTTATTGAAAATGAGCACAAACATATAATCCCTTATCTATGATAAGACATAAAAATTTCTATGACCTACTGGATAAAAATATATCACCTACATTCTATAACTACTTTCAACCTAGCCTGGAATGGTAATGTGGAAATCTAGTTCTCCTACAATAAAAAGTGAATAATATGGAGAATGTCACTATTATCACAGCATCCAGACACCAGTTTTAACTGGCCAGAAAAAGTATTTCTTTTTTTGGTAAGTGCAAAATTTAGCAATCATCAAATATTTTCAACACACAAAATTGTCAGCTTGGATCTATCATAAACTTGGTTTACACATTTTATTGTATTACAGACAAAAGATACCATGAATATGAAATATATATATTAGCAAACAATACTATCTTATGAGATATTCTACCATGGTGAGTACAATGTATAAAATCCTTAATAATCAGATAATTCTGACACAAAAAAACCATCTTTGTTAAGTAACTACGCAATAAATTCCCAAGTTATTAGTAAACATTTATTGTAGGACGTAACGATCTACAATATTGATTGAAGTCTTATGTTCCTGTAAGTCCACTGACCCTTGCTACGGTTCTCCTATTTCTGGACTGTTAATTATCTCCCTTGAATACATTCAACTTCTCTTAAAACAGTGATACAATAAAGAATCACTTTCAGAAAGAGGCTGGGTCAGATTACCCTAGGAACACATACTGTATGAGGAGGCCAAGGTGAAAATACTGTATCAGTTATTTCCGACAGTAACTACAACAGCTCAGCATCGATATGTCATTCCAAACAATATCAGGCATCACTGACATTGAATTAAGTCACACTGTCAGCTTAGCACGAGCATAGCACACCATGTCTTTATACAATATTGACCAGAATCTTCAGCACACAGTATTCAACTATTACAGGGATAATTTTCATGCAGAATGTTTCACTACATTGACAACTAAAAACCATAAAGCACATACTGCATATGAACTGTGAAAATGTTATCTCCTTAACGCAAAACTTTCATCAAAATAACATGTCTGCTTTATCAACTTCAGCTGAGAACATTTCATTTTCTGCCTCTTCTGCTGGTAATAGATTAAAGTTCTCTTCAGCGTCATTGTCAACATCAGGTGAATAATATTCCGGTTCAGGTTCCGGTTCAGGTGTCATTCCGAACTGGAATTCTTGCGTCTGTATCTTAGATTTATAACTGGTCAATGCTCCTATAGTAGAAATAAGTTGTTAGTAAATATGGCACTGGCTTTATGCAACCTTTTAACAATACTACGATTTTCCAAAAATACACTAGAGTCTAAAATAAAATAGGTTTGTTTCCTGTAACCCGACTGTCTTTTTTTTTTACTGCCGACCGCATTTCTTTTACCAATATTTAGTTGTGTGTAACCTGAAGACAACAATGCTAATTTAGCCATGTTCGATCTCATTGCTTAGTAAACAACAGGTGGTTTTCTGATCATGGTGAAAAGTCTACTTGTGGTGACTTTAAAACATAGTAAGAATTTGTGTTGATTTTAATTTTTAGACTGGGGTTATCAGTTAAACTGAAGTTACTTATATCAAATACTGTTATGATGTCTCAACACCTATAAAAAAATAAAATAAAATCCCAACCTACTGACCCATCATTTTTTCAGCACGTTACAAGAAACAAACCTATTTTTTTACCTAATACTGTAATAGACAAGGCTTTGTATTGTTCCTTTTTAAAGAAGATGGCCATGATGGCCTTTTTTCGCTCACCTGAGTAAAGATTGCAACATCTATGGTTTTCCTGAGATTTGACCTGGTTACCTAGTTTTTTACCTGAGTTGACAAATGTTCAAGCATGTTCACAATATCATCAATACAAACATTCTGACAAAGTTTTAGGAAGATCCAATAAAAACTATGACTTCTAAAGTGTTAACAGAGTTTTCAGGAGATTTGACCTATTGACCTAGTTTGTGATCCAGATGATGCATGTTGAACCTGTCCAAAATATTCTTAAAACAAACATTTTGACAAAGCTCGACAAAGATCCAATCAAAACTGTGACTTCTAGAATGTAAGCAAGGTTTTTCTACGATTTGACCTGGTGACCTAGTTTTTGACCCCAGATGACCCATGTTCGACGAACCTTACCAAAATATTATTAAGACAATCATTTTGACAAGGTTTGGTGAACTTCCAATCAAAACTGTGACCTATAGAGGATCAGGCCTGATGAAGATTCACTCAATAGTGTGACCTCTAGAGTGTTAACAACCCCCAGGTGTGGACACTGGATGCCGGAGTAGACTGACTGATCACTATAGGCTCATTGAGCTCTACATGCTCAGGTGAGCCAAAAATGTGCATTCATTTGGTATCTTTACTTTAACTTCCTGGCTGATTTGAATGTAATTTCAAGACATTATTGTCACATTGAGTAGTTTCAGGTTGATATTATTTATACACAAAAGCTGCGCCTTATGAGGCACATTTACATATCAACAAGAAAACGTGCTGAATAAACTCTTATTGCGACAATATAACAATCATTCATATGTCTAATTTTATTCTGAAGATATCCCAAAAGTATATTTTTTTTTATTTTAAACACATAATCATATCTGATAAGGTAAAACAGACCAAAGTCTTAACAGTTGCTTTTGATAGACATAAAATAATTTTATAAATCTCGTACCTCCAGCTGAGCCTATGATTGTGTTGGATTTCATAGTAACTTCAGGTTCTGCCGGCGGAGCACGAGGAGAATCTTTTAGAGGTTCCGACGGTTCCATTATTACACCATTCATCTCATCTTCTTGTCTCATAGCTTCCTCACGTTCTTCAGGATGATCGATTAAGTACTTCTCCAATGCTGATTCTTCATCTTCATACTCAAAAGTTGTTATGGCGTGATCATCAAATGCTATCTTAGCCTGAAACCATAAATTAATAACTTGTCTTTCTTCTTTTATCACTTAGCACAATAAAAAATAAAAATATTAACTGCATCTTGCCATTTTGAATTGTTGGTGAGATTGTGAGATTAACATTGCCATGAGCACTTAACAAGTTTTGAAAAACTGATACCAATTAAAGGAAAGGGGTGGGCTGCGGGGGTAATGTATGATCTTATTTCCTTCATCTAATGGTATATGTGGGTCAAAGACATTCCACTTAATACCTTGTATTTAATAGTTGATATTCACAATTACCTGTTGGTTTGTGTCTGTATCTGCTAATATGATATTTACAATTAACAACAATGTTATACCAACGAACACAACCAATAAAAACTATACAAAACAACACAGAGATCAAATTTTTGCACAAAAAATCATAAAATACATAAAACCGATTGTCATATGTTGTTCTCCCAATCAAACTGACAATCATGGTATACTTTTGTTCACTGATTCAGTCTTTTTATCACCTTTTAACCTCCGTGGCAGAGTGGTAACAGTCCCTGATAGTAATTGCTAGCCCTAAACTGCATTGAATTAAAATCCCATCTGAGACCAAATTTTCAAATGTGAGGAAGCTGTACTGCAAGCTTACAGAAAGTCAGTGGTTTTATACAGGTGTACACTGTTAAAAGCTAGATGGTCACCAATTGACCCAAAGAGATTCTCGTGAAATAGTCTTCATTACAGTGCTCCCTCTCGCTAAGTCAATTCCAAAGACAGATGCCCTCCAAGAAATGACAGTGAACGGCACACATAGATAATAAAAAGAACACCTGTCGTGAATGTATTAATTCCCTCCGAACAACAACTCCCTTCAAAGAACAACACTTTTTTTGCAACTCTGACATGTGTTGCTCTTTGGAGGGAGCACTGTATAACACTGTCACACACAGAATACAACATCAGATAAATATGCTTGTCTAAACACTGGTATCTTACTGTTTTATTTGCACCAACCACAGTCCCTGTCATCTAGAATGTTTTAATAACACACAAAATTATCAGTGAAAATCAGAGAAAGTCCTTCATGTGTAACACTGAATGCACAGTATTTCCAGACACACAAAGTCACCATGAATAGAGTGATTGCCACCCACTACAAAATGCTTCTATTCTTAACAAATAAAGACACATTCATTTTCATGATTCATACTCTATTTCACATAGTCACTTAGACAGTTATACTTTTTCATTAAGAAATCATTTGATTCAACAAGCTATAGAGAATCATAATTTCGTAACACCATAAAAAAGTAAAGCAACACTCGTTACATCATCAATACACCATGTTACCATAGAAACAAACCTTACTCAGATAATGATTTACTGGTTATACATTTGACAATGGAATGGAACAATTTTCTGAAAGCTGCAATAAGTCTTGTGGATGACTGTAAACTAGAACCTAAAATTGTGGTTCAATTCAACTGTTAAGATTAGTAACCAGAAATGACTTAGCACTTTATAAATTGTTCACAGACAGACTGATGCATGAACAGATGGACGGCTAGTCAAGTGTTTGACAGGAAGCACTAAAAACAATCTTTTTTTTCGCTGCGTTTAATGCCATTTTTCAACATATTTTTCAGTTATTGAAGGGGACTGTTTCACCTAATCAGTTTTTCTGGACTGTATACTATCAGTACTAACTTACCCTTCCACAAGGAGCTGGCAACTTCTCTACATATGGAGGAAATTTTGTCAATATTTCAGTAAGACCTGCCATGACCGGGATTTGAACCCGGATTGATGGGTTACAAATCCAATGCTCTAACCACTGGACCATGACCAAACACACAATTACTAATAAGATACTATATTTTACAAACATGATAAAAATATCTAAGGCCTCAAGTGACTGTCCTTAGCTCTGAAGTCCTTTTTGGAAAAAGTCCACAACTGCCCAGATAAGGTCTTCAATTATAAAAATTTTAGAGTAAAATAGTGTGGGATCCATCATCACACATTAGTATCACACATGCAATTTGTGTGAAAATCTCTGATACAGTATATATGTATTTATTATATACTTATAAAGTGTGTATATTTATCATGCTAGCAAGCCACTGAATAAACTTACAAAGCTTTGTAACATATATGATCATGTCTAGTTGTGTTTTTAGGTAAGGACACAATACAGTCAGTGTAAGGTATATACAACCGCAAAAAAACACCATCTTCATGCATGAATTTACAGTTTCACAACACATGAGTCATATTTATACATAAAATATACTACAATCATCTTTACCTCATTTCTAAATGCTATCTTTCCTGAGCACTTAAAATTTAATTAAACACTTGTTTTACCATGTAGACACAATCTGAATAAATGATTCATGGAAAAATTAATCACCTGTAAATCAGGTTCACCAGGTGTACAGATTACCTCCCTTTTGTCTTCGAAGTAGGAAATCCTGTTTGCGACTAGACTATCATTACTGGCTTGTTTACTCCGCATCTGAACGACATTTCTTACACTTTGATCGGCAAACCCGACTTTTTTCTTGGCAGGTTTACGTGGGGTGTGAGTGCTAGAGTCCCAGATCAACTTACACTGGTTCCTCACTGAATGTGGGTCTAACACGGGAACCGATTTTAAATGCATCATAATGTTTCATCATACAACAAAGAGGTAACGAAACAAAATCAGTTCATGAGAACACCAAATAAAGTATGTCCAGGTGAAATATTGTTTTATACAGAATCCAACTTTTTTAATAAATCACACAAATACAAACTGGGTATTTCATATTTTCAAGTGAAACTACATTTATCCAATCCAATTAAAACTGAACACACACTCATTGATGCATCACCTACTCTATAATTGCATGAACGTTCCTCCGACAGAACACTAAACTGTTCAATTGTTCAATATTTCTTCACCTGTCTAGCGTTATAAATAATTTCAAGGAACAATATTTCTTCTGTATGTTAAAAGGTTATCTTAAATTGACAAAATTACGTTGATCACTGGAAACACAAAGACGGAAGTTTCTGTTTTAGAGATAAAATTCCGTGATAACCTCAGAGCAATGAAAGGTTATCAATATAGTTAAGTAATAATTCAATAACTACGTAACCTGCATGTGAGGCAATATCATTTATTGATATTTACTTCAATATCTAAAAATGTCCTTAATTTATCGCCTGGTACATATACTTAAATTTGAACCAATTTAATTAGACTTCAGAGAACCTGTCATTTAATTAATTAATTTTATTCAAGTACCCCAAGCAGAACCATTCATCCATTCATTTAAAACTATTTACTGAAGTTTCTATGCTTTTGTCCTTCATTTTATCTACATTTACTTTAGATTTCTAAGAAAAGTTTCGTTGAAATGTAATTTTCATAAAAATATCATTTAAGAGGCAATAATGATACTTGTAAACAGAAAACTGTAACATGAAAAAAAAATAATATGAATTATTTAAAACTTGACATGGAGTTTCCACTAAACAAACAGGATAATAAAATTAAGTTGTAAACATCAATTAATTCTTATCTGATAAGAAAACTGAAGCAAAGATATATGTAAAAAAAAACACCCAGAGCAGAATATTTAAAACAACAATCTATATGTCCACAAATTTCACCATAAATTATACATGTACCCCTGAATGTATGTAATATATCTTACAATATATTGTCCAAAATTAATTTTTCATTTTTTCATAATAAAATATTCTACAATAGCAAGTATCCATTAATGAAGTCCATTAGTCCATTTAGATAAAATCATGTCCCCTTCTAGATTATGACTGAGTTGAAATATTAGCAACAAGGCAATTTTAAGATTTTGAAGTACCATGTTGTACATTGTACAGCTAGTGAACATCTTCATACAGTGCAGACATGTCAGTCAACATGTGGCCCACATTTCTGTTCTTAATCACAAAGTTGATTAAAATCCTATTAATATCCAAGTTGCACGACAAAACGTGAAGAGTTTAAAATCCTGTTATCAACCATTTATTTCTGTTTCAATTCAGAAAAAATACATTTATAAATCCATACAACAGCTAGCCACAAAATTTTAAATCATTCACTTTGTTATAAAATACTCGGATTTTAACAATATCCCGACTTCGTCCTTTATCGTAACCATCAAAATTACATGTAATTGCAGTGAAATTTCACAACTTGATTAAAGCTCTAAACGTTATTGAAACGTAACCGCGGAAACAAGATGTAACAAAACGATGTCTTCTTCACAAAATAAAACAAACAAAAAAAGTAAGAAAAACTGTGTATGATGTTCGATGAGGCAATGATGTAGTTGTATATACATGTTAAATATAACCATGTAGCATCTATGATCCATAAACAACTTACGGTATTACTTTTGCGTACAATACACGGCAAAAATCCGAACATGTAATTATCAAGTAATAAAAAACTAGTATTTTTTGTAGGTAATTGTCAACATTATATTGGTCAGTTAAGTAATTAGGCTAGGAAAAGAATTGATCATGTTCAAAGTCACTTGTCCATAAAATAGGGGATGTATGTTGTAAACTTTTCTAAACACTCATACTTAGAAGTCAATTTGTCCCAAAATACTTTCATGCTCCGGATTTTGCTGCTAGAAATTTAAAGGTCAGTGCAAGAGAAACAAATAATTGGAAAGGTAATTTTTTTTGTCTGGCCTTAAGTATGTTCAGGTAATTTTGGTTCAAGTCACAATTATGTGTTGTGTATTCTAATCACCAAGGAAACAGTACAGAACAATAAAAAGTGCGATTTATGAGACATGCAACATAGAAGCAACGACCATACCATCATAATTCAATATAACACATGATAAAACAATCATATATGTTTTATGACAAATTATGGCAATAAGATTTTGCAAGGGGCAATGATAGTAAAACGCAGATTTTCCTGGAGCTCATGATGAGTAAGCCAGTCTTACAACTTGTTCATAATTACAGGAAATGATCTCAATTACTGAGGTAACACATGGACCTCTACAAGTGACTTGTACTACTACAGGGCTCAATAAACCCCCTCATCTGCTCATAATTTATATAGATATTGACTTAGGACCACCTGAAATTGTTGTAGAAGTAATTAAAATTCTTAGCTGATTGTCCTGCAGGACAGTAGCCTGGATAAAAATGGATAAAACAATAAACACAATATCAAACATAAGTTGTTGACACTTCTAATTTATCTGAAAACAAACTGGGAGTTTATAAATTACAAATAAAGTAATGAGGTTTTACTGTATTTTAGAAAGAGCAAGGCTCAATAAATTTTTTTTAAGGCAACTTGTCCTGCAGGACAACTAGCTACGAATTTTAACTAGCACTACAGCAATTTCTACTCGTAATTATGAGCGGACAAGTGGAATTGTCAAGCCCTGAAGAATGAAAATAGTTCAAATTTGACTAATTGAGCCCAAAATAACAGAAAATTGAACCAATGGCTTCACACAAACGCACAGCTGGGCTTTAGATAGAATACTGTCAAACTGAGAAAACAGAATGGAAAATATCAGAATGTGTGACAATGGGATAACATGGTAACATATAATTACAGGGAATCAAGCCCTCTGGGTATGTTTTAAGTATATGTAAGATGAGTTGATCATGATATGTCTCCAGCTGTATAATGTGGTCTGATTTACAGCATGGTTTAAACGCTTACCATTCTCATAAATAAAACAACTACTGTTCATACATGTACCCTACCTTATCTTAACACTGAGAATGTTAAGCAGTGACCAAACACAGAGTAATTATAAAAAAAGTTTTATCTTCCTTATAATAAGTTCAGAATGGATTTCATTAGACAAATACAAATGATGAAGATGATCTGTAAGTTGATATGGCAGATTGTCTGACTGGCTGACTGTCTTAAAAGCGCAGGGTGTGTGCATGTGTGTGTGTAAGGGTGTGTGAGGGTGTGTGTGTGTGTGTGTATGCGTACGTACATGTATTTCATCCAGGGGAGGGACAAAGGGTGTCCATATCCTAGATAATGTCATCATTCAAACTACATTAAGAACAATGTACTACAATGACAATAATTGAAAATTGTTTCTCCCTAAAGTTTTACAAGAGTGGTTGAATGACATTGCACTAAATTATTGAATTCCTTATCACAAAGTTGAGTTTGACAGTAGTAGTTCAAGTAGCATATGAGAAAAAAGATGCATGACAAATTTAAACGGTTACAAATTAAGCTTCCTCAGACAGCATGGGTCGTTAACTGAATACAGTTTTAAAGAAATGACAAATGTTTCATCCAGACTAGTTTTAAATCTTTTCAACCTGAATCAATTTTACTGGATAATTAGATTTATGAGGGAAAAAATCATTTGAATCATCTGCTTTTACAGAGTAATTTGTCCTTGCTTGATTACCTCATAAACCGTAAATTATAGACAAAATGTGGTCTAACAAACCAGCATAGGGCAAACTACACTAAATTTGACATTCTGTGGGTATAGTGTTCCCTCTTGTAACGTCACCTCCATCGACCAGCTAAGAATTTTAGCTGGTTCTACAGCAATTTCAACTCATCCTTAGTCAATTTCTACTTGTAATTATGAGCGGATGAGTGGATCTGTCAAGCCCTGAGGTATTAAGGATGAAAAACTTATATATTTATATCAACATCCTGATGACAATACAATACATAGAGAATACATTATCAATTTATGTTTAATATCAGTAAGATATGTACATGTTTTACTAAAACATCCACAACATGCATCTATAGGGCATTCACAGGTCATCACACTGACTGTTACATTCTTTGAACAATAAACAACGCCTATGTCAAACATAAATACATCATTTTTATTACCAGTAACACACAGCAATGAAAAAACTGATAGCATGAACTTGACATAGGCTAAGTTAGCAATCAAGATCAGTACATCATACGTTCTGAACAATTATTTCATAACCCTCCCTCCCCTTCTCAATCATATAACAGAATGATAAATCAACAATTTGTCTCATCATATGTCCATGTTTTTTTTGTTGTATTGTGGTTGTATTAAAGTCGGCATTCAACTGGGCAATATCTATGAGTCACAATCAAGACAAGCAAGTTGTTTCTGGTCAGACATTGGACAAGGAAATGAAGGTCTTATAGTTTACTACGTGCTGAGCATCAGATCAACCGCTAGTGGTTAGCTGTCAAAGGCTGGGCATTGTATGGGACAGGATTATACTAGTGTAACTACAGGACTTACAGTCTACACTCAAGAGGCAGATGACATATTTGGAAATTTAGAAACTGATTACATTAGTGACACAGTCACTGATATGTAGAAGCATATCTTCGGATGAAACAGAAGCTCTCACAATTTACCATTTTTACCCTCACAATTGCTGCAATTTTTTTTTATAAATCCCCTATTGAACAGGTCCTGACACAGTACTGAAAAGAGTGAGAAATCTCAGTGGGTTTTATTAGTCATTCAGGTTCTCCAATTGAAATAGAAAATTATTAACCTGATAAATTGTCTCCCTTGACACAAATAGTAAGACAATAAGAGTTTGCTCCCTTTGTACCAACTTAATAAACTTACAACAAGTTGAGAGATTTACCTCCCTTTCGTTAGATATTACACAATAACTACATTGAACACACAATATAACATCAACATCACATGATACAACAATTAACAGGAAGATTCTCTAAACAAAGAAGGAAAAACACGACAGTACTAGCAATATATAAGCCTACCATAGACTTCCCTTTTCCAATTTTCCCGTTTTATAAAAACACATACAGGAAGTCAAAATGTTCAACAACCAGTCAACAACACAGCAATATAAAAAGGAATGAAAAAAAATGAATAAAGGAATTGTTGAGAGAGCTTGCTTAGTTTTGGTAAAAAACAACACATAATGCTACGAACACCAATACGAAGTCTGTACATTTTTACAACTACATAACACACAGCAGAAATCATTGAACTACAATCATCAACATCTGTCTACAATCAACAGTACTGAAGACTTAACAAATATAACAGTATTGATTATTAAAACATACACAGTACAGCTAAGTAATGCACATACCATACTGTCAATTATGACTTCATGACAATCTGAGAAGACAAGCCACACTGTACACAACAGTCAATATTCAACACATATTTGGAATAAAAACACCAAATAAAGGGTAACTGTATAATAAAAGCCATATTTCATCCATTTTTATGATGGCCGTTGGTTACAGGTTGAACCGTAAATAAAAATTGAAAGAAAAAGATTTACAAGAAATACCACAATAAAGTGGACCTCACTAAGTGAACTAACATGTTCACAGTAACAGCTCACACAAATATTCTTATAAACAACACAAACCACAACATACAGTGATTTTTTTTGCAAATTTGGGAAAAGGTCTGGGTCCAGTCCAATGGGGGAAAAATGCATGATGTGATGCCAAAATTGGAAATTTTTAAGACAGGAATTGGGAAAAAATGATTTCGATTAGGGAGAATCTGTTTACTGGACCCAAAAGAAAAAGGAAAAAAATCAATGATATAACACATTAAGATCCCAGACTACCATACTGAAGTTATCTGCAGTCAGTAAAAAGACTTAGTTCAGATTTGCAATCAATTATAAGTCAATTATCGACTTATATATATACATTACATTAAAAGAGTTTTAATTTGTAGACATTGATTGATCAGTTCTTGTAAGATACATCGAAACATGCAAATTTTGTTAAAAATTTGTATCAAACACCTTAAAACATATAAGAAGAAATCGCTGCATCTCGGGTCATTTTCATACCTTGAATTTATCAAAATCACCAAGAATTAGAAACATAATGAATAAAATCACATTTAGTGATAAATCAAGGATTTATGGTAAACATTCAGGTGTACAGAAATCAAGCAGTTGCACTGTGATCAACGCGAACAAGACATACATGGTGTGCTTTATTTTCAATAATCATTCCAGGGGGTCCAGGTGTATATTTGCTCATAAATACTTTAACTGGGGAATATCAAATACTTAAAAGTAAAACATACAGAAAAAATCCAAATTCTTTCTAACTATAATTATGTAACACATGTAGATATTTCAAAATTAATAATTGATTGATTTATTGTAGAGGAGTTAACAGACAATATCAAAACTTTATAAGATCTTTTTACCAACGTAATATTTAATGAACATTAAAATTACTTTTATGTTCTACTTCAAATGAAGTCATTTTAAGCAATATTTTATTATGGTAATAGAGTATATGGTAACTACTACCAATAATATGCTGCACCTTTTTTTCACTGGGGTTTAATGCTGTGCCACTAAAACCTTGGTCATTTGACAACTTTTCTAGCTAAATAGTGGAGGAAAACCCCTAGGCGTATTCCTGGGTAGAACCACTAGCCTTCCATAAGCAACCTTAACAGCTGAAGTGAAATTTGGTCCAGAACTGGGATTCCAACTCACAGCAGTGAGGGGTTATTGATTACTAGTCAGAGACCATAACCACTCGCTTACGCAGAAGCCCCTAAAATGCTGTAATTGCCTGTGGGGGTAGAGGTTTAAATGTATCAATTATTTATAAATCATTAAATGAAATTAGGACTGGTGTTTCTTGTTATACTAATCTCTCGTAATGGCTGCTTCCTGAGACAAAAACAAGTGATGTTGATCTAATTTTAGAGATTTAAAGATGCGGTATAATCACTTAACTGACATGATTGAGCTTTTGATCAAAATAACCAAATCATCTTTTTCTTTCACTGGGGTTTAATGCTGTTTTTCAACAATTTTTCAGTTATGTATGGTGACCAGTTCACCTGACCAGTTTTCCTGGACTGTATACTAACCAGTCCTAACTTACCCTTCCACAAGGAGCTGGCAACTTCTCCATACATGGAGGAAAATCACCATTTTTGTCAAATTTTCATAGAAGGGTATGACCTGCCACGACTGGGATTTGAACCCAGATTGAAGGGTTACAAGTCCAGCACTATAACCACTGGACCACGGTCACGGCCCCAAATCATCCTGTTGATATTTCTATTTAACTGTCAAAAATCCATCCAAATTGTTTAAAACATCAAACTATGGCAATAATGACAGTCCTAGCAAATGATTCATACTTTAATTAACCCTTAACCCTTATAAGTATAATTTGGAATCCAAATTCAAACCAAATATACAAAACATCAATTCACTTAAGAAAATTGAGTTATTCCTCTCCGACAGAATGTAAAACATTGTGGCAAAAGAAGCCATTACTCATTACAAGCAATGGTTTCTTTTGCCACGATGTATTTAAAAGTCGTTTGCGTCAGATGCGGGGGGGGGGGGGGGGAGCGGTATCATGAGGTAAAGGGTTAAGTATGTGGTTATTTAATCAAAGGCCTATATACAATAGACGACAATGGAAACTGCATTGATTTTCTAACTGCTCTATACAAAGTAGACCAAATTCTACATCTCTAAATAAATGGCTCTTCATTAATAAGAAGACAGAAACAACACCTACATTATGAACATGACACACTTACTGAACCTATGTGAATATTTTTTTGTTTTGGGTCACAGGAAACATAAAAGCTGAAGATTTATTGAGTTTAACAGGACTTGAATTTAGCTGGTCATGTAGTATGCTTAGATTTATGTCCCATTTTGTTAACAAGCCAGCCATATGTTTGTTCTGCCATGACACAATCAATTATACCATGATAAATGTCCCATAATAATAATAGTAAATTGGTGATAATAATGTCTCACTTATCATTTACATTGACATTCCACAGGTGTAAATATAACCTAAATAAATACCATATCTAAGGTAATTTTGGTATCATAGTAGAAATATCAATAGACAGCCTTACTGTAGTTATGGATGTTCTTTTTGTATTGCTCTGAGCATTTAAGTGACAACTTACAATACATGGTTTCGCATGTTTTCACAAAATGAGATTGTATCTCATAAACCATAATGCATTACTATAAAAAAAATGCATACTAAGTATATACACAAGAGGAAGGTGCATATATAAATATAGGAAGCCATACTTTTTCATCTACTAGTATTTATTTCATTAATTAGTCCCTCAGATTTTGTTCTATTGAACTACACAGAATATTTGACTGTTGATTGCAGTGTGAGACTACTGGTTTTGAAGCTGGTTATTTGAAATAATAAATTTCTGAAAACAGCACCTTCATGTAAGTCCAAGGCATTTTTAGTCTACAAATGTAGGGCAAGTGGCTTAATATTTTTTGTTACACACCAGCACTGTAGTCACAGACTTGTACTGTAGGCACAGACTGGTACTGTAAACACAGATTGGTACTGTAGTCACAGACTGGTACTGTAAACACAGATTGGTACTGTAGTCACAGACTGGTACTGTAAACACAGACTAGAACTGTAGGCACAGACTAGAACTGTAGGTACAGACTGGTACTGTAGTCATGGACTGGTACTGTAGGCACAGATTGGCACTGTAGGCACAGACTGGTGCCGTAGTCACAGACTGGTACTGTAGACACAAACTGGTACTGTAGACACGGACTGGTACTGTAGGCACAGACTGGTACCGTAGACACAGACTGGTACTGTAGTTTAAGCACATGGTAATACATGAAATAACTTTTTATTGATTTCTAGCTGTTGATACTGCTTAATACTGTCTCCACTATCATATCATTAATACCCCCACAAACAAAGTTTTCCGGGTATACTGGACTCACTCTGGTTGTTGGTTGGTTGGTTGGTGGGTTGGTTAGTTGTATGATCTGTCCCCATTTTGTGGGGGCATTTAATAAAAAAACAGTGATAAGCCTAGATTCAACAGTCCTAACAAGTAAAAATAAATTTTGTTCAATCTATAATTACCAGTTCATTATATGAAACACACAGGAAGTCAACATTATATGGTAAAATGTACAAATTATAAATGAAATAAAGAAACCATACAGTAACATTTGATTTCCTAATTACAAGGACTTCCTTAAATCAGATAGATATCCCACTGTTGTTAAATGTGACTAATTAAGATAAACAGTTGGTACGTGATGAGGTCAAGACAACTTTGGACAAATGGTTTATTCATATACAGTCAAACCTGTGGACAAAGGCCACCCTTGGGAAAGACAAAATGTGGCCTTAATTGACAGGCGGCCTTTATTCTGAGGTCAGTTTGTTGTAAATAATCAGTGACAGTTTTCCAAAGAATGGCCTTTACTCACAGGGTGGTTTTTATCCAGAGGTGGCTGCAAACACAGGTTTGACTGTGAATTGATATCATTGATTGTATATAAAGCTTTAGATAAAATTTTTGCTAATATATTGATCAGGCAGGTAGTCAGTCCAGCTTGAAAAACCAGACAAGGAACACAGACACATGGATGGGCAGACCCATAGTCAGACGGACAGACGAACCTAAGTACAAAGACGAACATGCCATACACATCAAATCATTGAAATTAATTTTATATAGTAAATTAATGTAATTTTAAGGCATTTCTTTCTATTCCTGTAGTATACATGGCTTTTTCCACAGGTAGAAGAAGGGGCCTTTTTCTTAAGTTTAGACAAAAAATAACCCAGAATTTTTGCAAAACGGGGAAGAAAAAACTTGATGTAAACTGAATCTTTGGGGAAAACTGCATGGTTTTAACGAGTTTTCCCCAGGGGAAGATGCCTATAAATGGTCCCTGCTTTAGACAGAAAAAACTCTGGCATGTATCATTATATACCATCTCAAACCTCAAAACACATATATTTTTACACACCATCACACACATAAAATGATAATAACTGAATTACATGATTCATTTTGCAGACAGGTATAGATTACTTCATTTATTGACATGTTCTCCTAATCATGTCATAATTATTGTTTAAGCAGGTTAAGAGACATGAAGAAGCTAACAACATAATTCAACATAATCAAGTTTTGTTGGTTTGGAGAAGTTTTGCCATAAAATGTGCAATTAAATGTATACAAGATGACAGTTATTAGAACCAAACACAGGAAACTAATGGATACATAATTGTGACGCCAGCTATTATTGTATAGTATACAAGATAAAATACAAGTCCAAGAAAATTTATATCTACTGATTGGCAATGATTCTATTCCACAACATGGTAACACCATGAACTTGGCTTACCTGCCCGATGGGTAAAAAATTCTAACTGACTGGTTTAATAAAAGTCAGGAAATATTATCCTCATTTTTGTATTAACATAAGAAATTATTTTCAACCCTAACGAATGAGAGAATGTCTTTTCATGCAGACCCTCAACATCAATTTACAATATTAAATCAAAATATGAAACAGTATTTATCAAATTAATAATCAAAGTAAATGTACGGTAAAACCCCTGAAAATCGGACTCCCTTGAAAACCAGAATTCTCTGAAAATTTGATGATTTTTTCAAGTCCCATTTTTTCTCTTATACAATCAATAGTTCTCCAAAAACTGGAATTGTCAGAAAGCCAGATTATTGGATCAGTCTGGTAGGGGTCCGGTTTTCAGGGGTTGTACTGTATATAATGTACATGAATGGACCAGTGTAAGAAGGAAAACTTTCAGTTATATAAATGTTCTACTTGATATTCAGAACAAACCCTAATCTCAGATCTTCCTGGTAACATTGTTCCATACACAGACAGTACACTCCCAGACCACCCTAAAATATTGCTTGTTTGCCATTGCCGTCCACCCTTTTTTGGACTGGGTGGGTTAGTCAGAGAAGTGGCCTTTTTGTTAAATTTGGGGGAAAATAATACAGTATTTTTGCAAAAAGGGAAGAAAAAGTTTGATGTAAACTGAATTTCAGAGGAAAACTGCATGATTTTAAATATTTTTCCTGAGGGGAAGACACCTATAAACGAAACCCTGCTATGGAAGGAATAAACCCTGAATCTGGTGCCTCATGTGAAGCATGTCTGCCTACTAAGTGGAGGTTTATGGATTTGAACGTAAAAAACATATACCAAAGTCTTTAAAACTTACAGAAGTGGCTGTACCATTTTACAATTTGTACCTAACAGTTGTTCTGGACTGGTTAGTCAGGTGTCAAGTTTATATGGCAAAAGATCTGTATACATAAAAAAAATTAGAAGGTTGACCAATCATCCTGAAGGTAATAAGAGTACAATCCTCATCAAAGGTCACAATCACACCTCACAACAAAGACCAGTCAAGCTGGTAACATGTTGCAGCCTGGACACAAAATCGATACAAATAATTTAAGAAATTGAGATTTAGAGCATTTTTTAAAAGAAATTTATAGATTTGAATAAAAATGTTGCAATTATGAACTGAAGTGTTTAATGATTTTTGCCTCCATAAATCAAGTGATATCAACATTCATAGTACGCATGATGGATTTTTTTTTCATATTGAAAACGGCAGAAAAGATTACAAAGAGAGAACTTTACATAACATTTTTTACCCGACATATTACTTAGGTGTTTTAAATAGCTTTACACAGTTTCGGTTTTATGAATAGCAAGCATGTAAGGATGATTCAGATATTTCGATTCACTTTTTTTGCTGAAATGATCAGACAAATGTGAAAAAGCTGTACTAACATCTCTAGCTGCTTATCATGTCTCATAGAAATCATGCAGACAAGGTTTGTTTTTTTTATTGTTTTTATGTGACAATGTCATTGGGTATAACCCTTTGCCTCATAAGCATAATTTGGACTTAAGCAATGGCTTCTTTTGCCACGTTTTCAAAAGTCGTCGTCTCAGGTGCAGAGAAATGTGGTATTATGAGGAAAAGGGTTAATATCAAGTCTAAACCACAATTTAATTTTCACCAGTTTATTAACAAGACACAACTATTAAATATTCTGTCTTGCTCAGTTATGAATAAATGTTCAAGTCAATAACATTATTTCTATTGTGCATAATACACCTAACTACATACAATTTATATCGCACAATATAATTATGTGTACTTTATTTTCATTTCTACTCTTTGAATTTAAACATTGACAATAGACATGTATACAAGAAACTATGTAAATCTTTTAAGCTTATTCAACAATAGGGTCTCACCACACTAACATTTATAACCTGTATTAAACACAAGGAGCAAACTTATCTTCAAACATTATGTGAGCAAAACTGTAGCTGAAATTCATTACGAAACAAAATAATGCAATCTGACATTCAAACAACTTAAGCAGATAGAAACAATACTTTTTTTGTGCGACTCTTTGTCACTGGGTTTTAACACCGTTTTTCAACAATTTTTCATTAATACAAGGCGACCGGTTCACCTAACAAACTTTACTGACCAGTACTAACTTACCCTTCAACAAGGAGCCGGCAACTTCTCCACATGTGGAGGAAAATCAACATTTTTGTCAATTTTTCATAGAGGGGTACGACCTGCTGCGACCAGGATTCGAACCTGGATCTCCAGGTTACAAGTCCAGCGCACTAACCACTGGACCACAGCCACAGCTTAGAGAAATACTCATGTTGATGGTTGAAGGGCCTCAGTGGTCGAGTGGTTATGGTCTCTGATATGCAATCACTAGCCCCTTACCACTTTGAGTTTGAATTCAGATGTGAGGAAACAGTCCAGCTAGCAAACAAATCAGTGGTTCTATCCAGGTATAAACCTGGGGTCTTCCTCCACTGTTAAAGCTGGAATGTCAACATATCATACAATCAGTGCAGAGTTAAACACCAGTCATTATTGTCATTATGGAAAGACTTGATTGAACACTCATACTGTGGCAACATAAATTCTAATCAGCCTTCGATCACAGGTAATTCACACCTACCAGCCCAGGATATAAAACATACAAACATCTATATGTTAATGAAGACTGTATTGTCTTGCTCCTATCTAAATATAATCTGTATGCATCTGATTACTATGTAATACACATATAGACTAAAGTGGATTTCACTATACTCATCATACAGAGATAAATAGGGATAAATAAAACATGATAAAAGTAAAGCACTAAGCCTATTCACAATGATCAGGACCTATTCACAATAATCAGGACCTATTCACAATAATCAGGACCTATTCACAATGATCAGGACCTATTCACAATGATCAGGACCTATTCACAATGATCAGGACCTATTCACAATGATCAGGACCTATTCACAATGATCAGGACCTAATCACAATAATCAGGACCTATTCACAATGATCAGGACCTAATCACAATGATCAGGACCTATTCACAATGATCAGGACCTAATCACAATGATCAGGACCTATTCACAATGATCAGGACCTAATCACAATAATCAGGACCTATTCACAATGATCAGGACCTAATCACAATGATCAGGACCTAATCACAATGATCAGGACCTATTCACAATGATCAGGACCTAATCACAATGATCAGGACCTATTCACAATGATCAGGACCTATTCACAATGATGAGGACCCTATTCACAATGATGAGGACCCTATTTACAATGATGAGGACCCTATTCACAATGATGAGGACCCTATTCACAATAATCAGGACCCTATTTACAATGATGAGGACCCTATTCACAATGATGAGGACCCTATTTACAATGATGAGGACCCTATTTACAATGATGAGGACCCTATTCACAATGATGAGGACCCTATTCACAATAATCAGGACCCTATTTACAATGATGAGGACCCTATTCACAATGATGAGGACCCTATTTACAATGATGAGGACCCTATTTACAATGATGAGGACCCTATTCACAATAATCAGGACCCTATTTACAATAATCAGGACCCTATTTACAATACCTATTTACAATAATCAGGACCCTATTTACAATACCTATTCACAATAATCAGGACCCTATTTACAATACCTATTCACAATAATCAGGACCCTATTTACAATACCTATTCACAATAATCAGGACCCTATTTACAATACCTATTCACAATAATCAGGACCCTATTTACAATACCTATTTACAATAATCAGGACCCTATTTACAATACCTATTCACAATAATCAGGACCCTATTTACAATACCTATTCACAATAATCAGGACCCTACTTACAATACCTATGCATAATAATCAGGACCTATTCACACTAAGATCTTTAACATATTGACTGAGATTTGAGACATAATGGCTGAGATCTGTGACATAATGGCAGAGGTCTGTGAGAAAACTTCTGTGAGAGATCTCACATATGACTAACAAAGTCCTACTTGTACTGATCAAGATTTTAATGTATTTAGTGAAAATAAAAATTAACACATACATAACACCGCTTACTCTCAAAAATGGCAGCCATTATGTTAAAGCCAATTGTAAACAGTAATCAAATTATTATTACATAAGTTATTACTACAATACAGACTGGTGAAAGTTTAATGATAATCGGACAAGTTTAATCCTTGGTTACATAAATACAACCTTTTAAGCCAATTACTGAAGCTAGGTAATATGTTTACATTTCTTATCAATTTAAGTTCTGGCAGCAAAACAGAGGAAAAGTCACAATATAGTTATCTGTTTCAGTGACAAATTACTCTAATCTATCAAGTCCTTGGTTGAAAGATTACATCACTGTACTAACAAAATACCTAACATACAATGCAGGACTTTTTTCACAGGCAGGGGAAAGGGCCTTTTCTTAAATTTGGGGGGAAAATAACATATTACTTTCGCAAAAAGGGAAGAAAAAACTTGATGTAAACTGAATTTTAGGGGAAAACTTTGTGATTTTAAAGATTTTTCCCAAGAGGAAGACATCTATTTATAAGTGGCCCTTGCTACAGAAGGAAAAACTTGAATTAGTTTAAAAAACAAACAGGGAAGATTTGCAGCCCGGAGATCCGGGTTCGAATCCTGGTTGCGGCAGGTCATACCATTCCATGAAAATTTGACAAAAATGTTGATTTTCCTCCATATATGGAGAAGTTCCGGCTCCTTGTGGAAGGGTAAGTTAGTACTGGTTAGTATACAGTCCAGGAAAACTGGTTAGGTGAACCGGTTGCCGTATATATCTGAAAAATTGTTGAAAAACGGCACTAAACCCCAATACAACAATAAAAAAACATGTAACCATTATGGGTGATGAAATCAAGGGTTGACAAAATTGACAACATGAAGACAAGAGGTCTTTGTACAAAGAATTCCAAAATACGAAACGAACAATAGCTTATCAGTAAGGTAAGAGCTGGGTCAACAATTTTTTTCCTTTTTTGTAAGGGTCTGTTTACCGGACCCATCCCCATCGAACATTAATGACATTTTCCCAATTCCTGGCCTAAAAATTCTCAATTTTGACATCACACCACATTTCTTCCCAATGGGACCAGAAGACCCAGGCCCTTTCCCAAAATTGCAAAAAAGTCACTGTGGATAGTGACAGTATTCAAGATAATTCAGATTCAGGACAAGAAGATGGCTGGTTGCTTAATATCATAAATATCACTATTATCAATTAAATCAACATTAGTGTTATATTGATACACCCATTTTGATATCAACAGTAGTACACATAATTATCTATATAACAATGTATTTATGGGTCATATAACAAGGAAGAGTTAATTTTCAGTAAATATTAATTTATCTGTTATCTAACACTCAACAATGAAACTAGATCAGTGAAGTACAGATCACAACTATTCACAGATAACTCTTATGTAAGAAATTATACCCAAATACAAATAGTAAAGGTATCACTTTTCAAAAAAAAAAAAAAAATGCATTTTCTAAGAAACAGAGCCATAGATATTGGATGCATTCAATGTTTTGGCAGGTATTCATGCTAACAGTCTTAATCCAGGAAAATCAAGCCTTTTTACCGCGAGCAGAACATAAATCATTTATTGTAAGCCTTGGACATGTATGATTATAATACTGAGTAAGTTTCATTTATAAATTTATTAATTAATATTTCAGTGTAATTGGATTGCAGTGATAAATTAGTGGTGATTTTTTCCCTTCTTTACAGGACCCTTCCAAATAAAAAATAAAGACATTTTCCCCATTCCCAACCTAATAATTCCCAATTTTGGCATCACACTGTGCATCTTTTCCCAACCAGACCGAACCCGGACCAACTCCCAGCATTTCAAAAATTATGTACAGAAATTACGCAAATGCTGTAACATTAAATGTCAAGACTATCTAGTTTTTTACATTAAAGATTTAAACTTTTAGCAGTAATTAACATTACTTGCCCTAAATACCTCATATATATGTACAACTAATTAACACAAGTCAACTTGATCTTCCTGTTCTGGCTTTAGTTTATCTTTTAACAAAGTATTGAGCAGATTTATTTAATTCTGAATTAAATGTCCTACAACATCTTCAAGTTTAAACTAGGTCTCGACAAATTTATTTCAGGCTACTCATCCTGCAGGACAACCAGCTGAGAATTTTAACTGAGTCTACAGTAATTTCAACTTGTCCTTAGTCAATATCTACTCATAATTAGGAGCATATGAGTAGATTTGTCGAGCCCTGGTTTAAACCAGACTGATTTTTTTTTGCCAAATACTCCATGGCCAGACACTATAGAGACACTACCAGCTGTATACCCATACAGAATATTACTACTACTTAAGTACCTAACACAAATAGTTTAAATATTTCCCCAAGGTTATTCAGATAAAAGTATTTACATCATAAGGAGGTACAGTTTATTATCAGACAAAGTAATTTGATTTCCTAAAAATGAGAAGGATCATATGAGACACGATATTAGTTTGAAGCGGTGATAACAATGTAATATAATGTAGCCATGGTCAGACAACTTCCTGATATAATTTACAATATATCATTATCAAATACAGATTACATTAACCCAAGCAATTTTACTCCCGAATATTAAAGTTACAGAAAAATAAGAAAAAATTTCATTTTTCAAAATGACGTCCATAATTATATATACACAGAAGTACAGTAAAACCCCTGAAAACTGGGTCCAAATGTCCAGTATTCTGATAATTATTGATTATAAATAGGACTTTAAATATTGTCTGATTTTCAGAGAATTCCGGTTTTCAGGGAGTCTGGTTTTCAGGGGTTTTACTGTATATACAAACTAGACAAGCTTTTAAACCCTGCATCTGTCAATCTTTTATAATGTAATATAAAATTAGTTGTAATTTTCAAGAAGATTTTTTGTCTATATGAATGGTATCAGGGGTAATTTTGAATTTTGAAATAATAAGAACAAATTCTACAGATTTAACCTTTCGTCTCATAAACATATTTTGGATTCTTCCAAATTCAAAGCTAATAAACAAAACATCAATTTATTTTTAAAAAATGTGGTATGTGAGGCAAAGGGTTAAGCTTCATATTTACTGAGTATCACATTCAACATTAACGATTTATACACACATCACTGTATACTTAAATCCTGTTTAGGTCAATAACTGAACATTATGTATACTACTTTGTAAGAAAAAAATAAAAAAAATTAAATACAGTAAAACCAAGATATTAAGATCACCTTTGTGACAAAAGAAGCCATTGCTTGTAATGAGTAATGGCTTCTTTTGCCACAATGTGGGAGAGAAATTACCCAATTTCCTAATAAATTGATGTTTTGTATATTAGCTTTGAATTTGGAAGAGTCCAAAATATGCTTATGAGGCAAAGGGTTAAATTATCATAATGATGTTATATACTGACCTCAACAAAGTGTTATCAGACAAAATATTACCTATTCATCAGTGTTTAATAGAAAATAAAATGATAAACATTCAACTGACTGATTAACTTCTCTTCATATCAAGAATTATATCACATTAATGATAGTTGAATTACCTGTATAACTGAAATAGATACTTCAATTATCTTACAGAGGAACATCAAACAATGCTGTACCTTAAGAACGTACACTATCAAATATTCCCCTGAATGCCCTGGGCTAGACAAATGCACCAGTAGGCTCATAATTTTCAAGTAGAAATTGACTAAGGATGAGTTGAAATTACTGTAGAACTAGTTAAAATTCTTAGCTGGTTGTCCTGCTGGACGAGTAGTCTGAAAAAAATTGTCAAGCCCTGATACCCCTCCACCCTAATAAAAAAGTAAGTGCTTTAATAACCATTCAGATTACATTAACTGCATTCAAATATTATTAAACAGTAACACTACTAATGTAAGATGTACTGTCAATTGGGCGACTGTTTATTACGGACTATTCGGTAGAACAGGTTAATAATGACTAGCCCAACATTTTGGTTTGTTTGTTTTGTTTTTCTGTGACATTGTCACCGGGTTTAACACCATTTTTCAACAATTTTTCAGTTATACACGGTGACCGGGTCATCTAACCAGTTTTCCTGGACTGTATATTAACCAGTACTAACTTAACCTTCCACAAGGAGCCAACAACTTCACCACATATGGAGGAAAGTCAATATTTTTGTCAAATTTTCATAGAAGGATATGACCTGCCATGACTGGGATGTGAACATAGATCACTGGGCTACAAGTCCATTGCACTAACCACTGGACCACAGCCGCGGCTTCCAGCATTTTGGACAGATGTTACAAGTTACATAGAAACATAAATATATTATGGATTACTCTGAATAAAACTTAACATTTATTAAACATTAATGTAAAAATTAAGATAGCCAGTGAACACTAGTGAGGGGCCGCATATACATACTACAACACTGAACTATTAAACAGTCAACTGAGGATTACAAACAGTAAAGAGTTCAGAAAGGTATGTTTACAGATCACTCCACCATAAGAAATCTGAAAGAATTTATACACAACCTACAGAATATAATACTTAAGTACATAAAACCTACATCAGTCAATTATGTGATATGAATAAATCAACATATACATATTTTTAATGAGGCAATACTTGGGTGTGAAGTAAAAACAGGTTCAACAAAATTCAATTTTGTACCAATTAGTGGTACATTCTGACTTCTCTTCACCACGGAATACAATAATTATTTAGTAATTTGTGGGAACACCTTGAGTGACTGCATGGTCACATAAATGTGACAGATAGATCACTATTCTATCTATCAAAGGGTGTTAATTGTTGTATTACACACACAGATGGTCAGTCAGTCAGTCACAATTGAACAAGGACATTATCACACTATCAGTTGATCAGACAGATGTATACAACTAGTCAGTGTTGATAAGTATATCAATTAATAAGAAATACTATACATATATATAATAATTAAAAAGAGTCCAATATTAGACAAGTCCCTAATTTATAACATAAAATGCATTTTTATGTATATCAAATTTGTTTAAATTCAGTGCCATCCGTAAAAAAAATTATGTTTGCTGTAACATGACTGACTCAAAAATCATCACAACCCTCCCAGTAAAAAAAATCACCCTTTTGACCTACCCAATGAAAAATGTTGGGTCGCATTACAGCAAACAAACAATTTTTTAAGTATGGCCCATTACACATGAATAAAACAAAATTATAAAACAATTGTCTACAGCTTAAATCTATCAGAATTTATGCTTCCTGGATTACTAGCAAACACTTCATATGACAGGCTGACGACAATACAACAGGATTTAACCCTGGATCAGACGGTCCGGACTGCTCATCTACAAGACCATTAGTTCATTTTTCATGCCTAGTAAAACTCATTGATAAAGAATTTTAACTATTTATTTATTCACAGAGACTCGACATGTAGGTTGTGTCTGGCTCCAGATACACAATACAGCATGTTAACAATTATCTTTGTAACTTTGACAATCACTAATACCTCAGAGCCATCTAGTGTGCATAAAATACATTAAACATGAAATCTTCTAAATCAAAGGAAGCCGTACAATGTAATGTTACATACATGACACGACAAACCTGTGTAACGTGTTGTAATTTATCTAACAAGATATGTAGTACAAGTATTTTATACAATACAATTCTAGATCTCAATCTATGTAGAAACACATTACAGTATTCTCATTCGACCAACTTGTGACATCACGTTAGACATGTATACAATTTATAAAATAATACTTGTCGCACATCTGACCACATCATGGATAACAATTTTAACACTCCCACTGAGAAATCATAATGATTTATGCATTACATCATATACATAATATGTGGTTCAAAAAACATCCTATAAACTACAAACCACAAGTGGAATACAACTTAGATCTAACAGTGATTTTTTTTTTAATTTTCGGAAAGGGTCCCGGTCCGGTCCAATTGGGAAAAAATACATGATGTGATGCCAAAATTGGGAATTTTTAGGTCAGGCATTGGGAAAAAAATGTCTTTATTTTTTACTGGGAAGGGTCCATTCACCTGACACAAACAAAGAAGGAAAAAATCACTGTTTGATGTAGCATTCAAAACCCAATTCCACAGTAAATATGGACTGACAGACATACAAACAAACCAACTCAACATCAGTAAAAAAACGAACAATATCTTAATTTACATGGTTCCACGAAAGTGCTGGCTCTAAACAGACCAAATATTTCAATATCAAATTTGTCTTCAGTTAAAATTTCAAAAATTTCCATATAAATCTCTATCAGACAACAGAAACATGAATGAGTGTAGTTTATTAGCCAACTGCTTCATGTCTGGGACATTACCTCATATAAGCGGGGTGCTCACTAGACGTCATAAGTTGAGGGTCAAAATGATGCTTGGTTGATGATAATTTATAGGGACAACATAATTTCCCACTCATTAGTGTTATAGTAAATTTGACCCTTTGGAACCAATTCTCAAGAGTCAAAAGCATTATTTTACTAATTCCAACAGTCATAATGACGTAATAAGGGTCAAATGAAAGCCCAGATATAAGCATGAATTTGTATATTATATACCAGTAAATAATGAGTCTAAGAGACATTACCCAATTTTCCATTTTCAGACCAACAGTTTAAAACGCTTCAGATAAATGCTGCACTAAGCTATGAATTATCACCATTAAATTGTTGTATAATCTAAATGTACGAGTGAACTTATGATTCAGGATTACATATATAAAAAAACTCATATTTTCATAGGATAATGAATGTGGCTGAGTGGGAAAATGAGGTAAAAGTTGTTCAACCATAGACAAGTTTATATATCAGGGAAAAGTATCTAAAACACATTAACTTAACCAACCAAAAACTTCTCCCTGTTACACAGTCACTTTACTATATAACTATACCAGATCATACTGTAAAATAGTACTTATAGTTATTAAACTTACGTAAACGTGACTGATAAGTCAATAAATTGACACAACATCAGTATCTGTTTTAAAAATAATCGTGTTCTAATATATCGATCTTTCAATCTCTTCAAATTCATGAAGATAGTCTAAGATTGGCACACATCCTTATAAATAGATAAATGCCTCAAAAGTAAAATTTGTAACACAAGTAAGGCCAATTCAAACCATTCATAGATAGTAACAAGGGTCTCTCAAGAATACAATCATTCACATAAGCAGGGCTCAACAAATCCACTCGTCCACTCGTAATTACAAGCAGAAATTGTCTCAGGATGAGTTGAAATTACTGTAGAACTAGTTAAAATTATTTATTCAACAAACAGACACTCGAAGAACATAGATCTCTAAAGTACCATATCAACAGTTTATACAAACCCCAGTGTTTGAATTATTTTTTTTAAAACACTAACCAAAACTGTATGTGAGCTATGGAAAATAAACAAATTGCCACTAGCCTGAATAGACAATTTCGAGAAAGTTCACTAGCCCTAACAGAAATTTACTAGCCCAGACTTTGGGCCAGTGGGTTAGTGCT